>CM042317.1:7445223-7747723 GCA_023566125.1 Zingel zingel | reverse complement strand
ACCCAATCAACTTTGACCCGAAGAATAGTTTGCAATCGTATGATTGTGAAAAGTTCAATTAAGCTGTAATTTTAGGCAGAGACTGCAGAATAAATGCAAGATAGTGGGTGGTCTTTTAGTTCAGTTTGAGCATGCCTAATAAGCAGTGTGTCTCACTTCTCACCAGCTATTAGCATCTGTTCCCTGATGTGAGATGTTGCTGAATAATGACAATAGGCAACAGAATCTTACTGTGGTTATGATTTATGTCTGCTGTCTTCAGAGAAAATGCCTTACAATGGGCTGTCAGATTCAAATCCACCTATTTAAAGTACAGAGAAACCACATACATGTTTTACTACTTAGAAACGGAAAGGCTGGATGTTTGACATTTTCTTTGCATAGTTGCTTCTGGCTAAACAGCTCAAATACAACTCTGTGGATCATGTTAAACATCAGAAACATGTTCTTCCACATCTTCCATCTTTGCTGTATGTGATATATTGGCTAGAATTACTAGAAGTATGCTGGAATGGATATTAGGACACATGTCAGGGTTTGGTGATGAAGAGGCTTGGACCCAAATGCAGTTGAAAAAGATTATGCAGTTCAAAAAGAGATTTATTCCAACCAGGAGACAAGGAGATAAAGACAGGAAACACCACACTAACAAAAAGCAAGAATCCAACAAAAGACTAGGGAAACACAGAGACTAAAAACACAGGGTAAAGAACACTAACAATGGACAGCTGACACAACAGGTGAAACACATCAGGGCGGAGCAGAACAATCAAGGCGGGAAAACAAGACAGGAAGTAAAACAAGACAGGGAGCAAAACAGACTACTACAAAATAAAACAGGAAACAGACACTAACAAAAGTGACAACACATCTGTTCTATCAAGAGGTGTGTGCTCCTGGGGGTTTCTATACCAATGCTTTCCTTCATGAACTCACTTAGAGAGAGGTGAAAAAGCAAAAAAAATTAAATTCCATGAATGCACTACATTGATGGTTGGAAAGGGCACGTTGTTCCATGTTGCGCCATGCAGTAGAATGTATTGTTTTACAGTCACAAAAATGGCACGAGCCATTACTGTCCTGAAACCACACGAAAACAAATCAAAGAACAACTGGTAACAATTACGTTTGCACCTCGGATTCCTTCACCTGAGTCAAATAAATAACGTTCTTGTTTCTGAAAGGAGTTCACAGTAAACTATGGCCAGGATGGCCGTGCATATAACACACTGAGTAATTTAGTCCACCATGCATATTTATGACCAAATAGACACCCTGTCTGCATTGGATTTATTGGGGAGAGTTGTGGTTTTGGCGGAGGCTCTGCAATCTATTGCTTTATAAAAGGGCTTTAGCGTGCAAAACAGTCAATCTGCCATTTCTATTAGGATGGGATATATCAGCACACTGGCTGCATGGTCAACAGATCATGTTTCTGTATGCATGGGCTCTAAACAGTCCATGGAAAGGAAGTGCTCACCATTGGCCAAATACCACAGAATAAAGCAGAGCTGATCGCATCAGTGAAGGAGCTGCCATTCATAAAATACACCAAAATATAGAAATGTAAGCAACATCATATAATGTGTGTGCTTATTTCATAACACAGTACAAGCATGGTCAGACTTGATGCATCCTCCACTGCCATTCCAAACCACTGGCTGTGCAAAGAGGAAAAGGTTATTTAGGTAATTCCTTTTACAGACTAGTGTGGTTACCTATAGCACAATACCTACAGTATGTACATTGTGTATTTGCAGTATTTTCCTTTTTGTGTGTGTGTACATTTTTATTTCATTTAATTTATTTTTATTTCGAACAAAATTAAAAATACATATAAACATACAGCATGTATCTATATATACATACATACAGTGCCTATCAAGCACACAGATAATGGACCCACGAGGCACGACTCAGAATGTAAAATACAATAGTTTATTTATCAACAAATAAACTCAGCAACAGTGTCCAATAAACGACAGGCAATAGGGAAAAATCCAGGAGACAGGCAAAGTCCAAAAATCCGGGAAATCCAAAAACAACAGGTAACAGGAACACGGGGAAAACGCTCAAAAGCTGGACACATGGCAACAGACAATCTCGCACTGGAGAGAGGGGGAGACAGAACTTAAATACACAACTAAATTAGACACAGATGCAACACATTAGGGCGGGACAGGTAATCACACAAGCTGGAAAGAAACTAACAGGAAATAAAACAGACAACCTTCAAAATAAAACAGGAAGTTGAAGACAAAACAGAAAATGTAATACAAACTAAAAACCATAACTTGACACAGGGATAAAACATGACAGTACCCCACCCTTAAAGGCCGACCCCAGACGGCCCAGGATCTCCAGGATGCAACCGGTGGAAGTCCTGAATGAGTTCAGGATCCAGGATATTGCTGGCGGAAACCCAAGATCTCTCCTCAGGCCCGTACCCCTCCCAGTCCACCAGATATTGATGACCCCGTCCCCGTCTCCTGACGGCCAAAAGTTTCTTGACAGTATAGACGGGACCACCATCGATGATGCGCGGAGGAGGTGGAGCAGGAGTCTCGGGCACCAGCTGACTCTCCCGTACTGGCTTCACTTGACTGATATGAAACGTCGGATGTACCCTCATGGTCCTGGGAAGTTTCAGACTCACAGCAACAGGATTAATAACTTTCTTGACAGGGAACGGGCCAACAAAACGGGGTGCCAACTTACGGCTTTCGACGCGGAGAGGAATATCCCTGGTCGACAGCCAAACCTTCTGCCCCTCCGTGTAAGTAGGAGCTTTGGACCTCCGGCGATCTGCAAACTTCTTATATTGGGAAGAATTGTGGAGCAAAACTTGTCGTGCCCTGGTCCACGTCCGCCGACAACGGCGAACTAACGCCTGGGCGGATGGTACTCCCACCTCTTGTTCCAGAGCCGAAAACAGTGGTGGTTGGTATCCATACACACACTGGAATGGAGTGAGGCCGGTGGAAGAGCATGGCAGAGTATTGTGGGCGTATTCTACCCAGATGAGCTGTTTACTCCAACCAGCAGGATTCCTGGATGATAGACAACGGAGACCTACTTCCAACTCCTGGTTCAAACGTTCGGTCTGCCCATTGGATTGTGGATGATACCCTGAAGATAAGCTCACAGTGGCGCCGAGCAGATTGCAGAACGCCTTCCAGAATCGAGAGATGAACTGGGGTCCCCGGTCCGAAACCACATCCCTGGGAAGTCCGTGTAACCTGAACACATTGGAGAGCATAACCTCCGCCAGCTCCTTGGCGGAAGGTAACTTAGGCAGGGGAACAAAATGAACCATTTTAGAAAATCTATCAACTATGGTAAGGATAGTTGTGTTCCCTTCCGAAGAAGGCAAACCTGTGACAAAGTCTAGAGAAATGTCAGACCAGGGACGAGAGGGCACAGGAAGGGGATGCAGCAATCCGGCTGGAGGTTGGTGAGAAGATTTATTCTGCGCACACACACCGGGCAGGCTGCCACATACTCCTTCACAGAATCTCCCATGCCGGGCCACCAGAACCGTTGTTGTACCACGAACGTTGTCCTTTTAACCCCGGGGTGACACGACAGAACACTGGAGTGGGCCCAATGAATGACCTGAGATCTAAGCTCCACCGGAACAAACAGTCGATTTGGTGGACAACCGACCGGGACAGGTAGGTCTCCAGTAGCTTGTCTGACCCTCTCCTCCACCTCCCAAACCACAGCTCCGACCACACAGGAAGCGGGTAGAATGGTCTCTTCAGACTTAGGGGGGGAACCAGAGTCAAACAGTCTAGATAGTGCATCTGGTTTCACATTCTTGGAGCCCGGACGAAATGACAGTGAGAAATTGAATCTGTTAAAAAACAACGCCCACCTGGCTTGCCGAGAATTCAGTCGCTTAGCTGACCGAAGGTACTCCAAGATGCTCCGCCCCCTCCAACCAGTGTCTCCACTCTTCCAACGCCACCTTGACTGCCAACAATTCTCGGTTCCCAACATCATAGTTCCTCTCTGCAGGGGACAGTTTACGAGAGAGAAAGGCACATGGATGGAGCTTACCATCGGTGGGCAGGCGTTGAGAGAGGACAGCACCCAAGCCAACATTGGAGGCGTCCACCTCCACCACAAACTGTCGGTTGGGGTCCGGCATGGTTAGAATTGGAGCCGTCACGAAGCGTCCCTTGAGAGATTGAAAAGCCGAGTCTGCTTGATGAGTCCACTCGAACCTAGTCTTGGCAGAGGTAAGGACATGCAGAGGAGCAGCAACAGAACTGAAATTTCTGACAAATCTACGATAGAAATTGGCAAACCCCAAAAAACGTTGCACCTCCTTGCGATTGGTGGGGACCGGCCAATCCATGACTGCCTTGACTTTCTCAGGATCCATGCTCATCTCTCCCTCCGCCACCACATATCCCAGAAAGGACACCTTGGGAACATGGAACTCACATTTCTCAGCTTTGACAAATAGTTCATGGTTAAGTAGTCTCAGAAGAACAGCACGGACATGTTGAATGTGCTCAGTCAGATTGCGGGAGAAAATCAAAATGTTATCCAGGTACACAAACACAAAAATATTCAACATATCTCTGAGAACATCATTAACAAATGCTTGGAAAACAGCTGGGGCATTAGTTAAACCAAACGGCATGACCAAATACTCATAGTGTCCACTAGGTGTGTTGAAAGCAGTCTTCCATTCATCCCCCTCCCTTATCCTCACCAGATGATAGGCATTTCTTAAGTCCAACTTAGTAAAAATAGTAGCACCTTGTAACAGTTCAAAGGCAGAATAAATCAATGGGAGAGGGTACCTGTTCTTTACAGTAATGTCATTAAGTCCACGATAATCAATGCATGGCCGCAAAGACCCATCCTTCTTCCCCACAAAGAAGAATCCTGCACCGGCCAGCGAGGAAGAGGGTCGTATGATCCCAGCCTCCAAAGCAGAATCAATGTAGTCCCTCATGGAACGAGTCTCAGGAGCGGAGAGGGAGTATAACCTCCCCTTAGGAGGAGAAGTTCCTGGCAATAATTCAATGGAACAATCATACTGTCTGTGTGGAGGTAGAGCGGTAGCCCTAGCCTTGTTGAAAACCTCCTTCAGGTCTGCATAGCAGGAGGGAACTGAAGACAGATCAGGAAAATCTCCCTTCATCGTAGTCTCCGGGTCCACAGAGGAAGGATCAGCAATCCCCTCCTCAGCATTCCCAGGTTCGACCTGGGAGGGAACAGGAGCCACCGCCACCCTCGCCAGTGTAGGAACAGGCGAAACATTGTCAGAAAACTTCCTAGGGCAGGACTGAAAACACATACTGGCACAAGCCTCGCCCCACTCCGTAACATCCCCTGATGACCAGTCAATGTGTGGGTTATGTTTGTGGAGCCAGGGAAACCCAAGAATTACCGGGTGGAAGGATGAATTTACCAGCAGAAAAACAATAGTCTCAGAATGTTGGTCAGGAAAAGTCAGAGTGACAGGAATGGTTTGGTGGGTTACCTGCCAAAGCAGCCGACCGTCCAGCGCTGTAGCTCTTAAAGGGGCAGACAGGAGAACAGAACCCAGCCCCAACTCTTTAGCCAGGGAACTGTCCATGAGGCTAGCATCAGCCCCCGAATCAATCATCGCCTCAAGGGATCTGGAAAACTCAGCTGAGGATATGGTCACTGGAAACATGGGTCGAGAGGGAGTGTTAGACATAAAAGCACGGCTCACCAGTACCCTCTTCTTTACTGGCGAGCCTGCCCTTTTACCGGACAACGATCAATGAAATGTCCAAGCTGCCCACAATAGAAGCAAGCTCTCTCCCGGAATCTCCTCTGTCTCTCTTCTGTGGACAGTCGGGCCCTCCCCAGTTGCATGGGCTCCTCCCCGGAGTCAGCCTGCGGTGACGTAACAGCCGGCCGACGTAGAGATGAGGAACTTCTGATGCCCGAGAAACCCCTGCTCGGAAGATCCCGCGGAGAATCCTCGGCACCACACCACTCTCTCTCTTGATCGAAGAGCCGTTTGTCGATTTTGATGACCAGGGTGATGAGAGCGTCGAGGTCCTCTGGAAGATCCAGTGCTGCCAGCCGATCCTTCAGCGCACTAGACAACCCACAGAAAAAGGCATCCACTAGAGCTGTCTGGTTCCACCCACTCTCTGCTGCCACCGTGCGGAAATCAATGGCGTAATCTGAAACCCTCCGTCTGCCCTGACGAAGGCTCACCAGAGACCGAGCTGCTTCTCTGCCCGGAGTGACGTGTTGAAAAATCTGAACAAATGTCTGAGTGAAGAGAGTAAATGAATCACACAGAGGTGAATTCCTTCCCCACTCCGCTGTGGCCCACGCCTCTGCTCGTCCGGTCAGATGAGAAATCAGGTAAGCAATCTTAGCTCTGTCCGTAGGATAGTGAACAGACTGAAGCTCAAAATGCAGTCCACACTGAGTCAAGAAGGCTCTACAGTCACCAGACTCACCGGAGAAGCGTTCAGGCCGGGACAGATGAGGCAGAGCTGAGGAATTGGCAGACGACTGGACCGAGGAAACCACAGCACCCCTTCCGTCCATGGTACCAGCAGATGAAACCGGTTCTGTGAAGCTCTGGGGGGTAGGCGACGTTACAGCAGCTTGAGTGGTTTGAAACTTTGTAGTCATGAAGGAGACTTGCTCACAGACGCTTCTCTGCAGCTCCAGCTGACTCTGTGAGATACTCCTCATCTCCGTTTGAAGAGTGGAAAGCACCTCATCTAACTGATGAAGTCTCAGTCCTTGAGATCGGATAGCGTTCTGTATTTTACTTGAGTCTGCGGAGTCCATAATTGTGGCGAGATTGTTCTATCAAGCACACAGATAATGGACCCACGAGGCACGACTCAGAATGTAAAATACAATAGTTTATTTATCAACAAATAAACTCAGCAACAGTGTCCAATAAACGACAGGCAATAGGGAAAAATCCAGGAGACAGGCAAAGTCCAAAAATCCGGGAAATCCAAAAACAACAGGTAACAGGAACACGGGGAAACCGCTCAAAAGCTGGACACATGGCAACAGACAATCTCACACTGGAGAGAGGGGGAGACAGAACTTAAATACACAACTAAATTAGACACAGATGCAACACATTAGGGCGGGACAGGTAATCACACAAGCTGGAAAGAAACTAACAGGAAATAAAACAGACAACCTTCAAAATAAAACAGGAAGTTGAAGACAAAACAGAAAATGTAATACAAACTAAAAACCATAACTTGACACAGGGATAAAACATGACAGTGCCTTGCGAAAGTATTCGGCCCCCTTGAACTTTTCGACCTTTTGCCACATTTCAGGTTTCAAACATAAAGATATAAAACTGTAATTTTTTGTGAAGAATCAACAACAAGTGGGACACAATCATAAAGTGGAACGAAATTTATTGGATATTTCAAACTGTTTTAACAGATAAAAAACTGAAAAATTGGGCGTGCAAAATGATTCAGCCCCCTTAAGTTAATACTTTGTAGCGCCACCTTTTGCTGCGATTACAGCTGTAAGTCGCTTGGGGTATGTCTATCAGTTTTGCACATCGAGAGACTGAAATTTTTGCCCATTCCTCCTTGCAAAACAGCTGGAGCTCAGTGAGGTTGGATGGAGAGCGTTTGTGAACAGCAGTTTTCAGTTCTTTCCACAGATTCTCGATTGGATTCAGGTCCGGACTTTGACTTGAATGGGCAAAAATTTCGGTCTCTCGATGTGCAGAACTGATAGAGACATACCCCAAGCGACTTACAGCTGTAATCGCAGCAAAAGGTGGCGCTACAAAGTATTAACTTGAGGGGGCTGAATAATTTTGCACGCCCAATTTTTCAGTTTTTTATCTGTTAAAACAGTTTGAAATATCCAATAAATTTCGTTCCACTTCATGATTGTGTCCCACTTGTTGTTGATTCTTCACAAAAAATTACAGTTTTATATCTTTATGTTTGAAGCCTGAAATGTGGCAAAAGGTCGAAAAGTTCAAGGGGGCCAAATACTTTCGCAAGGCACTGTATATACACATGCACATACATACAAACAGGGCCTGAAGTTAACTTTTTTGGCCACCAGCCACTTTGGCAGGTGGATTTTGAAATCCACCTGCCAAAGTGTTTTTTTACCAGCCAAAATTTTTTTGTGCCTAAAATAAAAGGTGAACGACTCAGAAAATGCATAAGAATGGTTCTTGAACTTGTACAGAATACACATTAAAGTGCTGTCAAGTTATTAACCAACTTCACCAATCTCATTTATGACTAGACCTACATAATGACTGCAATCCACCGAACTGCAATCCATTAGTCACTGTAGTGTATCCAGGTTCAACATTTATTTTTTTATTTTAGATTAACAATAAACATTACATTTATATCAAAAGACTATTTTTAACAGCTAAGTTGTAACGATAACAAAGCAGTCATTGCATTGTGCTGTACTTTAGTTATCTACTAACGTTAAAGCAGGTTGGTACTTACTCGCACATCCACACGTAGTCGGAGAAGGGTCTCATTTTCTTTCCGATTGCGTGGACGTTCCTAAACAGGAGCTTCATCCTCTCCAACTGTGCTGTTTTCACAGCTGTCTGCTCTGGGGAAGCCGTCTTCCCCACTTTACAACTGAGTGTGTGCAAGTGGCTTTTTGAGGACTCGTGGTCCTTAATTGCCTCTAACTTCAAGTTTTTTGTCCCTATTACAAATGGGTTTGACCTCGCTTTCTCTGAGCCATACATACGACAATCCCGACAGTGCATCTCCTCTGTTGTGACGTCGTACACCAACCAGTCGCGAACCTTGCCATCCCTTTCCACTTTGTATTAAAACGTCTTTTTTATTTTTATTTTTTGAATCGTCCTCCTCATCCTCTTTTTGTTGCTCTACAGCCGGCGACCTCTTCAAGCCAGCATGCCGCCACATTTTGTTTTGAACGTCCAAGAAAATGGCGGGGCTTGCTTAACAAAAACAATAGGCTACGTGATTGGTCAACAACAACACTTGCTCAGTATTGTGTTGTCTTATTGGCTACCCGCCAACGTGGCAGGTAGATTGACAGTTTCACCCGCCAATCACAAAAGTTACCCGCATTTGGCGGGTGGGCGGGTGCCAATTTCATGCCCTGCATACAAATACACAATGTGTATGTGTGTGTGTGTGTGTGTGTGTGTGTGTGTATATATATACACATATCTATATATATATACACATATCAAATAAAAAGTTTGTAGCAACACACCAAAGGAAAAATAACAATATCCATACAGTGTTTACAAGTAATATTAAAAATACTTTTACCATTTCTGATTTGAAAAAATTGTCCGAAAAGGAGCAGGATGAAGCCATAGCTTGTAAAGTTTCCTACCCCTCATTCACTTTAACTCATTTCTTTATATATTATATATTTTTTTTTTTCAAGTGAAAGTTGGCCTCCGCCAGGGCTGCTTTGTCACCAATTCTGTTCGTAGTATTTATGGACATGATATCGAGGCGTAGTCGGGGTGGAGGGGGGTTGCAGTTCGGTGGGCTGGGGATCTCATCGCTGCTTTTTGCAGATGATGTGGTCCTGATGGCATCATCGGCCTGTGACCTTCAGCACTCACTGGATCGGTTCGCAGCCGAGTGTGAAGCGGCTGGGATGAGGATCAGCACCTCTAAATCGGAGGCCATGGTTCTCAGCAGGAAACCGATGGAGTGCCTTCTCCAGGTAGGGAATGAGTCCTTACCCCAAGTGAAGGAGTTCAAGTACCTTGGGGTCTTGTTCGCGAGTGAGGGGACAATGGAGCGGGAGATTGGCCGGAGAATCGGCGCAGCGGGTGCGGTATTGCATTCAATTTATCGCACCGTTGTGACGAAAAGAGAGCTGAGCCAGAAGGCAAAGCTCTCAATCTACCGGTCAGTTTTCCTTCCTACCCTCACCTATGGTCATGAAGGCTGGGTCATGACCGAAAGAACAAGATCCAGGGTACAAGCGGCCGAAATGGGTTTCCTCAGGAGGGTGGCTGGCGTCTCCCTTAGAGATAGGGTGAGAAGCTCAGTCATCCGTGAGGAGCTCAGAGTAGAGCCGCTGCTCCTTTGCATTGAAAGGAGCCAGTTGAGGTGGTTCGGGCATCTGGTAAGGATGCCCCCTGGGCGCCTCCCTAGGGAGGTGTTCCAGGCACGTCCAGCTGGGAGGAGGCCTCGGGGAAGACCCAGGACTAGGTGGAGGGATTATATCTCTAACCTCGCCTGGGAACGCCTCGGGATCCCCCAGTCGGAGCTGGTTAATGTGGCTCGGGAAAGGGAAGTTTGGGGTCCCCTGCTGGAGCTGCTACCCCCGCGACCCGATACCGGATAAGCGGACGAAGATGGATGGATGGATGGATGGATAGATAAACCCTTAGTGGTCCATGGATCCAATTCTACTGGGTCTGGTGATTGTTGGATATAAGCCCATACTATATATTGTATTTATAAAATCTTCTGTCATTTTATGCTTTTTTTGATTTAATAGGTCAATGTTATAATCTCCATATAAGAACATGATCTTTTGCAATGTTTTTGTAAAATTATTTTGCATCCACTCTTTAAATATCTCAATATTTGATCCAGGAGTTCTGTATATACAGCTCACAACAATATTTTTTGTCCTTTCCATACAAATTTCTACTGTAATATATTCTAGCAAATCATCAACAGCTGCTGTCATACTGTCCACCACCTTATAATTCAATCTTTTATCCACGTATATTGCCACACCTCCTCCACTTCTATTCGCGCTGTTTTTATAATTCAGTTCGTAGCCGTCAATCTCAAAGTCCACACCTTTCTCAGTTTTGATCCAGGTCTCTGATAATGCTATGATGTTGAATTGATTCTTAAATTGGCTTAAATATGTTTTGATGCTATGGAAGTTGGAATATAGGCTTCTGCTGTTAAAGTGGATAATTGATATATTATGTTCTAGTTGGAACGTTTTATTAAATTTCCTCTCTGTATAATAACTGCAGCTAGTATTGATATTGCTTAGTAAATTATTTTCTGGATCAATATTATGTTCTATGTCCTGCATTTTATACTCTGTGTATGAAAAGGTATCTAGTCCGGATGCCGATGAATTCTTATCAGAACGTGACTTGTTTGTTTTAGTTTTTTCTTACTACTGGGTGTAAAAGCTATTACCTTATTATCATTTGTCTCATTGGTATTTATCCAGCTCCTCCAAGTCCCTAATGACTAGAACTTTAGCTTGCTCCGGTGTTCCATTCAGCTTGATGGATATTTTGCAGTTTGCAGTCCATGTGGATTGTATTTTCTTGTTCCATCTGAGGAGTCGGGCCTTTCTGGCAATGTCCGCGTTTTTCTTGGTCAAGTGTTCATTCGAGTACACATCCGTGCCCTTCAGCCATCTTCCCTGTTTCAGTAGTTCAGTTTTATGTTTCCTGTTGGTGAAACGAATGACTGTGGCTGGTTTGTCTGTCTTGTTTCTTCGGGGGAGAGTGTGACAGGCCTCGATGTAGCCCCTGTCCAACTCTATCCCTTTAAAGTGGAGGAATGCCGTCACCTGTTGCTCAACCGATGTAGCATCCTGCTCGCTGATCTCCCCACCGTTCAGCGTTGTCGCCGACCGGGCATATGATCGGTGTTTGATCTCCATACCGGTGACTATGATGTTATTTATTCTGGTGTATTGTTCCAGATCCTCCACCCGATTTTCCAGCTGCATAATCCTCTTTTTCCTTCTCGATGTTTTGTAGTCTTAAAGCCTTCACTTCTCCACCAGGCTCATAATGGCCTTCTGCTGTTGTCTAACAGCGGAAACCTCCTCCGTCAGCATATCAAGCGACTGTTTAATATCGTCAACCTCCTCAGCTTGTACCGGGTTCTTTTTCGGTGGCATGGTTTCTTTCTTAGTTTAGTGATTGTTTCAGTCGCTGGAGGAAACAACTGAGCTGAAGCTCTTCTCCGGAAGCAAGTGGTGAGAAAATGATTAACAAAACAAAGAGACTTATTGGTTTATTGTCAATGTGGGTCCTACAAAGAGCAGGTGTCTGGGTTGTTACAAATACTTGGTCAGTTTGTCACTGTACAGTGTTCTGCATGTTTTAGTTGAAGCTGCCACTTCTAGACGAAACTCTAACATTCAAAAAAAGAAGAAAGGTCCAAGGCACTATATTGGCAAAAAGTTCAAAAGTCTTTATTCAGTGTTAAAGGGATATTTCACCGCTGGAAAGCTGAATATATCTTTAAATTGGGTCACTTATGTAGTATAAATGTGAATTATTTTTTTTTTAATTGGTGCCATCTAGGCCGAGAAAAGCCAGGAAATGTGTTTTTGGCTCATGTGGATGAAAGACACCAAATCCCAGAATGCACTTGCTTTGCTACTCTACGTCCACTCCCAAGCCATGCCTACCTTTTACAGACAGACAGACAGTGAGACGATCAACTACTCAACTGTGTTTTATTGTCATTTCACCCATATACACAAAACAACGTTTCACCGTGGCTCAAGTGGTTACACAATTAAAAAATATTAAAACGACATACGAAACAGGCTACATTTAGTGCACACACATTAGCTATATGCTCCCTAAAGTTCAGCTAACACATACTAGCATTAGTGCTTGGTAGGCTGTAAACAGAGCCGTAAATTTGTGTGGAATGTAGAATGGTCGGCATCTAACAGTCACAAACTCCACCTGCAGTTAGCAGTTAGTTGGATACAAGCACCCCATTTCTGCAACAGTCCGTGTTAAAAAAGCCCACCTCCACTAGCTAGCTAGTCTTACCCGGTGACAGAGCCGCTACTGAGGGTGTGCTGGTCTCCGTAGCAGGCGAAGCCTGGCACAGGTGGCTGGCTATCGTTAGCTTCCACCTAGCTAGCTCTAACTCCTACCCTTGTCCCGCTTTCGGCACACCGCTGAGGATGTTCCCCTACCGGCTAGCGGCATCAAGCAACACCGCAGGCTGATGTGCTGGTCTCCATAGCAGGCAAAGGCTGCCAAGTATTCCGGCTAGCAGCACCGCAGGCTGAAGTTCTGGTCTCCATAGCAGGCAAAGCCTGGCACAGGTGGCTGGCTATCGTTAGCTTCCACCTAGCTAGCTCCAACTCCTACCCTTGTCCCGCTTTCGGCACACCGCTGAGGATGTTCCCCTACCGGCTAGCGGCATCAAGCAACACCGCAGGCTGATGTGCTGGTCTCCATAGCAGGCAAAGGCTGCCAAGTATTCCGGCTAGCAGCACCGCAGGCTGAAGTTCTGGTCTCCATAGCAGGCAAAGCCTGGCACAGGTGGCTGGCTATCGTTAGCTTCCACCTAGCTAGCTCCAACTCCTACCCTTGTCCCGCTTTCGGCACACCGCTGAGGATGTTCCCCTACCGGCTAGCGGCATCAAGCAACACCGCAGGCTGATGTGCTGGTCTCCGTAGCAGGCAAAGGCTGTCAAGTATTCCGGCTAGCGGTACCACAGGCTGAAGTTCTGGTCTCCGTAGCAGGCAAAGCCTGGCACAGGTGGCTGGCTATCGTTAGCTTCCACCTAGCTCCATCTCCTACAATCGTCCCGCTTTCTGCACACCACTGAGGATGTCCCCTTACCGGCTAGCAATGTATCCCGGTGGTACATGAGTGTGGTAGTTTGTATGCACATAATTGTTGTTCTACAATTTCCTTCGGGATGAATAAATCAGTTTCTGCTGAGAAGCTAAGCGATGATTTAAGATGGCTGACACTCGTTTTTACCTCGACAATCTCCGTAAAAAAACAACGTCCAACCCCCTATGGGCTATGCGGAAGTACTAGCTGTAGTCCTTTGCCTATACCGATGACGTAAAATGACAATTTTTGCGTCATCGGTATGAATTTTTCCAGACCCACAATACAGAGATCTCCTCTCTCAGGGGGACATGAGGGAGGGAAGCACGGTAATTCAAAAATACTACCGTGTTTCTACTGATACAAAGCTTAATGCTAAATCGGTGAAGTATCCCTTTAAGAAGGCTGCTTGTGCTACTATGCATGGGTTGTTAATTCAATTTTATTTATAGTGTCAAATCATAACAGAAGTTATCTCAGGACACTTTACAGATAGAGCGGGTCTAGACCACACTCCATAACAGAGACATAACAATTCCCACCAACAGCAATCATTTGGTGTAACAATGGCAAGGAACAACATTTCCTTTTAACAGGCAGAAACCTCAGGCAGAACCTGCTACCAAGCGACGACCTCAGGGGTTGAAATATGAAGCTAACACAGGAGTGCCAAACCCCAATCGAACCCCATAGACCCCAATGTTAAACTGACTCAGATACTGACCTTCAGCATCTGTATGGAATGCGCTGGGCAGAGCAGCAGCTTGACCGCGGCACTGTAAGAAGACGTAGTATTAAGAGCGACGATGGTAGATAGTAGTATAAAAGACCAAAAACCTGCGTTAGGAAGCAGGTCGGGGTTGTGGATGGGTCAAACAACGCAGGACTTTCACCCAGGAGACCGGGTTTTGTGTTCCCGTTCTTGTCCCGCATGCAGTGTTGGGAAGGAAAATGTATTCCGTTACAGTATACAGAATACATGCCCGAAAATGTAATTTGTAACGTATTCCGTTACATTACTCAATCTGAGTAACGTATTCTGAATACTTGGATTACTTCCACATTGAATTGCATTTTCTA
This sequence comes from Zingel zingel, assembly GCA_023566125.1. Classification (NCBI taxonomy): domain Eukaryota; kingdom Metazoa; phylum Chordata; class Actinopteri; order Perciformes; family Percidae; genus Zingel; species Zingel zingel. Next base: position 7,733,072 of record CM042317.1, on the reverse strand, counting down.
AGTGTAGGAATGCGGCCATCAAATCCTGCTTACTAAACAGGCCTATTCTGGTAAAAGCTTCCACAGTAGTGTTACTAACAAGTACATGAACAAGCAGTTAGATTTTTATATTTGTAGTCCCGAACTGCATACTACAAAAATCAAACCGCAGTCTAATCTACCACGAGCTAATTTTAGCTAACGTTAGCTAACATGTCAAACGGGGCTAGTCAGTCTTTCAACGGCTCTGGAGCTAGTAAATCAATGGTTGCTGGAAAGCAGATGTTGCACAGTTATCTTTCATTCTCCCTTGTCTTTCTTTAATGTGAAATGCTGTTTGAATTTCCAAGATAGAAACGCATTCCTGCCCTGGCTCTGTTGTGCCGTTTCCGACTCCATTATGACTGATCACACAAATAGCTAATTCTTGAAAAACTCTTGCTAAACTCGTGAAACAGAGAAGTATCATCATGTAATCCATTGATTTCAACAATGTAACTGTATTATAAATCTGAATATGTAATGCCGGTACATGTATTCCATTACTCCCCAACACTGCCCGTGTGTCACTGAAACGTACATTTTGTAACGCCACTCACAATGTTGTTTTAAACCTAACTGTCCCGTTCTTGTGCCGCATGTCAGTTAAACGTACGTCCCGACCCAGAGCATCAAAAAGTGATGCCAAGAGTCCCAACCAAACACTTCTAAATATGACGCTAAAGGAGACTTTTTGCATCAATATCAAACGCCAAAGGCACCTGACCAAGCGTTGCTTTTTAACGTGATGGGAGTGAGAATGTGTTGGTCACAGAGACTACGTCCATATTTTATAGTCTATGGTTCTTCACTGTGTACAAGCATTGTCTATGCTTTTAGAATTTCACCATGAAACAGCCATCTGAATAAAGCCTTTTTAACTTTTTGCCAGAAGAGTGCCTAGGACCTTTCTTCTTTTTTGATCTTTTGTGTTTCCAACCATAGAGCACTTTCCTTACACTTGTTTGAACTGAAACTTTATAATTATTGTTGGTAGACCAGAAAAACAAAACAATGAGCTAAAATAGGCTAAAAGGCTGCATAGCTGCATGGAGCTGCAGAGTTGGGTGATAATTATCAACACATTCTCACTCCCATCTCGTAAAATACAGACGCTTGGTCAGGTGCCTTTGTTGTTGTTATTGACGCTAAAAGTCTCCTTTAGCATCATATAACGCGCTTTATAAACGTGCTTGGTCTAGGGACTAGACTATTGGCATCCCTTTTGATGCATTTATGTTAAGGAAAAGGTTGTGGGTGGGCTTCCGGTTCCGTGACACGCGGGAAGAATGGAGCGGTTGGGTTTAGGAAAAGAAGAAAGCAACTTTAGGAAACGTGACACGTGGGACACGAACCCCGGTCTCCTGGGTGAAAGTCCTGTGTTGTTTGACCCATCCACCCCCCAACCAACCGACCTGTGTGGAATTTCAGCCTTACATACTACTCGCTACCGTAGTCGCTCTTAGAATAGAATAGAATATACTTTATTGTCCCCTAGGGGAAATTTGTCATGGACTCAAGAGTGCGTGGTGCATAGTAGTAGCTGCCATTACAGACATACACGTTAAAAAAAATAAATAAATTAAAAAAAAAAAAAAAAAAATTACAAGTAAATAAATAAATAATAAAATAAATACAGAACACCAAGTTATTGTACACTTCTCAGGCCTATCTGTTACAAATCTATTTAAAATGTTGATTTAAAATTTTGATGGAGACTGGTACGAAGGAATATTTAAAACGGTTCTATTTAGTTTTAGGGATTCTGTACCTTCTCCCAGAAGGCAAGAGCTCGTATTCCGTTTGAAGGATGTGGGACGGGTCCAACAATACTCTCCGCGCCTGCCTTAGAACAGACTGCTCATAGATGGACTGAAGGGAGAGCTTATCAGTCCTCCCCATCACCTTCATAGCAGTCTGTACCAGGCACTGCAACTTTGATTTGGACTGTGTGGAGAGATTGCCGAACCACGCCGTCATCCCATACCTGATAACACTCTCCATCACTGCCTGATAAAATAAAAACATGATATTCTGGCTGACACCAAACACCCTTAGTCTGTATGTAAACTATAATGATGGATCTGAGTTCTGGTGAAGCAGACTAAGAATGGCAGTGTCGTCAGAAAATTTTAAAAACAGGTTGCCCGGGAGACTATTAGTACAGTCGTTAGTATAAAGGGTGAACAGGACCGGTGAACTTACACAACCCTGAGGTGCACCCGTACTAATGCATTTTGATTCAGAAAGCGAGTCGTTAATCCTAACCTTTTGGGTTCTATCTGTTAAAAAAGAATAAAAACCATTTAATAATAGAAGGATTAACATTCATCTGAGTCATTTTCTGTAAGAGCAGATGAGGCCGTAATGTATTAAAAGCAGAACTAAAGTCAATGAACAAAAGGCGTGCATAGGCCTTGGGATCCTCCAGGTGCTTAAGAGTTAGGTGGGTGATGCTATTAATTGCATCGCTGTACTCCTCCCCTGCCTATAAGCAAACTGGAGTGGATCTAGTTCAGTATTGACTTCAGATTTCAGTATGGATACCATGTATTTTTCAAAACATTTCATGACAACAGAAGTTAAAGCCACCGGTCTATAATCATTGTTTTCTGTAGGACACGGTTTCTTTGGAATGGGAATGACGGTAGATTTTTTCGAGAGAGCAGGAACCAGATGGGAATCTACAGACCTCTGAAACACAGGGCACCATGCAGGGGTTAGCTCTGCAGCAAAGGTCTTAAGGAGAAAAGCAGAGATGCCATCCGGGCCTGCAGATTTCTTTTTACATACATGGCTGAAAAGTGTTACGTCATCTTCAAACCCCGTGTAGCTGCTGCTCTCCCCGGCACGTTATACAAACATGCTGAAGGGCGCTTTTTTCGTGGCTTCAGACGCTGACAGCCACTGTCCAAACGTCCGTATTTGACCACTTGGCCAATTAATCCACTGATCATTTAAAAAATATTGATTAGTGCAGCTTTATATTTATATTTCGACAGCTTCAACTACTGTGATGCCATTTAGATATTCTCCATACAATGTGGATAAGCCCATGTTCTGTTAGTTCATCTTATTTTGCATAATGGAGCAATTGTAACATAAATGTATGCACAAGGACCAGATGACCTGTTTAGTGTTTGATGCAAAATGCTAAAACACCTGTCCAAAAGAGGCTTGTTAAAGTACATCCACAAAAATACATACTGGAATACCACAAATACATCTTCAAAATACAGATGTGTTAACAGGGGTATTGGTGTGATAACAATGCTGTTTCTCTTTAAGCCAGGATTTAATACCTCTATTAAAAACATTAAAATTGTGTTGCATTTTCAGAAATAGTAAACAATTGTGAAACCCTTTTATTTATTAATATATTATTATAAAACAGTGATGCATTCCTTGTATTATTACACTGTACACAATGGTTAAAATCTTTCTTTTTAGCTACTGAATGATGATTAATGTGTGTGCGCTCGAGGGCAAACCGGGAAGAAAGATTAAACAGAACGGTTATTTTGAAACTTCAGTGAAGATAATGACTTTGGGTAAACATTGATAGCTATAGAAAAACAACAGAAAAGCTTTCTTAGACTTTATTTGCATAAAAAGAAGATTGCTGGCAGACCTTTTATATATTATATATCTATGTTATAGAGATAATATGTGGATGTTATATAGTAGGCTACATATAAGTAACTCAGCTCAATTTACACATATTACTCTTTCATTTCAGGTTCATAGTACTGCATGTTTCTGAATGAGTTTGGGGTAAAAAATGATAATGACATGAATACTCTAACACACCACACACTTCATATTTAATAGGAAAGGTTCAGTCTTATTTTTTTTTCTATTTAAACAAAAGAGCCATTGTTTAAATAGAATAAGCACATACAATATTTCAAGTATCTTGTGCCAAATTAATCAAAGTGTGAAGATGTGATCTACCATCCAAGCAGGTTTACTTCGCTGTTGAATTAGTTAATTACAGCAAAGTATTTAAAGTGATAGTGTGGCTATGATGCTATTAAACAGCCTGGATATGACACCAGGGCTGCAGTGATGTGACTGGCCAGTGTTTAACAGACATGGTGCATAGAGATGCAGGGGACTGTCTATACCCTGAAGGCATCGTTAATCTGATGCCATTTACAACTCCTGGCTCAGTGACTGGATCAGAGCGAGATGTGTGGTGTCTGCTAAGGTTTCTCCCTGAACCTCTCAATGACAAGGTGATGTGAAAAACACAACATTGTAAGAAACATTCAAAAGGTTGTCATCTAATTATGTAACTCAGATTTGTTATTATCCACTTGGTATGCTGATTAAGCCGGTGTAGATATAATGGCATGCCGTCTAGCCCTGTAGGTTTAATATGTTGTGAGGAGACTTTAAACACTTTCAACTCTGGGAAGGGCTTTGCTGACTGTGTGCTCTTTTTGTAAGCAGTGCTGTGCTTCACATTCAATTCTGCATAGTTACACACTTTTACACCTGCCTGCCAGGTGCCAAGTACCTCTGACTACAGGCCAAAGAGTCGTCTCACTGGAGCAATAAGTTTGCTGAGAGACACCCAGATTAAATTAATTTTCCAGCTGGACTTTTTAACCCATTTATCTCTCTGCAAATATGTCTATGAATAATATCCACATAAAATCAACTATGGATATTAAAGTGGAGTGTGATGCCATATAACAACAGCAACTTCAAGACTTTTACTAAAGTATATTTCTGAATATTTCATTTATGAAAAGTTTAATTTCTTGAAGTGTTGTGTGGGCAGGGTAAAGTGCAATTCATAAACTCACAAATTCAAAATGATTTACATACATTTTCACTTTAAAAGGAATCAAAAACAATGAATCAAAGGTATATTCATAAAAGATACAATGTTAGTGCTAAGTGCTTCCACATTAAATAAATAATTAGAATAAATTAAAAACAGAATGCAAAAACACAATATATGTAGACATAAAACATGCATGCAGTCTAATGCCAGTAGCTACACAGTTGGCTAGATGACATTAGAAGAGATAATGGTTGCAACTAAGACAAAGAAAAGCAGCAAATCCTCACAAGTGACATTGCCATTTTTGCTAAAAAAAAAGAAAAGACGTATATGATTAAACAATTATTAAAATTGTTGGTGATTAATGTTATGACTAATTCATTAATTCCTTAAGCTCTAAAATAGAGCACTGTTTCGGCTATGTAAAATTTGCTTCAGAAATTTATGAAATGTCATAAAGTTGCAATTACGTCGTCTGATCTCTCTCCCTTTTGAGGAAGAGCAACTGGAACAATGTCAGGTCGTCAAACATTCACAAAATCAAGACAACCAAATAAAGAACAGCAGGAGTAGCCTACAGTATTTTCACATCAGGCAGAGTACCAAACCGGGACGAAAGCCTCAACGGCTAATTTCCCATGGAAACATAGGGGTCCTGTGGAATATGCACTGCATTTGATGAATGAATTTACTGTTTATCAGACCACAGATGAGACAAGAAGCTATCATTAGGGCACCCTGCGGTCCATCTGCCTCACTCCCCACTGTAAGAGACATATTCACGCGACGTGCTGGATTCACTTACTGTTTAAAATATTCAAAATGAAAGGACCCAATATCATAAAATGTTATTGTAAGACATATTATGCTTTTGAGGTACCATTGTGAATAAGGCAAACTGTTGCTAAAAAAGTAACAGCACTTTTTCTTGCTGTTCAGCCGTAATCTGTCCATATGCTCAGGACCCATAACACCTACAATATTTTTCATTGCTGTTGCCGGCCGGCAGAGTAGCTATTAGTGCACCCCCACTAATTTTCAACCCTAACCCTAAGGTTAGTTAACCCTTTTCCCCTGCAGCTGAAAAACATCATAGAGGAAACGCTGCAGCATTGGTGGAAATCACAGATATGGAATACGCCATATTATAATGCAAGTATGCATGCTGGTAAATTCTATGTGGAGTTATAGTATTTTGTATGCTATGTGTCTTTCTTAAAGTGTTCCTGAGGTTTACCACCCATAGATAAATGAGTACCTACTGCAGCACTTGCTAGTAGAATTTAATTTGAATTATTTTTAATTAATGTTAGCATTCAAAAACTATAGCTCCAATGAAATTATTTCAACATGGCAGTGAACCCAATAAACAGCATCATACGAGTTTATCCCTCAACAATAATATCCACTAATACTTAATAATAAATAAATCTAATTTTCAACATTTTAACTTAGCAATGCTTATATTGTTCTACTCCCTCGGAAGAACCATTTTGGCTTTGGCTCCTACTTCATCAATTGGATTAAGATTCTAAATAACACATTTTCAGCCTCTGTAGTCAGCAATAGACAAATATCTAGATCATTCAATCGAAACAGAGGTACTAGACAAGGATGCCCATTATCACCAATACTGTTTGCATATTGCATAAATCAGAATGACAGCATTTCAGGCATTAAAACCAATTCACACCATCTTAAAATGAGTCTATATGCTGATGACATCTTACTATATCTAACAAATCCCTCCACTTCCCTCCCGTCTGTCCACAATCTACATTTTTGGCTTTGGCAAGGTTTCTGGCTACTCCATTAACTAGTCTATGTCTGATATTTTGCCTGAAAGCCATTTAAACTGGGATGCTGAGGTTGGGGACCTACCATATTATCACACAACTCAATCATTAAATACCTTGGAATCTATGTTTAAACAACCCAAACTATATATTCGACTCAATTTTACCCCATTACTACATAGCATTAAAAAGACCTGGATAGATTGAATAAACTCCCACCCTCTTTAATTGGCCTCATTTCCACTATCATAACCCAGCCCTGGGCTGGCTCTCCTCCTTAAATCCAACAGTCAATGTATTCTACTGGAAAGGTAAAAGGCCCAGGATCAAAATAACTACACTCCAAAAACCCAAACGAAATGGTGGGCTTGATGCTCCAAATTACCATTACTTCCTCTCTGATAAGCCTAAGTACAGTACTAATTCAATACTACTCTCACTGCCTGGTGGAAAGCAAATTACATACTCAACCGCAAAGTATCTCCTTCTCTCACCCCTATCTGGCATAACCCTATGTTTAAAAAAATAAGGAAACCATCTACTCTCCTGGAATGGAAACAGAGAGGAGTAACCAGCCTGGGGCACCTTTTCAGTGGCATGCCCTTAATTATACATAACTTTAAGCTTTGTTATAATTTAAAGGGTGAGTTATAATAGAATGCAACGTAACAGGGAGGAGAGTAAAGATGGAAAGCTCCTAAAGCTTAGTTCCATATAAATGCACATATAATTTGTTGTTTTGTTGTTAGTGAAAAACAATATTGACCTTGTAGTTGAAAAAGGAGCCTCATATAATAATGACATTTCCTCCTATGGAGTCTGTTCATTCGCATTCAGAGATCGACTCTTTTTGACTGACAATATGGCGGATAGCGTATACAACAACTGCTAAAGTTAGTTGTTCAAAACCTTTCTTTTTAGTAAACTCTGTGTACACAAACAATGTTCTCAATGCTGAGTTCATGTGTAGAGCCCCTGGTGATACTTCAAGCAAAGTTTCATGTTGTGTCGAGCCTTCTTAGAGTTTTAAAAATAGTGATTTTGATGCTATCTTAGTAGTGCCCCTAGCACTCCCATTCAAAAGGCCATTTGACCGAAATGAGAATATGGTAAATCTTAAAAGTGACGTTTCCATCCTAATTATACTTTTAAAGGAAAGTTTGACTCGCGTATATTCACAAAAAGACCATAGGTTGCATTTTGGCAAGAGTTACGCTTTAATGAAGCCTCACCAGTCTCATCAGTAAGCAAACTAGTTTCAGAAAATCTATGAGATGGATTTAGATGTGGATTAAGTAGAACATTTTAGGGCCACCAGACTGCGAAGATAATATAAGCTATAATCATTTTGACCCGTGCTTCTGAAGTTCAATACAAATACGTATATATTTAATCAGCCCTTTTTTTTGGAATGCCCTACTGGTTTTGATGGTCTGGAGCATACCTTGGTGAGTTGTGATTTCATGATTGCAGTTAATAAAATAACATCACTGCAGATGTCCCATATGGCTAAACACTTCAATATTCTATCCTTTACTCTGGTTTTGTATAAGCTTGCTAGGACGGCCTAACTTCAAATTGCTGTACTTGGAGTCAATCATTTTGCATTCCATTGCTGGTGCAGAACGTGTTCAAATACATTGGAGATTAAAATGCAAAAACACTAGATCGGTCCTCTTCTCAATGTAAGCTTGCCCTCAAGTAACAATCAAGAAATATTGGAAACAGAGGAATATTTAATGTGAACACTATAAATGAGTGCCAAAGAAAAATTTCTTTGGATTTCTTTTTATCTACATTACTGTCTTCCTCCCTGTGTCTGGACCATCATCGTTATGACACTGTATAACACATGCTTTTTAACGCAGCCACTTTAAATTATTCACGACCTTTGCAATTTTCATGAGCTAGGTGATTACATACTGAAATGGTACTGCAGGCAAAACAGGAAAGTATTTCTCCTCAGCATTAGCAGCACTGTGGCAAAGGCAGCAGAGGACTTCCCAACATGCTAAAAGAAAAAAAAAACTTTTTCAAAGATGTTCTAATTCAGATCAAGGCATCTAAAAATGCCTTCCTCACAAACCTTCTGTTGCACCTTCTAATGAGGGTTGTGACCTCTAACCATGCACATGCAGCAAGAAAAGATATGTGTACGGAGAGTGTGGGAGCGATGCATGAATAATGAAGATTTGCAGTTGAAGTAATTTTAAACAGTGCACAGAGGGTCTTCAGTTTGATGGTATGGTCAGTTACTTAAATTGTAAAAGCGGAACATTTTCTTTATATGGTTGATGTGGATCAAGACTTATGGTATTGTGTGTTCGAGAGAAAAAAAACCTGAAATGTAAGATTAGCATCCACAAAATATCTGTGGCCAATTTCACAAATTTAAGTTATATACAGATGCACTCTTTAGCTGTAGAACTCATTTACAGTCAAAGGTTATGGTATTAGCATGTCTCTTGGTATTTCTGATACATTAGGTTAACCAAAAGTAAATGATCGATGAAAATAGACATCTCTGTTTTCTTTAGATGTAGATGGTTTCTGACCTGGACACCAAACTTTGACAGTGCTGAAGTGAGGGGATTTTATTATGACATGCTTAGCTCCCAAAATATTCTTAAAATGATGTTACTATTTTTGCATTTGACAGTTTACGTAAACCAACATTCAGTGTCAACGCAGAAAGTATTGTGTCTTTAAAGGTGTTGTAGGTAGGATTGTGAAGATCCAAGACTTTGAACAAATTTGAACATCGACAACTTCTCAGTCCCTCCCCCCTTTCTGCTAACGCCCAAAACAGTCTCCTAAGCCCCTCCCCCCACAAGGGAGAATGAATGCGTGTGCATGAGCAGTGACAAGCTCATTAGCAGTTAGACACCCCCCCCCCCCCCCCCGGCCCTGATTGGTGCATCTGAACAGGGAGCAGTGGGTTTTTGCAAATCACACTACAGGCTGTAGGTAATACCAGAGGAGCTGGATTTTTTTTCATTTTAATGACCTGCCTAATGTAGTTCTACTGGAACATAGGGTCAGTTTAAGCAAATATGGCAGAAAGTTAGTTTTATAAGTCTTACCTACTGCACCTTTAATGTAGGGGAGGGCCAGGGCGAAAGTTTCACAGGGACGGTTGCAACGGACCTTTTGTTGTTTTCAGGAACATACCATGTCCACACAAGGTGCACCCTGTCATTGAGTTGGCAGCTGAAAATCAGCCTGATCGGATCAGTTTTGCCTGAGTAACATTAGACGGGTGTGTTTTGTTTTTAAGATTATTTTTGGGGGTATTTTGGGCCTTTATTTCCTCAAGACAGAGGAAGACATGAAAGGGGTGAGAGAGGGGGAATGACATGCAGCAAAGGGCCGCAGGTCGGAGGAGTAAACCTCTATATATGTGTGCCTGCTGTACCAGGTGAGCTAACCCGGCCATAGAGGGATGTGTTTTCCATTTGAAGGTAATGTTTATTTGTTAAAGATTGTAAATATATCATCTGGTAGTCCGATCCATTGGTTACCAGTTTCATTGTAATTTCCCTTGCGGGATTAATAAAGTATAAATTATTATTATAATTGTTATTATTAAGGTTTCATTCATCATGCTAGCTAGAGATGCCCAGATCACGTTTTTTTGCCGCCGATAAGATGAGCCGTCGTTGAGCCACATCAGCCAATAAATGACCAACACCGATCATTTTGTTGCTTTGTTTTGTTATAGCAGCTGGTATAGCTGTATTACAGTTTAGGTCGGTCAGTTTGACTGCTTTGTAGTGTATTGGAATCTACACCAGGTGGCAGCGTAACCTAGGCTATCTGTACATGCTGTGCGAAAAAAAAAAAAAGTCAATCCTGTTGGCTTCTTTTTCTGTCAACAACATGCTTTTACTTTAAACATTAAATCTATGTTGTAGGTACGTGTAGATACGGACACTATGCCGGACCCTACGCTGTAGCCTGACAGGCAACGCTCCAAAAATGTAACTACACGTTGTGGCAACGCAGACCGCGACAACTGTTTTGGTCCACTTGGCCGTGGCTTGGTAGTGTCACATTTCCTCCCACTCATTTCTCCTTCTCCGTAAATAACATGAAATCAAGGAGAGGGTTATCTTTTCCTGCTACAGCTTTCCGACCATGGTCAGAAAGTACAGGGGAGACACTTTGTTTCTCCCAATATGCCTACAGAGTTGATACTACTTCCGAAGCTAATCCCCGTCAGTCTTTCACTCGCTCTACCAAACACTCCCCAGCATACGCACATGCCAGCCCTGGTTTTCTCTTGAAGAGATACGCTAGAACGACACAGACAGAGCGCAGTGAGCTTTATAGGTGCCGGTTGGCAGATTTTGTTAGGGACTGTTCGTTATTTATTTCAGGGGCCACCGGAGGAGTTTTGGGCTCTTTAAACCTAACCAGGGGTGGACTGGGACAAAATTTCAGCCCTGGCACTGTAGCCACACCAGCCCACATTACCACGCCCATGCAGCCCCAACCACGGACATGTGCATTCACTAATTACATTTGTGTACAGATGGTGAAATAATATAGGCAGTACCTTATGTAACATATTTTTAAACATTTAATGTAACTGGCAAACAATGCTTACTACTTTTTAAAGAGCACATGTTTATAACAAATGTACACATACTGTCTGTTTATGCCATTTGTATGTTACTGTCATTCTCTACAGTATGTTCTTTGTTGTCAATTTCTGTCTGTTTGATTGTCCGTGTTTCTCTCTGTTAACACTGTACATATTGTCTGTCTGGTTCTCCATCTTTTCATCTGTTTTAACTCTCTAACGCTGCAATTTTTTAAAATGTTGTTAAGGACCATTCGTTATTTTTTAAGGGGCCACCGGAGGAGTTTTGGGAGCTTTAGTCAAAAAAGACATGACCCTCCCCTCACCAGTAAAAAAAAATTCTATGACCCTCCAAAACACTTTGGAAAAAAGGCATGACCCACCCCCAGCAATGTATCAATAAGTTCTGTACTGGTTTGCGCTTGGTAAAGACACATAGACTCCCATTGTTTTTTTTTACAGCCATGACATATGTAACTAAACCTCTGCATTCTCATCTGACGCATCCCACTCCTCCTGTTATGGTGTGGTGGCCATTTCAGTAGATTTACTCACTAACATTGTTGTGGAAACACAATAAGCATGGAAACTAAATGCACACTTCCTGCATTACTGCATTACTTCAAATACTAAGTTACTCCTCTAGTAAACTAGTATTCACATGAACTAAAGCAATAAAATATTGAGACCAGTCAGCAAGGCACTCTCGGTAGCCTAACATTCAACACACAAACTGGTTGCTAGTCACTAGCTCGTCACTAGGCTTCTTCGCCGTTTAAACAAAGTGGAATAAACTTATAAAATCTACACAAAACCCGCAATCAGTTAGTAAGCTGACCTCACATGTATATACATGGCATTTAGGAAACCTTTATTGCAAGGTTGGCACGGTAAGATGTCCAGACTAGTGCAACAGTAACTTTCGTTTTTTGCGTCCTGCTGCTCCCATCGTCAACCAGGTAATTTTTTTTTTTACTAAAGCAGTATATGAAATCGGATGTATTACCTACCACCATTTAGTTGTTTTGTGTTATGATGATCATGCCAGACGTAATTCATATTGAATTATTCCACTAATTTTTTAAACAATGAAATTACCCGTTTCAGCCGCCAGGGGGCAGCTCCCTCTGCCCCCCCTGCAAACTCCGTGTATGCGGTCAGACCATCTGGTAGCGAAGGAGGGCCGAGACTGAGAGCTACATGGAAAAATATGCACCAAACAAGTCACTTTGAAATGTTGCTGTTTCATGAATACAAAAGTTGGATGACCCCCCCCTCCCCCGCCCCCTCTGGACTGAAAAATGTTGGATGACCCTCCCCTCAGCACAGAATTAAAAGACATGACCCTCCCCTATTTTCCTCTGGTGGTCCATTCCATAAATACTGAACGGTCCCTTATGGCTGTCTGTGATTATACTTCACGGTTTTTTCTTGCTCAGAATTGGCCTTTTGGAAATATTGAGGCTAAAATACTTTTATTCCTGCATTCTGATACATTTTTAGCCACCAATTTATGGTAAAAACGTCTATATTTGTGGCAAGGAAATCACAAAATTCAGCACTGCTTTTACTGCTAAATTGTACAATAACACAATCTTGTTATGGATACAAAATGTTGTGAAGTGTAATGTTTTCTATATTCTATTGATCAAAAATTATCAATAATGTTGAGACTACAGTGTAATGGACCACCACAGTTCATGCATACATGTGAACCGCGGATTAATTGCAGAGTTTAACCTTCATAGTGTAAAACTAAACACTACATGAATGGTGCACAGCAGAAAGACGGAGCATTGCGATGCTGCTTGTTCAGGGTTGTTATGTGTACTCCTATAGGCCTACACTTGGCATCAGGTGTTAAAACCAACTGTACCAAAACACCGGATTAGACTACTATTTAACGCGACAACGAGACGTTTTTAACCGGTATTGAATACTGATGCCGTCAGACGGCCACGTGGACAGACAGCAGTCGGAGCTCCGGCGCCCGTCAGCAGCGGCTTCTCGCTGCGTAGCCAGTCCCCCAGAGCAGCATGATCACCGGGAGAGTCCGGTACAGCCTGAACCGTGCAAACAGATCTGCTTGATTTTGACTGAACGTCCCAATTTGAGTAACTTCTGATTGGGTCGGTTGGCCCATCTCGGGACCAGGCCGGCCGTTGCTGACTGGTCAAATGCTTAATATTTATTATTATTTTTATTAATATAATTATTATTATAACCATAGTGAAATTGTGCAAGCGATAAAAACCCGTCCTCTGCGCTGTCGGCCTGTAAAGACAATTTATTTGTATATTAAAAAAAAAAAAAAATCTGACCAGCCCACATTTAAAAAAAATGGTCCGGCCACTCTGGCATTTGCCAGAGTTGCCAGATGGCCAATCTACCCCTGGACCTGACCATCCCTTCACCAGCAATACATTTTGGATGACCCTCCAAAATTATATGGAAAAAATGAATGACCCTCCCCAACAATTTATTGATCAAACCAGTCTTTTGTACTGGTTTGCACTTGGCAAAGACATACAGATTCCCATTGTTTTTTACAGCCATGATATACTGTATGTGACTAAACCTCTGCATTCTCATCTGACGCATCCCACTCCTCTGTTATGGTGTGGTGGCCTTTTCTGTAGATTTACTCACTAACATTGTTGTGGAAACACAATAAGCATGGAAACTAAATGCACACTTCCTGCATTACTGCATTACTTCAAATACTAAGTTACTCATCTAGTAAACTAGTATTCACATGAAATAAAACAACAAAACATTGAGACCATTCAGCAAAGCACACTGGGTAATAACAAATTCAACACTGGTTGCTATGGACTCGTCAATAGGCTTCCTCAGTCATTGTATATTTTACCATATAGGTAAAGCTGCCGAAGCTGAACATTATCTACAACTCCATTTCTCAGACAAGCGTCAATTTGGGAGCTTGCATACTACCACTCCTTCCTTCTCAAATGCCTTGAAAAGGCTGTCGTCACCGGGACCGAAAGGATATTTGAGTCGGGTATGGCTGCAGCCTGGAGATCTCCTGTCTCATGCACTCCTGGCTGGTGCAGTCCGTGAGCTTTGACTTTTCAAAATAAAAGCTTGCGTCTGGTATGTTTTCGTACAGTGTTTTGGATGTTTTTGAACTAAACAGTACGGGAATCATGCTAATGAATAAAATTATTTTTTGTTGCTGTTCTCATGAATACAAAAGTTGGGTGACCCTCCCCCCTAGACTAAAACAATTTTGATGACCCTCCCATCAACTAAGAATAAAAAGACATCCTCCTATTTTCCTCAGGTGGTCCATTCCATAAATACCGAACGGTCCTTACTTTTGACAAAGCATGGCTAGCAGTTTTCACTTGTTCACATTATTTATGCTTAGCTAAGCAACTGCCTCCTGGCTGTACATTCATATTTACAATATGTACAGGCATCAGAGTGCTGTAGATCCTCTCAACTCTCAGCAAGAAAGTGAAAAAGCGTATTTCCTGAAATATCAAGCTATTCCTTTAAGCCCTAATAATTTGAGGGGATTTACTGGTGTATATTTTCACACAAAGTTGTGAGGGATCAAATAACCACAAACCAACTGACACACAATGAATATGGAGTCCACCGCTTAGATAAATGTGTGCTCGAGACGAAGCAGAATTAAAAAGAATTAAGGACTGTCAGCCGTGCTCTGTCTGGCTTGGGAAGACTTTAAATCTTGTAGGTGAGGCTATCCATCTTTGTCCACCGCCTCAACAAGAGAAAGATAGATGCATTCACTAAATGTGGTCTTGAGAACTCTGCAGGAAATGATTAAGAGTGATAAATTGGCACAAAGGATTTTTTGCAGGACTGACTTTCATCTGACATCCATTATAATATCAATGGTAAAAATGGGCTTTTCAAAGCACACGGTGCACAGCAGTCTGTGTAAACTCTTGCCTTATTTCTGCATGTCTTTGAAGCAGGCAGAAAGAATATTGTCTTTGAAGCCATTATCTTAAAATAATAATAAGAGCTCTATGATGAATGTTTCATTCAGCGAGAAAATCTCTCAACTAATTAGGCAACAAATTGTCACATTCTTAAAAGCATGAAAACACTAAGTGCAAATGTTTATTACCTAGACCCTGACAATTGAAGCAAGTGAACTAGGTATCACAGACATTTAATGGAAAATGCATGGGGCAGTTGACAGTGTGAGTATCTGTTACACTGTCTTTTTAAGCTCTGTTGGCATTTCTTTGCACATAATCAGGTGCTAAGAAGCATGGGCTAACTCTGAATGCAGCTACGCATGACGGGAAACAGACAGACCCTGTATTCCCTTTTGTTGTATAAATGGAGTCTTTGATACTGAGGAGGGATGCCTATAGGGGCAATGTTTGTCACATAGTCACTGTGTTCCCTTACAAAAGATCAGACTAACTCTGAAGAGATGTAGAAGGATAAAACCAAGCTGTCAAACCTCCAGGGAAAGCACAGTACCTGTAGCGGAACCAAGCAAGTGCTCTGCTTATGAGGATACAAGTTGGCTTTTAGTGTACTTTCCTGCTGATGGATCCTTTTTTAAATTCATTATCTAAATGTTATACTGGTCGCTGTGTTATTAAAGTATATTTGATTGCAATCTCATCAGATGTTTCAAGTATATTTTGTAGCGTGTGTAATATGAAAATTATCTGACTACAGGATGGTCTCTTCTGGTTTTGACAGAGGTTTCAGAAAACATTTGCCCTCCTTCAGCTTTTAGAGGAAAGGCAATGCTTTCTAAGGGACATATTAATTCTCCAGCCAGATAGCTGGCCTTGATTGATTCAAAGTCTATTCTAAGTTGGCATTTAGCTTAGCGCTAAATGATTTTCAGCTCGAATTGTCTCTCTGTCTCTGTTGGTCTCTCATCTCTATTTCCCTCGTTTTGTGTTTCTGTCTTTTTTCCCTTAGTGGCTTCTCTCCCTCCATCTCTCCCTTCTTCCGTCACCTCATCCTCTCTGTCTTGCTCCCTAATTACATATCTTTTCTCTTTCCTTTTCTTCCCTCTACTTCCTCCATCACTCCTAATTCCTGAGTGTAAAAAGCCGTGGTCTGGATGCTGGTTGGCTGAGAACAGATGCCTCTCCAATTGCTCAGGCATGGACAGATCTTGTTACGGAGCTGGACAAACTACTTCTTATCCAGTCCGTCATGAGCACACAGCTCTTTCATTCTCTCCTCTTAGAAGTTTGAGGCAAAACAGTTTTCCCGGGTTCTCCACTTCATGCTCAAGTTATAAGGACAAGGAGAAGACTATGGAGAAAAGCTTTTGCACACTTTCAAAAAAGCTTTCAGATTTGTTTACCCACATTGTTTGCGTGATTTGTTTAATTGCGGTTATCGTGACTAGTAATTAATGGAAGCTAACCCTCTGAGGAAAATGCTGTTAAGCTATATTCGCATAGCTTACACTTTGCACACCTACGCAAACACATTTAAGAAGACACTGTATAAGAAAACCTGGGAGTTACCGACTCAGTGTTTTAATCTCTTCCAAACTTATTTTGCCAATGACAGCAGACAGGTGAGCATTACTGGGAGACTGATAGATTGTGACGCTAAGATATGCACAAAGATATGTATTAGTGAAACTCTTATAGCCGCTCTAGTCATTGAGGGCATTGATATGAGGTGATGCATATCAAGGATCAGCACAGTTAGCCTATAGTCTATATCGACGACGTTTCATTTCTGCTGGATGTCCCTCATTTCTGCCAGATGTCCTTCCACTTCCTCTTTCTTTGTGTTGGCGTTCTAACCTCCGGTGGATTTCTGAGGACTATGGTTAACTGCTCCTCAGATCTCTGCAGGGTAAATCCAGACAGCTAGCTAGGCTATCTGTCCAATCTGAGTTTTCTGTTGCATGACTAAAACTGCTTTTGAACGTACACATGTTCCACCAAAACAAGTTCCTTCTTGAGACTATTTAGCAGAGGCACTGTGACTCCGTCTGGAGCTTAATACCGCCCAAGACGATTGTGATTGGTTTAAAGAAATGCCAATAAACCAGAGCACGTTTTTCCCCCATCCTGGAATGCTGATAGACTAGCCAGACCCTTCTCGACAGCGCTGTGGAGGATGGTCTGGCAATGCGAGACTAGCACAGCTATCCCCTCCTGGGAGGGAGCTGCAGGGGGTAATAGAGACATACGCGTCATACTCTGAAAAACACACCCACCAGAGGGAAAACAATCAGCGCAACAATATGCAACTAAGGGCTAAAATGCTACCAAAATGCAAGTAGCTAGCTAAAAACCTTAGATTTAGGCCGGCTGCACACTGGCTGCGTGGCGTGAGTGTGTCAGCTGCGTGGCATGTCCGTTTTTATTTTGGCTCCCATGGTAACAGGTTAGAGTTTGTACACTACCTGCGTGACACGCACGTCTCAGGCGTGGCTTGAGCAGTGCCTAAAACATGTGCATGCTAGAAATAGAACCCACGCCTATTTTTCACATGACACGCAAGCGCGTTGGAAGGCAAAATAGAATACAAAAATATGTTTATTATGCGATTAAGGGTCGAGCATAATGCGTTAATTTTTTTTTATCGTATTAATCACCATTTATTAATTTATTTTCACTTCACTCGGCTTTGCGTCGTGCCTAACAGGCTACTATTTAGCCTTACTTCCTCGTAACACATCCTGCTGCTGCAGGAATAGCAACGCGGATTTCGGTGCCTCATTCTGGTGCCGCTGATATGTCTGCACTTCTCTCTGATGCTCTGAAACAGACGTTACAGGCAACAGAAACATTGCTGCACGTGACGCTAGTTAACACTATACTCGACAGCAGCTAACGTTAGCCTACCACTAGCTAGTAGCTGGACTAAACACGGTTACAATGCTGACAGCTAACGCTAAACGGTGTAAAGTTTGACTGTATTTCACTGTAGAGGATTCTGACACCGGGATGTAACAATCTGCAGCTGCTGTTGTCGGAAAAACACAGACGGTGCGTTCAATGAAACTGGTAATTTACAGCCTTGTGGTGCATTCAAAGTTGTTGTTAAATTCAAATGTGTGACTAGATTAAATATATAATAAATAAATACAAATCTTAAAATCAAGTTCTTAAAGTCACTTTCTTTGCATTCATTTGATTCCCAATCAAGATACACTGGTAAGAATGGCTTTCCATTGTTAATATGTACTTAAAAACAGTTCTGCAATGCAAAATAATATAATTTTAATCATGTGATAAAACATGCGATTAATCACGATTAACTTAAGAAATTCAACGATTAATGGCGATTAAGAAAATGTAATCGTTTGACAGCCCTAATAATTATTGATTTTCAAATATTGCACCTGTCAATACAGGACGAAATCTTCTGTAGCCTACTTTGCCGTCAATACTGCCGACGTTGTCTTTGCTGTAATCAAATCAGTATATATTTATGTTTAACATGGTATTTCATTTTATCAATGGGAAACATACATGTACAGACAAGGCTAGCAGCAGCAGCGCCGCGTCAGTCACGTTTCTGGTGTGCAAAGACAGAAAATGCCACGCAGCCGCCACGCAACTGACACGCAACAGAAACGCCACGCTCACGCCACGCAGGCAGTGTGCAGCTGGCCTTAAGCATGTCAAAGAATTATTTTAGCAACCTATGTCTACCAGAGAGGACAAGTTAGCTGTTGTTAGCTAATGTTAGATGTGTTAGTAAGTAAGTAAGTAAAATGTATTTATACAGCGCTTTTCACAGACAGGGTCACAAAGTGCTTTACATTGTGCATAGACGATAAAGCATAGTAGAAAAATAGTCTAAGAATAGAATACAAATACAACAGATAAAATTATCAATAAATAAAAGACATAGGTTACCCAAAAGCTAGCCTAAACAAGTACGTCTTCACTTGTCCCTTAAAACAGTCCACATTCTCAGCAAACCTAATGCTAATTGGCAGAGCATTCCAGAGTCTGGGTGCCATAGCGGCAAAGGCTCTATCCCCACGTCTTCAGACGAGTGCGTGGTGTGGATAGCAGATTTTGGTTGATAGACCTGAGAGACCGGGAGGGGGTGTGTAGGTGAATTAGACTTAGACTTAGACTTCTCTTTATTGATCCTTTTGGGATGACTCCCGCAAGGAAATTAGATTGGCAAGATAAGCAGGGGGCCTGACCATGTAGAGCCTATAGGTTATGGTGAGAATTTTGAATTGGATCCTGTAGGTTACAGGAAGCCAGTGAAGGGAGCAGAGTAGAGGGGTGATATGGGTGCGCCTGTTTGATCTAGTAAGTAGCCTAGCAGGAGCGTTTTGAATGGACTGCAGGTGGTGAAGGACAGATTTGTTGAGTGAGGAGAAAAGTGAGTTGCAATAGTCAATACGGGAGGAAATGAAGGCATAGATGAGCATCTCTAGTTCTGACTGACAGACCACAGCCCTTAATTTGCTAATGTTACGTAAGTTGAAAAAACAGGATTTGGTAAATGATTTGATGGGAGTTTCAAAACAGGGATTTGTCAAATGTCACCCCAAGGTTCCTTAGACTAAGACGGACCGCAGATGACAAAGGCCCAATGTTCTGCTTAATCAGAGAGATAGCACTGTCTGGCGCTATGATTAAAACCTTATCTTATCTTAAAGTCTTATCTGGGTTCAGCTGCTAAAAGCTTTCAGCCATCCAGGAGCCTTGTAAGTTTGGATGTCTCATTTTGCCTGAATAAAAGTGATAAGAGATGTTAAAATTGTGAATAATCTGACCCAGAGGCAACATGTATAAAGTAAACAATATTGGGCTCAACACTGAACCCTGTGGAACACCACAAGACAGGGGCAATGATGCAGAGTGGCAATCCCCAAAAGAGACAAAACTTCTATCTGAAAGATACGATGTAAACCAGTCTAGGGCCACTCCTGATATGCCCACCCATTCATTATATGGTGGTCGACTGTATCAAAGGCAGAACTGAGGTCTAGAAGTACTAGCAATGAGCATAGACCTACGTCTGAGGCCATCTGAAGGTCGTTATGGACTCTCACCAAGGCGTTCTCAGTAGAGTGTTACTTCCTAAAGCCTGACTGAAATTTGTCATACAGCTCCAAATTCTCTAAAACAGCTGTAAGTTGATTAGCCACAGACTTTTAGAGAATTTTGGACAGCAATGGCAGCTTTAAAATGGGGCTATAGTTCTTTAACACTGTTGGGTCCAAATTAGGCTTCTTTATTATAGGTTGGATAGTGGCGTGTTTAAAGTAGGACGGGACATAGCCTGTGGCCAATGAAGAGTTGACAATAGCCACTATACTAGGGCCAATGGCAGGAGGTGCTTTTGGGAATAATGAAGGTGGTATTATATCCTATGGACAAAAGGACATATTAATTTTCTTGGTCAGGTTTAGCAAATCATGGAGGCTGATTGGTTGAAAAGACTCAATGGTAATAGGCTTAGGTGAAGGAAGGCAGTCTACATGAAAGTGTGGCCGAGGCTGAATATTTGATCTAATAGACTCTACCTTATCAATAAAAAATGACAGCAGCCTGTTACTGTCATCTTGAGAGCATATTGTTGTCACAATGGCAGGAGGAGAGACAATATTATTTATGGTATCAAATAAAACCTTGGGGTTTCTCTTGGAAGAAGAGATTATATTAGAAAAATAGGCAGACCTGGATTTCTTGACTAAATTATTAAAATCCTGCATAAGTTCCTTAAGATACAGATGGTGTACTTCAAGCCCAGTAGATTTCCACAGGCGTTCAGTCCTCCTTAGACGACGTACATTGTCCATCATCCAAGGCGAGGCGTTACAAATGGGCTTAGATTTTATCTTCAAAGGAGCCCCTTCGTCCAACACAGAAGAGCTGAGGTTGTTAAAAGACTGCATTAAGAGCTCAACATCATTACGACCCATAGTATTAAAGTCACAGCCAAACCAGGAGATGAATTGCTCGACAGTTGTTTGAGTAATAATGCACAAACGTCCGTTTCCAGCAGGGGGGGTCAGCAATGGCAGAGAGATTAAAAAAGATACACTTGTGGTCACTAATCAACATATCCTCACAACATATTTCACTGACATCCAAACCTAATGTGAAAACAAGGTCTAATGTATGAACATGCTGCTTTAGACTGTATGAATCAGTAATACTAAGGAAATATTTTGCGGCATGGTTATAGGCAACGTCAGTGTGCAGGTTAAAATCACCAACCACTAATAGCTTTTCAAATTTAATAACAGATGACATAAAATCTGTGAACTCGGATAGAAACTACTACCCAGCAGGATTCTCATAAATGAGAATGCAATAGAACGGCTTTATCCGACCAACTGTAGTGATTTGCAGTTCAAAAGAGGAGAAAGTTTCCACGCTCATCAACTGACAGGGGTAGCAATTTCTCCATACTATGGCAAGTCCTCCACCGCGGCTAGACAGACGCGGGGATCCGATAAACGAGCAGTCAACAGGACACAGCTCATTTAGATGAATAAACTCCAAATTACATTGCCAGGTTTCTGTCAGAAATAGAAAATCCAAGTTTTGCCTTACAAACTGGTCATTCAGAACATGCGCCTGGTTCGCCACAGAGAGGGCATTTAACAAGCACATATTCCCAGATGTGATAACTGAATCTTCAGAGGTAGAGGAAGATGTGCACTTGATAATATTGAGCGTAGGTCGTAGAGGTCATGGCCCGGTAGGGTGGTAGTGGGGGTGGATCACCGATACCCATAAAACCGACATTTCAGCTCTAATAAGCAACAGCATTTGTTGATCATAAACCAGCGCCGCTGATACATTTGTGGACAAGAATAGTGCCATTAAAAGGCATATTACAGTAAGTATCTGAGACCGAGAAATGTTGTTTGAATGATACCTAGCCCTGGGGCTAAATCACCCATAAACTACTAAACTAACACACACACTCTGGACTTCTGTCCCAGTCATGAAGTCCTAACCAGTGAGTGACCAAGCTGTAACCTTTCTTCTGCCTAGAGACAACTACTAAATCTGATTGAACAACTCTATTTTTAAGGTTTAAGGACACTAACATTGTCATTTCTGAAGCAAATTTTATAGAAAATCAAGCTAAAATTAGAGTTAAAAGAGATAAGTATATTTAATTTAAATATATTTCATTTGACATTTAAAATGCTGAAATATTGGGCCTTCTCTGAAGTCCTGGAAGTCCCTAAGGGTTCCCCTCTGACGTGTTGCAGTAATAATGGAAGATAGTTATTCCAAGGCTAACAAAGACGCTGTAGTAGATTATTAAAACAAATTAAAAAAGGATCTATAAAGTCTCTGGTTTGACTTGTTAAGACTTAAAATATAATATTAAATAAAGGCTTCATTTCCATTTCTCTTATGTGACTTCATGGCTCTTAAACCTTGGAATATTGCATGAGTGCTCCAAAGTCATAATGCTGGGAGGTTTTCCCATTATTACCCTTCTGCCAACATGGCGTGAGTGCTCCATAAGTGGTGACTTGAGGCAATAGGCAACATGTGAAACAGAAAGGCATGGTCCACACTTATGCAATTTATCCTCAGCCTCTTGCTTCTCCTGGAAATATGTGGGGCTTTGAAAGGTCATTTTCTAGTTAGATTGAGGAGGTTAGTGCTAATATCGTTCTCCATGTTAAATGGCCGCAGGTTCCAAAATGGGATGGACTCTGCTGATATTTAGCTCAGAAGCAGATTTATTACCAGATCAAGCTCAAACTCAAAAGAGGGCACATCCACTCCCAGACACAAACAAACAGCGTTGACACTGAAAATACAGCATCAGTATGTGTAATGCATATGATTTCAACATGATTGAGTGTTTAGCCTCGCAAAATTTAAATTCAGTGAAACAATTGGTGACAACAGGCGATGGAGCTCTTCATACTATGAACTGACTGCCTGTACGGTCTGTCGTACTGTATTATTAGGATGCATCAATGAGACTATAAATCATGTATGAATTATATCCCTGTGCAGTGAAACCTCATGCATTTTACCATGATATTTAATACATGTGCTTAGGTGTCCGAGAGCTTCATGATAATTACAATAACAGTAATACTTCCTACAGCGGCCATTTGTAATTTATGCAGCCTGTCAGTGCTGTTCACTTTTATATAGGTCATTCTGAGTGTCTGATTTATGAAAGCTCCAAGCGAAACTTCCTATCTGTCCAGTTTTATACCTCCATTAGGCCCTCTTTGGGTGTTATTGATGGGTTTGCAGAGATACATCATTTATGTCACTGCTTCTGATACACGTCCTCAAGATCAAAATCTGGGGCCAAGGCGTTGCATCGCCACTTCCTCCAACAGTCATCACTGTCTCTCTCTCTCTCTCTCTCTCTCTCTCTCTCTCTCTCTCTCCACTACTTTATACAATGCAGGGAGATTAAGTGTCTTGGACAATAACAATTTTAATGTCCAAAAGTGATATGCAGCGCTGATGTGGCTTGCCAATAAGGTAACAGCTGGTGGACAAACTTTAAATCCCAAATGTGCACTATAACATTTGGCTCATGGTGGTTGGTTGAAAATACCACTTCTATGATTAACAGCGAGGATTTCTTTAATTACACATTCAGTGGAATGAATGACGAAAATAGATTTTGAGGTTTTTAGTTATATTTGATCATTTTTTTAATGGCTCCACATTTGTTGCTGTTAGTAGCTTTACAATAGTTTTAAAGACATCATGCCCACACCCCCCACTCCCCTCATTACTGTCTTTAGCTATTCTATCAAAATAAAGCCAAAAAAGAATCCTTAAAAAACACACTCACACACACACACACACACACACACACACACACACACACACAAACAATGTGATAATGATTAGTGTCCAGATGCTTAGTTTTAGCACTCACACAGTATGTAATGAGGTAGAAGTAAAAGATCCAGGACTTAGCCAAACAATTTGAACATCAACAACTTCTCAGTCCCTCCCCCCTTTCTGCTAAAGCCCAAAACGGTCTCCTAAGCCCCTCCCCCCACAAGGGAGAATGAATGTGTGCACATGGGCAGTGTCTTCAGCTGCTTTTTAAAAGCGCCAAGCGAGACTGCAGAACGTAAGTGATAGGAAGGGCTTTCCACAGAGTCGGAGCTAAGCGACTGCGTGGGACCACCAGTAGTCGCTGGTTAGAATAGCTGAGTGACCTGTTAGTAGTGAATGGATGGAGCAGGTCAGAGATATAAAGAGGCGCTTGACCATGCAATGCTTTATATGTAAGAACAAGAACTTTAAATTGGATCCTGAACTTGATCGGAAGCCAATGTAACATGGATAAAACAGGAGTGATGTGCGACGTCCTGCTGGACCTGGTCAACAGCCTTGCAGCAGAGTTCTGGACCAGTTGTAGACGGTCCTGGGATGCCTTGTTGAGACAGGTGAAAACGGAGTTGCAGTAATCAAGCCAGGATGATATAAAACTGTGAATAATCATCTCAAGATCACATTGCGAAACCACGGCTCTAAGTTTAGCAATGTTTCTCAGTTGAAAGAAACATGTGCGGGTCAGTTTCAGCAAATATGACAGAAAGTTAGATTTATAAGTCTTACCTACTGCACCTTTAAGCCATAAACACAGGAGAGATGCAAAAATAGATCAGACTTAGGAAATGGATCACCGGCATTTTTTTCTCTCACTTGCCTTTAAGTGTTTCCGTACATCTCGATGGTTTACTAATGAAACCTGCACTTAAGGGGGCCCACAAGAGGTGTTATAGTTGACTATCACATTAATGAATGCTTTTACCCACTCACAGCAACGTTGTTTATGCATTACAGCTGCCATTCCCCGGCACACTGCCCACAGCTTGCTAAACAGGTGAATGAAAACATCATGTCCCTAAATGCCCTTTAAAGGAGCAAACTAGTGGTTTTGTTATATGTAGTCTATTGAATGCAGTACATATACCCTTCATATTAAGATTAAGACTAATTTGTCACTTTTTAGATGGCCACTGATCTCATTGCATATCAAGTTTTGGAGGTGGATGGGTCAGATGAACAAATGACTTTCACTTGGGTGACTGGTGTTTAAATCCTATGTGAAACCATAATGTTTTAGTTTAAAGTTGTTGTCCGTAAGATTTGAGTTAGGTTGTTTCTAGCGGCAGCTTTTGCAGTAAGATGTAATTGCAGGCGCGGCTCTGGGACTTCCAAGTGAGGTGTCGACTTAATGACGTTGGGGCGATGCATTCACGTGCTCCAGTCCACACAGATAGCAGTTTAGTCTAAGATGAGCTAAAAGCTAATACATCCATGAAGATGTGAGCCGTGTGGGGAAACGCACAGCGGTGGAAATGATAGAGGCAGCGGCTAGCTTACGTGGCTAACACGGTCAACAGTGCTAATGCAGACCTCGAGTGGTTAAGGTTAGGATAACCGATTGGTCAGGGGATAGGACCTGTACAAATCGGGTTACTTTACCTTTGCGTAAGCATGGACGTCTGGCCAATAGTAGTGATTGAAGGGCGGGTCTTGGCGTGGCCATAGTAGGGGGAAAAATATCAAAAAGTTAGTGCACTTTGGCGAGCGGCGGCGGGCATCTAACTAATGTAACACAAACACCCTATTAGCCACGGTGGCAGAATGTGAAATAACCTTAGCTGATGAAAGGAGGAAGGAAGAAAGGGCAGCACCACTTTCAACTTACTCACTGAGTATGGCACTCACATTGCTAACATAATTAGCTGACATGGCTAACATCTGAACTAACCTGAGCATCAGAAAGTGCAGGGAAGAAAAACTATTGAGCCTATACAAAACGTACGCCCTTTATTGATAAAATAAGGGGGCTGTTGTTGGTGGTGCTGCCTTCTCCCAAAGGTAACACTACGGCTACAATGTGTTATTCTGTTCCAGTAATTCAGTCATATTAGGTTTGGTTTTGGCAATGTTACAGGGTGCTCTGCCATCTTTGTAGCTTAAACATTACCTTATTATCTTGTGCAAGTTGTATTTCAGCTTTTAAAACTTGTTAGAAAATATGCAACTGTTCTATATGGAAAAGCCAGAACTAGCCTATAAAATCCCTGTGTACCCAATGAAAAGATAGCATTATACTGCACAGCTGAAAGTAAGTTATTTAAAATGAATATGCTGAGATGTTGGACGTGCACCCGTCTTCTAACTTCAATGCAACTTCCTGTGCTGAATGATAGCTCACAGTTTTGTCAGTTATCATTAATGTCTGTATCTCTTCTGCAGCCTTTGATATCATACCTGGAAGAATCACAGCAATGGTTGCTGAGAGCTAACTGCTTTCACTATATCAGAGCAATTCATGAGTCGTGAATACTGACTTTACACTTTATGATGTAATAGTGTATCACTCTATCGCTAAGGGATTTAAATACTATTTTTTCATTAGCACAATACTACAATAAACTGCTTTCAAGAGCAGTTTCAATACATTTTTAATTCACAGTGTCAGAAAAAGTGTTTCTCTGAAGAGAACTCGCATCCAGACACACAGGAAACACACTCAGCTATTAGATGCTTGCTTATGATGGATTTCTCCTCTAAAGAACATGGCCCATTCTTTTGGCTCTCAATGAACACATACGGTCACTCTGCAAGATAATTGAATGCAGTTCTTTGTGGGCCAGAATGCCAGAATTGTGCAAACACTGGTTTTCAGACAATACAGAAGAGACTTCTGACAATACCCTCAATGGTAAGGGACAAAAGAATGAAATACATATTCACACAGTCACTGTACTTTTACACAAGTAAAGTGAAACTACTGGCGATGCATAAAGCTTGTCTACACTGCAGAGTTGGCAATGTACACAGTACATAGGTGTTTAGAGCCCAACAATTTGCTCATAGAGCTGATTTAGCTCCCATTTGAAAAACAAGCTATTAAGGAAAACCACAGGGGCGACATGATAATTGTGCATGTGCCATCTTTATCAAACCCTCTCTAGAGCCTTTTCAGGGTCTCCACCCTCTTACTCAGCTGGTAAAGGCTATATTAGCTCACTGATACTGCAGCACACTAACTAAAACAGCAAATTGCTAATTGTCAAATTTGTTCACATGTCAGCGTATTCTAAATAGGGCTCATGAAGGGGAAAAAGCTGCGAGCGCAGCCGACAGCGGTAGTAGAGGTGGGGCTGCAGTGGCCGTGGAACTGCTGGTAGCTTCGAGCTTAGTGTGGGTGGCAGATCTTGAATAGTTCTCTTCATCGCCAGCATGGCACTGAAGAATTCAGGGAAGTCAAGAGAATCACTGAGCAGTCAGAAGAAGTGAGTTTTTTTGTTTACGTATCTTTGTTTCCTCCCCTGGGGGATTAAGTCCTTGAGCATGGAAGTGGCACAGACTTGTTAAACCAACGCGCTTTACTGAACCAGAAGAGGCTGTGGAGACGAGCTGTGAATCTATCAACCCTGTCTTTGTCCAGGAGCATCACAAAACACCACTGAATTAAGAGCTTTCATGGCTAAGAACAAATGAAAAGGATAGTTGTATGAAAAGCAGAGGTTTTTGCTTATTTGACCTAGACACAAAAGAGCTTGACTTTCTGGCATGAAACAAAAAAAAAAACTATTAAAAGGAATATACCTATAACCATCCATAACCATCCGTAACAAAAAATAGTGTAGTTACACATGCCTTTTACTCTTCATATATATATATATGAACTCTTTACTATTATTAACTACTATTAATGTGAACCAAATAATTTTCACCTGAGTAATGTTTCAGCCACTATGAGTTTAATTTAAAACGGTTAATTACACTGTGATGAGTAATGTCTTTAGCTGTCTCCGTGTGTGGATCTCTTTACACACAATTCTGGTAAAGGCCAAGATCTGGCTTAGGGGATCCATCCCAGTGCTTTCCCCTTTAATAAGACAAGAAGGATGCCAATTATGGGCCCTTTGCTGCAGACTCAACTCCCAGATCTCCTTTTAAATTGGACGCTTGAGTTGTCGATGCGTATGGAATGCCTACCCTGTCCTGCACCCATGTTCAAGCTTCACAGAGAAGGAGGGGGGAGACAAGAAACAAGTATTAGTAGACGTACACCAAGCTGCTTGTATTTGGAAGGTTACAGTGAAATGTGTCATTGATTCATCATCAGTCGTCAGTGTCAGGGGCCTTGAGAGGAATGTGGGATGTTGCTAGAGCGGAGGTAATGGATCCTTATGAACGGGATTAGGAGGACACAGACAAAGTGGAAGAGGGTGGTGGAGATGGGGGTCACCATCTATCACAGTGGAAATGATTCACTGGTGATCTATGGATGCATGTTTGAATTTGCTTGTTAGGCTGGGTTTGCAGGAGTTTACATGGGGATGCATTTTTGAACTACACTTAATAACAAAATGTCTGAGGCTCTTTAATACGTTTTTTGTTCAACCTGGACCCTATTTTCCTATGTTTTTGTATCTAAGTGACTGATGGGGAAAAACAATCTTTGAAATTGGTCCAGTATTAAGCGGCAAAAACAAACTACAATGTAACGTTAATGGGCAATTGCGCTCCTTCAATTTACATCCACAAAGAGTGCTGTTTTTGCCACTGACATGCTAAGATTATTTTTCTTCTAAGTGTCTGACAATGTTGAAATCCCGACCGAGATTGACTCGGATTTCACAATTTTTTCACTTTCCCTTTTAGCTTCTAGTTGTTCTAATGTCCTTCTTTCCTGTGATGGTCCTGCCCCAGTATCAGCCATAACTACAACAGATAACTTCTAGAATAAAATACAATTAGACGTACTGTTTATGAAGAAAATCCCACCCTTTACCTGGCTGCATGCTTTTTCTCTGTGTTACAATGAAATCTGTGACCCGTACTGTACTGTGTTACTGTAGCACCGTCTACCTGCCAAAAATCATTTTGTAACTTTGCGGGAAAAATCGGACCAGGCAGAGGCATTAACACTTAATCTTTTCACTGTTAGTCTCTTTTGCTGTTACTGGTCATTTATGATCATCAGATGGAACATTACACAGTTTCAGAAACATTTAAAAGTTAAACATAGTCACTTTAAATGGAGTCTGGAGAGTTTGGCGATGGCGATTTCAGGGCTTTTTCTGGTTGAACAAAAAGGATCTTACTGTTTAACACAAAAGTCTTGCTTTGGTCCGAATCACTTGATGAGTTTGTAAAAGCGATTTCCCCTTGGTTCGATTTCGTTTCACACCTGGATAAATCCACGCGAACCAAAATGAGTCATTACAAACCACGCAAGAGCTCCTCTTCAAGGAGGTTTCGGTACGCTTGCTTGGTCCATTTATGGTGCGCATCCGAGTGCAATTGCTGCATTTACATCTGCCCAAACGAACCGCACCAATGGGAAATGAACTCTAGTGTGATTCAACCAAATTAAATAAGGCAAGTTTGAAAGCCCGCTTAGACACCAATGCATGGGAACATAGGTTCCAGGTTGGAAATAAAATTCCCTTTTAAGCTTGCATGTAATTGAGAAGGGAAATGAAATGGAAATCATATAAAGGTTATTCAGAGACTGCTGAACGTGACTATATATATATATATTCTGTCTTTATGTGTCACAGCTTCAAAGGACATGATATTTCTTTTACCTTGAAATATTTGCAATGTTACAGTGC
This sequence comes from Zingel zingel, assembly GCA_023566125.1. Taxonomy (NCBI): domain Eukaryota; kingdom Metazoa; phylum Chordata; class Actinopteri; order Perciformes; family Percidae; genus Zingel; species Zingel zingel. The sequence goes on along the minus strand of CM042317.1, from coordinate 7,703,295 downwards.
ACACTAGGATTTTCCTCTCTGTTTTAAGGTTTCAGATTTAAATTTAAATTTCAGAGACTTTTTTCATTGTTATCATTCATGAATGACCTTCAACAGAAGCACTAGTGGGAATGACTCAATCATACCTGTGTTTACCAGAACAAATACTCAGCAACATGTGCTGCATAGTGCTAACTCTGCTCACTCTGAGGAGCTGCAAGGAAAATAGTCACTACAGAAATGCTTTTAAAGATAGAAGACAGCAGGACAAGTCAGTGTCCATGGTAATACTTTCATACAACATGGCAAGTGCCCATTAGGCCACAAGTATTTTCTCATAATCCCGATATCATCAGACAGTAATAGTCATAGTTCTTGTTCTCATCTTTTTACTACATATACTGGAACTAGTTATGGGATACCTCTCTTTCATCTGCTGCTGTTAAAGTTGAATATATATGCACATTAAGTTACGTCTTGATTATGTACCTGGGGCCTTATTACAGAAAGGTCCTAAGACTAAAATCTTAATTTATCTCAGTTTAGGATGACGGTGGATGGTCGATGAGTTTTAGTATTTTTGGTATTACAGAAAAATATTTCCTAACTGCATTAAAGGGAAAATCCTATCTTATCTTAGGATAGGAATTTAGCTATTACGGAATTTATTTAGTAAACAGTGATATCACAGTGCTTATAAATCAATGCCCATTGTGATAGATTTTATAAGCATGTAAATACAAGCACATTAATAAATTAAAGCAGGGGTCTTCAACTCAACATGTTTTAAGCCAAGGACCCCTTAACTGAGCGAGATGGAGCAGGGACCCCCTACTACATATATTGTTTAAAATTAAGTTGCATATTAAACTGGACCTACAATAACGTGTAGGGCGGCCTAAAGCCTTTATACATACCTGTTTAGTGCATAATACTAAGCTATTAAAATAATTGTTGGTATTTTATAAATCATGTTTTAATGTTAAACATACATGTGGCACAGTGAATTCTCAGGATGAACTGGATCTGTGGATGGTTACCTTTGTGACTACCTTACCTACTGTATAGACCAGTTAGCCTGTCCATTAGCCCACCAAAAAAAAGGCTGATTTATATTTGCTAATAATATTTTATTTTATACATTTTAAAATTTGAATAAACTTTTTTTTTTTACCTTCACTATAATTTGGAGGCCCCCCTGCAGTAACTCTGAGGACCCCTTAGAAGTCCCGGTCCCCTGTTTAAAGGATATTACAGGCTTTACAGTATAGGTGTGTCTTAGGAGATGTTTCTGTTCTGATTCAATAATACAGAGGAATCATATTAAATACAGAGGAATCATATTGAATTAATTTCTTCTTGTATTGCTGTGTTCAGCCTGCGCTCCGTTGGACGGAAAATACCAGTTCCATCTAGTAACTAAGTTTAAGCGTGACGCTTGATGTAGCGTGTACACAAAACATATATTGTATGTAAGAACTTTTGCTGTTCAGCATTTTTTGTTCTCTTTTTTTCCCCCGGCCACATAAAGGGTGCTGATGGTTCAGAATGTTTTTTCTTTTACACTTTAAAAGGATTTTGTTAGAAAACTGTTATCATAATAGGAAGCTGAAACAGCATCCAAGACCCAACATCCATCCATCCATCCATCCATCTTCGTCCGCTTATCCGGGGTCGGGTCGCGGGGGCAGCAGCTCCAGCAGGGGACCCCAAACTTCCCAGTTGACCCAACAGCAGAGACCAAATCATTGTGTAAAGGCCCAATCTATCACAGTTCATCAAGAACTCACAAGGCTATTACGAAACACCACAGAACAAATACACACCAAAAAGCACTAATCAATGTGTGTGAGCACCACCTCGATCTGTCCTCATCCTGCCACAAACTCCTCTGAGCTGATCCAAGCGCGATATGTTTTCACTGAGTAGACAGTGTTACCAGGAGAGATTAGAGGACACCTAGGATACACTCTGCCCAAAGCCCTGTTCGTAAATACAGGGAGAAACGCTTATCAGAACAGGTCAGCTATCTGCAGGGCCTATGCAGACAGCAGAATTATTCATTTGTTACGCTTTCTGTATATTTTGAGTCAGCACAGTTTCATACTGTATGTAAATACTGCATAAAATGTGTTGTGGGGATTTTGCTGCCTTTTTGCCGTTGTGGTCTTTGCAACTGGAAGATGATAAAAAGTAAAGGCTGAAAAACACACTCATAAACAAAACTGAAGAGAAAGTTTTTCAGGATAGATGATTCAATTGTTGATAAGCAGCTAATTTTAAAGTAAAACTGAGCAAGTATGCATAGTAATATCTACTGGGACTGTTGCAACACCTCAACATATGAATGATCATAACTGCAGACTTTATGCTGTGCAATATGTGCTACTTTTACAAACATGAGAGAACTTTTACCTTAATAATGATTTACTTAAGCATTATTAATTGATTTCCCTTGGCCACATGGGGGCAGATAACAAGCTTTATTTGAAGTCCACCTGAATATCTGGCTTTTAAGCTGCTAAATGCTCCACTGTGTTTACTAGTTGCTCACTAATCTGCCACTTGGTGCTGGGCAGGTAGTGTACAGTGGGTTTATCAGAGCTTTTTAAGCAAGCAGTGAGTTTGAACCAAAGATGTTAACCTGCTCCTAAAAGCTAGGAGGAACTGAAGAGTTGGGTGATAATTCTCTGTGGGTTCATTAACATTAAACATAGTCTTTTCACCAGTTGTTATAAAAAATATTGATTAGTACAGCTTTAAAGTATTGAAAAAAACATATGGCTCCATATGGCTCGCACAGACTGTTCCCCAATACGTGAAAAACCTGAAAAGTGAAGGATACTTTCAAAAAACGTATTCTGTTACATAATACAGAATACATGGCCAAAAATGTAATTTGTAACATATTCTGTTACATTACTCAATCTGAGTAACATGTGGTGACCAGACGTCTGACCGGGACAGTCCCGATTTTCAATTGCGTGTCCCGAGTTCCGACAGAAGCCTGTCGGGACGCTAAAATGTCCCGGTTTACACCAACCAATATGAAATTGTCCCGGTTGTCAGCGATTATATAGCCGACGTGGTCTTATTATAGCCCGATCATTAACTAAACCCATGTAGAAAGACTAATAACCCTAACCCAATCATATGATTTTAACATTGTTAACGTGTGTGTGTGTGTGTGTGTGTGTGTGTGTGTGTGTGTGTGTGTGTGTGTGTGTGTGTGTGTCAGTCAATTGTAGCGGTCTGTGTCTGCATAATCTGTGCAGCCAGCGTTACAATGTATATTTGTAAACAATGCCTCTTCTTAGCTGTCTCGTTTTTACGGTAACTACTGAGTAACTAACTTGAGTACTCTGTATAATTTAATGCAAGTACATGAATTGTTGAAATTACTGATAATGCCCATCCTTACTACGTTAGCCGTGATATGAATGAAGCTTACCTGCATTTTACATGCATCTCCAATATTTACCCGTGTTTTACCTCTTCTCTGGTTATGCAATAGTTTAGAAAATATGCCGAGTTTTTTAAGGTAGGGTAGAATGAATCTATATCTTTTAATCCAGTTTGTTTGGTTGCTGCTACCATCGCTGCAGCCAGCACCTTGTTTTTGCGTGTTTGCGTTTCATGTCTGTCAAAATAGGCCACAAACAGGCCAAAATATGGAAATTTAAATTTAAATATGGAAAACACTGGCTTTGGCATTGTTGTCAGAAAATATAGTATTTCAACTTAACATGTTTCCTTAATATCTGTTCTATTGAAATATTGTGGACATTTCTTGATTAAATACAATAAATGTATTACATATTGGACCTTTCAAGTTTTACTCGAGTACTGTACTTATAAGTACTTGTACTTTTTTTCACCCCACTGTCCACTTCTATTCCACTGCATTTATATGTAAACTTTAGTTACTTTACAAATTAATATTGTTACACACAAAACATTCTTAGAGTTCATTATTATCATACGTGTGCGTAATGATGTATCCACCTTACCTAATGCTTTAGTTGATGTGTTGTTCATGCATGAGGTCATGAATGAGAGGCTATGAACTCATGTCAATTCCTGATGATTCAAAAGATATAAATGAATGAAGTAATGCACAAATCATGAATTAATCCATGCATGAATTCATAATTCATGTACCCTTACCCTAAAGTCTTACCAGAACTTTAGTTCAAGCCTGTGGCAGCAGTTCCAAATAATTTGTTTAGTGCCATGCAATGAAAAATACCTTTTCACAAAGTTTTTCACAAGTTCAGTGGGTGCATTTTCCAAAAGAATGCTTTAATTCTGAAAAATAGGGTTGGTCCCACACGAAACTCACTCAATGTCCTTTAATATTATTTCTTAGATATGTAGGCTACATACCAAGAAAATTCCTGAATATTAACTGAGATACCCCATTATGTTGTGAGCAGTAGGTCTGCGTGTGCTGTTGGCAAAATTGTGTCTAATCTGTCTGTGTCTATATCTGACCTGGGCTGGCACATGTTTACGTTAAAAAGCACGAGCACTACGGTCATGAGCAAAGTGTCCCGGTTTTAGTTCCAGGAAATCTGGTCACCCTAGAGTAACGTATTCTGAATACTTGGATTACTTCCATATTGAATTGCATTTTATAAGTGTAGGAATGCGGCTATCAAATCCTGCTTATTAAACAGGTCTATTCTGTTGTGTTCTTCTGTTCCAACTGGCTGAATATGTACCTAAATAAGCAGATAGATATTTGTAGTCCTGAACTGCATACTACAAAAATATAACCGCAGTCTAAGCTACCACAAGCTAATTTTAGCTAACATTAGCTAGCATGTCAAACAGGGCTAGTCGGTCTTTCAACGGCTCTGGGGCTAGTAAATCAGCACGTAGGAGAATGTAAAGTCGCACGTCAACTAAGCAGGTAGCTACCTGATACAACTATAAAATAGCAAAGTGACCAGCAAAACTACAGCAAAACTACTTTAAGATGCTTCTTCAGGTTGGAGGTGGAGTCATTTGGATGCTGAAAGGAGGTTGGTTGCTGGCATGGAGAGGTTGCACAGTTATATTTTGTTCTCCCTTCTCTTTCTTTAATGTGAAATGCTGTTTGAATTTCCAAGATAGAAACCATTTCTGCCCTGGCTCTGTTGTGCCGGTTCCGACTCCATTTTAACTGATCACGCAAATAGCTCATTTTTTTTGTTTTCATATTCGGGATTCTGGGAAATGCATGGAGTTTCCTTAATTTATTCAGAGAGTTAATAAACTCATAAAACAGAGAAGTATCATCACGTAATCCATTGATTTCAACAATGTAACTGTATTCTAAATACCAACTATTTAAATTGTAACTGTAACGGAATACAGTTACTCATAATTTGTATTCTGAATACAGTAATGTATTCCGTTACTCCCCAAAACTGCGCATGCGCTATGTCTATGTGCGCGCACTCACATTTCAAAAAATGCATTGACGATGGCGACACCAAGCCTTCCCGCAGTTGTGCCTTTTGTCATTAGTTTTGCTTTCAATTACTTGGTAAACAGTGGCAGTAAGCCAACAGCTACATGCAAGGTGTGTGGCACCAAGATAAATGATGCCAGATCAACAACTTCGAACCTCATCAGGCATCTCAAAACGCAGCCAGATAGGTCAGTCACTCACACGCTAATGTGAAAGAGACGTTACATTTAGCATTTATTGTCACAGGCTAACCATTGCAAAGTGTTGTGCTACTGCTGGGGACAGGCAAATTGTATCTTTATAGTTGTATCCATATGATGTGACAGATAATATTTCACCAGGTCTGAGGGCTAGAGGGATGTGTTAAGTAGCAGAAGATTAGACTATACAATGTCCTAAGTTGGAGACCCAATGTAAGTTCTGGATGTAACAAAATTAAGCTAGCTCCATTAAAGCATAGGCTATGTGCTATTTTTCCTGTCACAAGTTGAAATGTTGAAAAATACAGTTATGAAATTGAAACAGAGTTCTTAATTTGTGTTTCTTCAGATTGCATTGCAGTAGACCCCTCAAAGCTATCCTACAGCTGATGTTGATACTGTACTGTATGGATGGTAGCTACAGGACATGCTTTGAATTCAGAAGATTTAACAAAACAGTGTTAGGGACAGATCAGATGGCCAGAGACTTGAGACTTGACAGTGGATTCACATAATTAAACAGAATAAATACATTGTTTTTTATCTATTAATATAGCCATCCGTTACAAACTTGTAAAGCCTTTATAAAATCAGCCTTATTAGGAAGTGGAACTGAAAAGGACAGTACATAATGCATGTTTCATGCTAGAACTATGATCACCATCATCTGTATGCTAAGCATGTTGTACATCAGCAGTTTGTAAAGTCTAAAAAAGAAAACTGCGCTCTTAATTCTGTGTTGAAATTGCACTGGAGTTTAGTTCTCTTATACCTCAACCTTCTACACCACGCATCTGTGCTCCCAAAACTCAATTTCACAAAAGTATGAGTTATTGATTCTATACAGATGCAGTCATGTCTGAGCTGTTACATTAGGACTTGGTTAATCTCAGGCCTATGAATGTGGTGGGCACGTCATCAGCCATAAATCTACACCTGCAAAAATCCTTCGACTGTAGCTCCACACTGCTGATGTGTTTAAAGCAACCAGACGTAAACATCCGTTGATAGACTTGGGGGAGTGCGAATCAAACTTTCCTCTTGTTCAGTATGTAAAATCACAAACCTACTGCAGCTTGTGACACATATATTAGACTTATCTTTGTCGCTGAACAGAAACAGCTGAGTTAAACACTTCAATTTTTTGCGGGGCAACATAAAGGGCAGCCTATTATGTGTGATCAGACTCCCTCTGCTGTGTCATTTCAAGTTTATAGAACATGTTGATGGTGCTATAATACAACAGTGAATTATGGCACTATCAGGGCAAGGGTGAGGCACTCGGCTGAGGCCGCCCATGTGTGGCCCATTAAGGGTTACTAGGCCAAATTACTCTGTTAAGCGTATGTGTATCTCTGCTAGTATGGAAGAAGGCAGTGGTGTACTGGCCATCTGGCATACCGGGACAAATCCCAGCGTGCTGCACATCGGTGGCCCGGTCAATAAATCCATCATACCTTGGCTGGGTTGGTTCAGTGGGTAGAGCAGGCGCACATATACTTGGAGGTTTATGCCTCGATGCAGAGCTCCAGGGTTCGAGTCCAACCTGTGACGATTTCCTGCATGTCTTCCCCCTCTCTCTCCCCTTTCTCACCTAGCAAATTAAAGGTGGAAAAAGCCCAACAAAATAATCTAAAAATAAAATAAAAATCCAGGCCCTGTCTGTCTCTTTACTTTGGGCATGTAAGCATGCTGCATGCATGTTCCGGGACTGGGATCACAGGCCAATCACAACTTATGCTCCACCATAGCCTACTCCGTCGTTGTGGCTGAAAATGGTGGATAAATTATTTTAAGCATCACAACCCCACAAAATGACTTGTTTCCTTATGAGAATTTTATTAATTGGCTCTGATAACATCTGGACAGTCTAGAAGACCTGCACGATAGAATAATTGTATCCTCATTCAAGTTAACATTCTGCAAAAGTAGAGTGCAGCAGTGAGATGGCTAACAAGACGGATGGACAAGAAAATGTCAAAAAGTAAAGGAGGGACCAAAGAAATAATAAAAAAAGAAAGCAGGCATTAGAGGCCCAGGCTTTCAAATGTAAAAAAATAAATACTTTACATATAAGCCATCTAAGCAAATGTGGCTTGCTTTAAAATATGTAAAATACCTTAGTACCTGAGTTAGATACATTAGTTTATATTTAGGCTGTTGTGTTTACTTACCATGTATATTTCACATTACACCACTAGGTGGTGCTGTGAGTAATTTGACCGTAGTCGTTAGACAGGAAGTACCATTGTTGTTGTTCTTACTACCTGCGTATGGATGTAGATTGCGCCCAAGGGGGTAAGCTTCTCCTCGGACCGCGATGTCCCTATGGCGCCATTTTGATGCTACAAAGCCATCACCTCCCGTTAGCATTCCATTGACTGCCATTCATTTTGGCGCCACTTTGACAGCGAATAACTTTACATCTGAAGCGTTTAAAGACTCTATTTGTCCATTGTTTATTTCTAAAGAAACACGACAATGTATAAAAGGCTCCATTACCTTGTACCTCACGTTATGGCTCCATAGCAGACGTTTTTGTAAAAATAGGCTAACGATTGTGTCATAGCCACGCGACTTACTGTCGCATAGTAGAGAAATTACCGTATAGTACAGGAGAAGCTCGCAGGCAGTTTGGACTTACATTAGCTGTTTAAGTGTAATTACTAATGTTAACTAGCATTTTAGTTAGCAATAATTAGCCTGTGCCTATGTTATCTCCTTACATATACCTACGCTCTCCGTCTCTGCAATATTCGGAATGATTGAGATTTCTCTTGACACAGCTACCAGAAGACTTACAACTTTCAGACACGTTGCTCACGGCACATTTACGTCGTCTCTCTCAGTTGGAGGCTGCGCAGTAACGCTCAGCCATCACCGGAAAAGTGCTTCTAATGGCCTTCACTGGTCTGCGTCCAGAGCAACGGGATCTGTTGGTCCATTATATATATGTCAATGATTGCGCCATGCTGCTCTGATTAAACATCTATAACCATCCTACCTGATATTCAATTCTTGAACTTTCAAACCTTACATAGACAGTGTTATGTTTTTTTGTTTTTTTAGCACAGCATTATTTTATTTATTTTAGGACATATTTACATTTGTTTTCAATTAGTGAGAATTAGTTAGAATGTAAGATTTGTGCTTTTTTCTATGAAATAAAAGAATTAACAATAAACATTTTCTGGAGTGTTATTTACCTTAAAACATGACACAAAATGTGACAAACATTTGATTATTTATTGCAGGTTAGGGTTAGTATAGGGTCGTATACTGTACATCTGTAAACCTGGTGAAATGTTTGGTTAATGTAGACTAGGGCTGGGCGATAGGGAGAAAATCAGATATCATAATATTCTTGACCAAATACCTCGATATCGATTTTGCGGCGATATTCTAGGGTTGAAAATTGGTGATTTAACAAAATATCTTCACACTCAGAGTTTAGAGAAATAATCATCAGTAATATGGACATAATGGCTAAGTGGGGAAAAGGCAAATCATAAAACAGCTACGACAGTCTGCTAAGTTCAGAAAAGTACATCACTTTCATGATGACATTCACTAAAACCAGAAAAAGACAACACTGTCAATCACGATATTACGATATCCAAAATCTAAGACAATATCTAGTCTCATATCGCGATATCGATATAATATTGATATATTGCCCAGCCCTAATGTAGACCCATACCAGCAGTTAAGTTATTTTACCAGCTTTTAGCTAGCAGAGTTACTGTAGACTTGTTAGCCCGTGGATAGTTAGCCAGGCTCAAAAACTAAACTTCCTGTATGGACCTTTTTCACAGCAGACATTTTAGTTTGTCATAGTAGGGAAAGCACAGGTGTACAATAATTAATAACATGAACATTTCCAGGGCCCTGGTATCATGCGTGCTGGCTCACTGTCATGGCTTACTGGGACACTTGTTGGAACTGAGTCATCAATAATGAAAATGTATTTTGCCTGTGCTTTTTCTGCTATCATAAGTCAAAATGTCTACCGTGAAAAAAAGAGTTAAATGCAGTTCAAGGTGTAATAGGAGGTTGTCAACCAGGAGAATTGTAAATATTTTATTAAGTTACTGCCGATGAATCCAAGCTTTTAAATGACAAAATAACATCAGACTTTTATTGTGAAAAAAATATTGGAAATTGTTTCAACCATTTTGCAGCCGCTGCTTTGACCACTCAGGCTCACCGGCTTTTGAGACTACTAAACAGCAACAGCAGACATTGCTACATAAGACCAGAAATGTCTGTAGTAATATCCTACACATTGGTGAATTCCGGGACGTTTTATGAAACAAACAAAAAAGGTTATTGTCTACCAGCAGCCGCCCATTCCAGGCAACCGTGGGGCACAGAGCTCCAGAGAGACGGGGATGTAAGAGCAGGCCGCACCGGAACAAAACCAGAGACACATAACAGACAGTATGATAGGACACGTACCGTACACAATGCTAGAAGAATGCGGCTCAGACCTCTGAATATGGTCTGAGTGATTAGCTCTCACTGCGTCCTAGGTGCACTCACACCTGTCCACGTGTAATGGGGTTTTAAAGAATTGTATGCAGCATAGAAAGAAAGTTATTTTCATACAGGGGAAAATATGTTTATTGTCCATCCATCCATCTTCGTCCGCTTATCCGGTATCGGGTCGCGGGGGTAGCAGCTCCAGCAGGGGACCCCAAACTTCCCTTTGCCGAGCCACATTAACCAGCTCCGACTGGGGGATCCCGAGGCGTTCCCAGGCGAGGTTGGAGATATAATCCCTCCACCTAGTCCTGGGTCTTCCCCGAGGCCTCCTCCCAGCTGGACGTGCCTGGAACACCTCCCTAGGGAGGCGCCCAGGGGGCATCCTTACCAGATGCCCGAACCACCTCAACTGGCTCCTTTCAATGCAAAGGAGCAGCGGCTCTACTCTGAGCTCCTCACGGATGACTGAGCTTCTCACCCTATCTCTAAGGGAGACGCCAGCCACCCTCCTGAGGAAACCCATTTTGGCCGCTTGTACCCTGGATCTTGTTCTTTCGGTCATGACCCAGCCTTCATGACCATAGGTGAGGGTAGGAAGGAAAACTGACCGGTAGATTGAGAGCTTTGCCTTCTGGCTCAGCTCTCTTTTCGTCACAACGGTGCGATAAATTGAATGCAATACCGCACCCGCTGCGCCGATTCTCCGGCCAATCTCCCGCTCCATTGTCCCCTCACTCGCGAACAAGACCCCAAGGTACTTGAACTCCTTCACTTGGGGTAAGGACTCATTCCCTACCTGGATAAGGCACTCCATCGGTTTCCTGCTGAGAACCATGGCCTCCGATTTAGAGGTGCTGATCCTCATCCCAGCCGCTTCACACTCGGCTGCGAACCGATCCAGTGAGTGCTGAAGGTCACAGGCCGATGATGCCATCAGGACCACATCATCTGCAAAAAGCAGCGATGAGATCCCCAGCCCACCGAACTGCAACCCCCCTCCACCCCGACTACGCCTCGATATCCTGTCCAAACAGAATTGGTGACAAAGCGCAGCCCTGGCGGAGGCCAACTTTCACTTGAAACGAGTCCGACTTACTGCCGAGAACCCGGACACAGCTCTCGCTTTGGTCGTACAGAGATTGGATGGCCCTGAGAAGGGACCCCCTCACCCCATACTCCCCCAGCACCTCCCACAGTATCTCCCGGGGTACCCGGTCATACGCCTTCTCCAGATCCACAAAGCACATGTAGACCGGTTGGGCATACTCCCAGGCTCCCTCCAGGATCCTTGCGAGAGTAAAGAGCTGGTCCGTTGTTCCACGACCAGGACGGAATCCGCATTGTTCCTCTTCAACCTGAGGTTCGACTATCGACCGAACCCTCCTTTCCAGCACCTTGGAGTAGACTTTACCGGGGAGGCTGAGAAGTGTGATACCCCTGTAATTGGCACACACCCTCTGGTCCCCCTTTTTGAAAAGGGGAACCACCACCCCGGTCTGCCACTCCTTAGGCACCGTCCCAGACTTCCACGCAATGTTGAAGAGGCGTGTCAACCAAGACAACCCCTCCACACCCAGAGCTTTAAGCATTTCCGGACGGATCTCATCAATCCCTGGGGCTTTGCCACTGTGGAGTTGTTTAACCACCTCAGCAACTTCCACCAGGGAAATTGACGACAATCCCCCATCATCCTCCAGCTCTGCCTCTACCATAGAGGGCGTATTAGTCGGATTTAGGAGTTCCTCAAAGTGCTCCTTCCACCGCCCTATTACCTCCTCAGTTGAGGTCAACAGCGTCCCATCCTTACTGTACACAGCTTGGATGGTTCCCCGCTTCCCCCTCCTGAGGTGGCGAACGGTTTTCCAGAAGCACCTTGGTGCCAACCGAAAGTCCTTCTCCATGTCTTCTCCGAACTTCTCCCACACCCGCTGCTTTGCCTCTTTCACGGCAGAGGCTGCAGCCCTTCGGGCCCTTCGGTACCTTGCAACTGCCTCCGGAGCCCTCCGGGATAACATATCCCGGAAAGACTCCTTCTTCAGTCGGACGGCTTCCCTGACCACCGGTGTCCACCACGGTGTTCGTGGGTTACCGCCCCTTGAGGCACCCAAGACCCTAAGACCACAGCTCTTCGCCGCAGCTTCAGCAATGGAAACTTTGAACATTGTCCACTCGGGTTCAATGCCCCCAGCCTCCACAGGGATGCACGAAAAGCTCCGCCGGAGGTGTGAGTTGAAAGTCTGTCGGACAGGGGCCTCCTCCAGACGTTCCCAATTTACCCGCACTACCCGTTTGGGCTTACCAGGTACACTTATGAGCATCCCTATGTTCGAACATGGTGTTCGTTATAGACAATCCATGACTAGCACAGAAGTCCAACAACAAACAACCACTCTGGTTTAGATCAGGGAGGCCGTTCCTCCCAATCACGCCTCTCCATGTGTCTCCATCATTGCCCACGTGCGCGTTGAAGTCCCCCAGCAGAACGATGGAGTCTCCCACTGGAACCCCATACAGGACTCCATTCAAGGTCTCCAAGAAGGCAAAATACTCCGAACTCTTGTTTTTGGTGCATATGCACAAACAAGAGTCAGAGTTTTCCCCCCCACCAGCCGCAGGCGTAGGGAGGCGACCCTCTCGTCCACCGGGGTAAACTCCAACATAGCGGCGCTCAACCGGGGGCTTGTGAGTATCCCCACACCCGCCCGGCGCCTCACACCCTGGGCAACTCCGGAGGAGAAAAGAGTCCAACCCCTATCCAGGAGTACGGTTCCAGAACCGAGACTGTGCGTAGAGGTAAGCCCCACCAGATCTAACCGGTAGCGCTCCACCTCCCGCACCAGTTCCGGCTCCTTCCCCCACAGAGAGGTGACATTCCACGTCCCCAGAGCCAGCGTCTGCTGCCCGGGTCTGGTCCGTCGAGGCCCCTGACCTTCACTGCCACCCGTGTGGCAATGCACCCGACCCCAGCGGTTCCTCCCACAGGTGGTGGGCCCATGGGCTGGAGAGATGGATGCCACGTAGCTTTTTCGGGCTGTGCCCGACCGGGCTCCGTGGCAAACCCGGCCACCAGACGCTCGCCAACGTTTATTGTATATTTTTTTATTTGATTTTTGTGTGAATGTTATTATTATTCTATAGGTTAAATACAGTGCACAGATTAATGTTTCTTGTTATTATATACTCTTGTCTTATGAGGTGTTTATAGCAGGACTATAGGTAGAGCAGATGCATGTTGTGTTAATACCAAACAATGATATCAAAAGTGTTTCTGCCTATTGCCATAGGGTTGGCACAGTTAGCACCACTGTTATTAAATGTTTGGACTCAGCGTTTCACTCTGAGCCTGTAACATTATTCATCGTCCTGAGAATGTTATGTCAGGTAACAATTTTCAGACGGTGATGTCATAGGAAGTTTATAATGAACAAGTAATAGAACAACAAGCCTGCTCTGTTGATCCTGATGCATAATAATAGGCCCAAACGTTCCATATTCATTAAGCAGCAATAATTGCATTACCAATCTTTTCATTAGCCGACTTACAGACTACCCTCGCTCTTACTTTTTAAGTGTAAAAGCGTATTCAAATTAGAGCAACCGCTCCAGACAGCAAAAAGCCTTTATCTAATACTGTGGCATCCCTACCACGCTATGTGCCTTCCTTTCAAGGGGAAGATGATAGAGCCTATAATATATCACAGAGAATGCTAACCACTTTCCCCCCAGCTGAGTTGAAGAGGTGAAGTATTTCCCCCCAAAGGGATATTTTCAGAAGCTTTTTAATATGGATGAAAACATTCATCTTTTTTTGTGAGGATATCGAGGATATTGATTTGACGGAACTGAATGGGCAGTCACACTGACGATGTCCTCTAAAGCTGCAGACGTTTTCTGTCCATTTGGCTGCAGCGCCAGCAGGGAGGATTCCTCTGAATGCTGAGCGTGTCTGTTTCACAACAAAGCAGTGTTAATTAAAACCTCGTATTGATGATTGGTTCATATTAATGAGGATGTAGATAAGTGGGACCCCCTCAGTATTTTATAATTTGTTAAAGGTGGGGGGGGGGGGGGGTATGACTATGGTATGAATTACACTGTGTCTTTGTTCATTTCCAAAGTCAAAAACCCTGATTAGCCACTTTTAATTACTGGGGTTTCTCTGCAGTGGAACTGGCTGCTAAATGGCTTTGGATCCTGGCAGCTTTGAACTCTTTTGTGTGAGCATGTGTGAGCATGCATGTGAAGGAGAGAGCTAGCAAGAGAAGAGAAAGTGAGAGTAAGAGTGCAAGCTAAGCCCTGGCCTAGACTGGAGTCAGATGGAATCCATGCAGCTCATTAGTAGTATTTCTGCTCTTGAACAAAAGCAGAGGCTGACAAATATTGTAATTGATTTCTACACTGGCTCATCCAGCCTTCTTTTAATGAATAATTACTTCAAATGAGCACTCAGCAAAGAACTGAGGCCGGGTGTCTATTTTTATACGTAGATTACATTTATTTCATTATTTCATTGCTTTTTTTTGTGTGTCCGCTGACAATGCAGCTAAACAAGCAACGCGGACACATCAATCATTGCAGCGCTGATAAACGAAGCAGCGAGGACGTGCTGCAGCTAAATGTCAGAGGAAGACATCAAAAAATACAAGCCAATTAGTGACTCTCCATTGATCTCTCTCTGCTCAGAGACGGACAATCGCTCGGACACTTGTTCGTGACAGTTATACTTCTGTTTTGCAGAGTTAAGTTAGCAAAAACATTTCTCTGCCTCTAAATTGCTTTGCCAATGTCAAAACCATAGACGTCAGCGGCTTTGTTAAGGATACAAAAAATCACATAGGTCCCACTTGTTATGTGATATGGTTTCATCAGCCTCGTGAAAAATGGCTGCATAAGGATGCTGTCAGAGTTTATACATTCATAAGCTAATTACTACTGATTACTGAGGTCGCTCTGTGTTATCTGTGGAAATGTACGTGATATATGTGTTACTGCCTGATCCCTTAGCTATTTCATGCCTGCTTATGGTGTGTAATTTGTCCATAGATATCTACCTCTGAGATTTTTGACACCTGTCCAACTTAATTGAAGTGAATGGGATTTCAATTGAGATGCTCAAAGCATTGAAAAACTGGAAACGTTTTCACTGGATCTACTTTCTGTTAAGGAAGTAGTCCCTTGACAGTGACAGAGTTGACAGTGAGGAATGTGGGTTAACCAGAATAGCTGGGATATTGTTACTGAATTTTTAGCTAAATCCATTGAAGGGAAACTTCTGTACTCATAGAACATGAGTTACACCTAGGTAAAGTAGCTTCTACGTTGGAAAAAATTGGTACAGAACACGTTTTAGAGACCCACGTGTCAATACCTGGGCACATAAACTGTCAGCATAGATTTTTAATTCCCCGATCAACAGGGGAACCCCTGAATGTATGAAACAATCTGACATACTTAGAGCAAAAGCCTCTTTGCAGCATTTACTCTTCAAATATTGTGTATTTCCCTCCATTTAAACCCCAGTACAAATAAGCACGTTTCTATGTTGTTTGGATATCTCTTCACATGAGAAGAGCTGCTCCTGGAACTCTTTAACATTATCGTCTCTTTCCACCCAAGCTCCCATCCATGGCTGGGAGAGGGGGGTTCAGTGACGGCAAAATTAAAACCCTGGAAATATCCTTGAGTGGCACTCAATATAACCCTACTAGACATTTCTTAAATTCAATCAAGATAGACTGAATGATTCATGATCTCCTTACATGATTGATAATGTGACAACCATTCAAGTAGCCCAATAGACCTACACTGGGAGAAAGGGAAAAGCTCAAAAAGCGACTAAAGAGCAACATTGTGCCTTACAAAGCCCTCTCAAGGGGAAATACTCCTATGTATCATTCTAAAGGAATCAATAAACTAATTTGAGACTTTTAAGAACTCCTTAGGTTCCCAGAGTCACAGTTAATGGGCATTTGAAGTTATTAATTGCCTCTTTGTGTTTCAATGAACCCAGAATGGATGGTGATGTTTTGAGGGCTGTGATTTTGAGTCAGGGCTATGATCCAAATTGTAATCATGTGGTCTGATTTAGCAATGCTGCTGCTGCTGCTGCTGCTGCTGCTGCTGCTCAACAGTATCCGCTTAAAGGGATACTTCACCGATTTAGCATTAAGCTTTGTATCAGCAGAAACACAGTAGTATTTTTGAGTGACCGTGCTTCCTTCCCTCATGTCCCCCTGAGAGGAGAGAGCTCTGTATTGTGGGTCTGGAAAAATGTATACCAATGACGCAAAAATCGTCATTTTACGTCATCGGTATACATTTTTCCAGAGGCAAAGGACTACAGCCAGTAGCCTACTTCTGCATAGCCCATAGGGGGTTGGACTTTCAGCTTTTTCCGGAGATTGCCGAGGTAAAAACGAGTGTCAGCCATCTTGAATCATCGTTTAGCTTCTCAGCAGAAACAGATTTATTCATCCCGAAGGAAATTTTAGAACAACAATTATGTGCATTCAAACTATTGCACTCATGTACCACCGGGATACATTGCTAGCCGGTAAGGGGACATCCTCAGCGGTGTGCGGAAAGCGGGATGAGGGTAGGAGTTGGAGCTAGGTGGAAAGCTAATGCCAGCCAGCCACCTGTGCCAGGCTTCACCTGCTACGGAGACCAGCACCTCAGCCTGTGGTGCCGCTAGCCGGAATTCTTGACAGGCTTTGCCTGCTACGGAGACCAGCACATCAGCCTGCGGTGTTGCTTGATGACACTTACTAGTAAGGGGGTATGAAAACGGTAGGCGTGGCTTGGGAGTGGACTCAGAGCAGCGAAGCAAGTGCATTCTGGGATTTGGTGTCTTTCATCCACATGAGCCAAAAACACATTTCCTAGCTTTTTTCGGCCTAGAAGGCACCAATTTAAAAAAAAAAATCTCACATTTATACTACATAAGTGACCCAATTTAAAAATATATTCAGCTTTCCAGTGGTGAAATATCCCTTTAATATACCACACTTCAGATCAAATGATCCCATTCATTTTCCTATCTTTGATAATTAGTTACTTAATCTTGATTAGAAGTTCCTTTTTTATAGCTTTAATCACATGATATCAAAAAAAGTGAAGTGTATAAATTGAACCTGAGATATAATCCAAGAAACTATTCACCAATATTTTGTCACCGCTATTTGTTATAGTGCTTGTTTCTCTTTAAGGGTAATTTTGGTATTTTTCAACCTGGACCCTATTTCCCCATGCATTTATTCCAGTATTGAGCGAGACCACTGTAACCATAGCCACAAAGCAGGCTGCAATGTAATCCTATAGGGCAAATGTACGCCGTCAATGTATGTCCGCTGCTGTTTTTGCCAATGACAGGCTCAGATTGTTATTATAAGCGTCAAAACTTCATAATGGAAAGATGGTAAAGTCTTGTTTTGAAATCTTGCGAGGTGACTTGCCGGAAGACAGCGGTGTGGAACCATGGATGTATAGTGTGGAACGCGATTAATATTTCATCAAAGTATTGGTACTTTTACTTGAGTACAATATTTTAGTTCTTTTTCCAACTTTGATAGTTAGACACTTAGAATAACAATCTGAGCCCGTCAGTGGCAGAAACAACCACTTTTAGTGGATGAAAATGGACAGTGCACATTTGCCCTATAGGGTTACATTGCAGCTCGGTTTGCGGCTGCTGGTTGCGGCTGCTGGCGAAGTGTTGCAAAATGTGTTCAAGCAACGGGCAAAAACTGTAAAAGACAGACAGTCTGTCTGTCTAATCAGGAGGGTCCGTCCTCTGCTAGATAGGCCCTACCTTTTCCGGTAGGAGTTAATGCCGTTGTGTTTTAAAATTTGTCGTGTTTTTCTATTTGCTGTCGTGTTTTCATATTTGCTGTCGTGTTTTCACATTTGCTGTCGTGTTTTCACATTTGCTGTCATATTTTCACATTTGCTGTCGTGTTTTCCTATTTGCTGTCGTGTTTTATGATTTGCTGTTGCGTTTTTCTATTTGCTGTTGTGATTTGCACTTCAGGGCCACCGTAGAAACACCCCTCAGCTCATTTTTATTCCTGTGAAGTAACATCGCCATTTGACCTTTCTGAGACCTGCATGAGAGTGTGCATAGCCTAACCTTATTAGCAGCCTTTTACTGGGTAAACTTTCCATCCTGAGGAACCTGACTGGATGTGGTGTCAGAGCTGGGCTGCATGCAGAGAACAATAGAGGAGGACTGGTAATCGGGTTTCAGAACTGACAGTGGGCCAGTGGCAATCAAATGTAATGGAACAAGCCTGAGGATCAATACAAGTCAGTGATCGCAGACAGACAAAGGTTGTTTAGTAGCAGGCAGCGCTAATTGAAATCAATGACTAATCTGATGACAGTTCTTAACCTTTACACCTCTGAGGATTCATAAACGAGTGAGAATCATGACAGAGCAGCAGACAGATTGCCGTTGTTGTACAATTACTTTCCCCCCACAACACATTTGTTTTTCTGCTGATTCACACTTTATAAGATGCCTAACAAAGCCATGCAATGAGGTTTCATTGCCCAGGATCAATACAGTATGAGTACTAACACTCTGGTTCAGTGGTGATTCTGCTGTATGTGGTGTATCATCGATAAAAGGTAACTAAAATATGCATGTGGAACCATACTGCATATGGAAAGTCATTCAGCTGGTCATTGATTCATTCACTAAGGAAATAAAAGTGTCAAATAATGCCATTGAATTTAAATGTAATTCATATAGATGTACATGGGTCAGGTGAATGGGGTGTCCATCAAATAGGATTGAACCCTATTTATATGTAATTACATGTAATGTCCTTAAAAGCGGTGGTTAATTAATCAAGTACTCCATTTTGTATTGAGGATGGAGCCACCAGTCAGGCGCCAACCGGTGTGACAGCCTGAGAAAGGAAGATGAGACTGTGACCGGACGTTTTAATCACCAGATGTCAATAGCTAATCAGGCAGCAGGGCACTAAAATAGATATCATGGTGAGTTGTCACAAACAAATTGTCAAGAAGTATCATAAGAAAACATTTGAAGATGATTGGGCACTGAACGCGATGTTGCTTTCAATTGAGGGATCTTTTTCTGGCCAATATCTCATATTTCAAAGCATACTCGAAGCAAAACACCACTCTAGAGTTAAATTATATCTTTTTATGATTGCAGCACCAATTAAAAGCCCACAGCTATAGTTTCCTTATTCAGTCAGTAAGTTCACACAAGAGCTCCTGTCAGCTTGAATTGTAGGTGCGTAGGAGTACACTATGGAGGTCTTCACTGGTCTAAGAATTTGTGCCCAACCCAAAAAGCCCTGGAATTGTACTACCCAAAACCAAATTTGACCCATTTATTATTTGAAAGCTGGGACCCGGACCTGTGCAGAACTGAGAAATATTGGACTTGAACTTGACCAGACCTGACAGCTGATTGCTATCCTTAATTTACAAGTTGTGAAAACTAAACTTTGTGTCTAATGTAATCTAACTTGTTTATTGAAACAGCATGGTTAATCCACTTAATTTCAGCTTTAAAGTCCACTTGCTGTCAACGAGACAGATCGTGACAGCTTTGCGATATTCTTGCAGTTAACTTAATAAAGATAACTTTGACTGTGCCAGGGATTACTTTTGCATATGTTTACTTTATTTGAAGCGTTGGCCATGTTTGATTCAACTTGCAAGGTAGCTGGATTCTCACGATATGACAAGATCACGGCTCCAACCTAATGCGTTTGTGTCTGAACTACCAGCTTACCGAACCAATCAGCGTCCTGTGAAGAGCTACTGGCAGCTATGGGAGTGGTTTAGGTTTTTGTGATGGCCGCTACTGTTCGTTCAAAACAACAATGGCGGACGTGATAGACAGACTCCATCCAATCACCTGCCAGGTAAAAGTGCCTGGCCTTTTCCAAACAAGTTTCCAATGACGGCGTCTCAGATGGTTCTTTGTTAACAAACCATCTGGCTCATCAGATTAAGGTTTAATATGAACATCCGACATTAAACTATTATAGCTATGACAGAAAAATAGGAAAATAGGACTCCTTTGATGATACATTTTTCTATATACCTCACTGAATGATTTATAGCTGACCCTTGCAATTGTGCTCTGTTTGAATGCAGGGGCGGTATTTCACTCTCTGGGAGTAGGCACATATTTATATTTGTGAGACGGTTAAAACAGGCACAGAACAATGTGTCAGATGACACTTCATTGATCGCCCTGTGGGTAATAAGGTATGCAGGTAATGCAGACCAGTGCTGTGTTGTACCTTGCTGGTGACAGACTTCAAAGCAATCTTTTATTTAGATGAAGCTGAATCTTTTATTTCTTCATCATCTGGTAAGATATATTTTCAAACAAAACAAGATATTTCATTTGCACCAACTGTTGCGTGGTGACAGCGAGCATTCCACAAGGTCCTTGGAAAACTACAAAAGAGGGCTGTGTATTATACTATCAAAGTATTCTCATTTGAAATCAGAACAGTGCGCCTGTATTTGAGCAAGGCTTTGATTCATGCACAGACACACTCCCTGATCCCCCTGCTTAATCCCTCTATTGGCTGGGACAAGGACACGTTGACAATTTAAGACCTCTTCCCTCAAACTCTCTTAAATAGTCCTGTTGACCGATCACATCATAGTTTCCAGGATTTAGAAACATGTTTTTAATTAATCAGCTTGTAACGGGCAACCCAACTGGGTAAACATATTCTCAACAAGCTGACATTTCCTCAGGATGGCTGATAGATCTGGCAGGTGATATTCAGAGAAAGTTTCACCCAATCTCAAGTTTGTTTAACAATATTTGTATAGCATGGATTGTTTAATAGCTCCATGTTGGTTATCGGTCTAGTTTTATACACCCTGCAGTGTCATTATTTTCTCATAATGGCTAATTCTCTAATCTGTTATTACGGTATTCTCATTTATATTTTAATGTTCTGTAAATAACTTACAGATACATTACATAATACTCATCAAAGTAATATGTTACGTAAAAGAAAAGAAAAGAAGTACTTCATTGATCCCTCTTTGTGAAAATTCTATGTTTTCAATCGTTTTTAATTAGACACACAAACTAAAGACACCTTTTGGCCTTTTGGGAAAATGCCTTGAGAACTATATGTAAAGGCATTTCTTTAAGCACCTCCTTGGCTTAGCAGGAGCTATAAGCTATACTTTTTAGCATTTATAAGCAATATATAAACACGCAGTAAATGTGTATAACCAACCCGATCTCACGCCAGTTCGTGAAATGGTCACGTTATTTTTATTTATTGATACGTGTACAGGTCACGATTTTCTCGTTTATTTCGTGTACAGGTCACGAATTTAATTTCATGTACAGGTTACGAATTTCATTTTGTGTACAGGTTACGAATTTCATTCGAATTTCATTTCGTGTACAGGTTACAAATTTTATTTCGTGTACTGCCACAGAGAAATTAAACGCCACACGCCGGCAACAACAACGGACGGACCGCCACACGGGGATGCGTTCCCCGGGTGCACAGACACGATCCGCGATCTCTGTGGCACGCAACAACGGGGACATGAAACGCCACAACAACGGGACAGTTGAGGTTAGGAAAAAAAAGAACTGGGAAAGGAACTGCAACAAGCGGGACGCGATCCCCGCTCTCCGGGGTGAAAGTCCTGTGTTGTTTGACCCACCCGTGTTGTTTGACCCATCCACCACCCTGACCAACCTCCCTACGCGGATCTCTGGCTTTTAATACTACTCCCTACCATTGTCGTGCTGTGATCACGAAATATGCTTACCATTTAAATACATTAAATTAAAATTCGTAATCACTACACGAAAAAAACGACATATTCGTGTCCTGTTTACGAATCAATAGATTCAATAACGTGACCATTTCACGAACTGCCGTGAGACTGGGCTGGTATAACACACTACAAATACTACAATGCCGTTATAAGCAAAAATAACTACATTTATACGGCTTATTAACGTGTTTGTCAACAATTATACCTGTAAGAACAAATGCTTCATACATTTGTTGTACGGCTTGGTTGAATACTCAATTGTGATTGGTCAATCACTGTGGTCTGTTATTTCAGTATAACTAGGGTTGGGTATCGTTTGGGTTTTTTCCGATACCAGTGCTAAATCAATACTTTTAAAACGGTGCCGGTGCCTAAACGGTGCCTGAACCGAAATATATAATAATTTATAATGCATATAATACAAAAAATAAAAAAGGAGCACAAAACGACAGCTGGCGACATTAAAGAATGGCTGGTTTATTGCTGAGGCCATATGGTCAAAATTAAATGATTGATTAATAATGTAATAACAATAACTTATAACAATGACTTATTTCACCAGTAAATTGTTGGTAAACGGCAAAAACAAGCACCAGATGGGAAAAGGGTATTTTACAATAACTTAAATGCACCACAAGGCTGGCGAGTTTCAACGCACCATCCGTGTTCTTTTTCCAACAACAGCAGCTGCAGTCAGACTGTTATGTTCCAGTGTTGGAATCCTCTACAGGGAAATACAGTCACACTTTACACCGCTTAACGTTAGCTGTCAGCATTTTAACCATTGTGTTTAATCCAGCTGCTAGCTAACGGTAACGTAGCGTCCCGTGCAGCGATGCTTCTGAAAAAAAAAAGTCAGGCACCGAAATGGTCGTTCTTATTCAGTCTTGTCACTACCGTTTACGTCGGAACCGATGCCCTATTGGCACCGCGTTTCAGTACACAACCCTAGGCATAACAGACGGTTGGATGGAGTTCTAATCATATAAACACTATAAATAAAATTGAATTGAATTGATCATCGACTCTGGAGGACTATTTTTAAATCAATAAAATCTATATTTGTGCTCATATGGAGGTCATACCACTCATCAGCTGATCACAAAGGGAGAGAGGGTGGGGAAAACAGGGATCCTTAACACAGCTAATAGTAACAGCGCAAACAGAGCATTAGTTAGCTCAAAGGTTAGCTCACTGACTGGGGTAACCTAGGTTATGCACCTTTTCCCTCAAACTGCTAGCTAACTGGACTGTGTATGCAAATGAACCTATATACCGGCATGCATTAGAGCCCTGCACGGGCCAAAAACTCCAGCCCTAACCCGGCCCTGGCCCGTGGTGTTCAAGCCCTACCCGACCCCAGCCCGACAACGCCTGCAATTTTTTCAGCCCGAGCCCAACCCGACCCGAGACCAACATCAATCACTTGTTAAGCTCTCTCTGACGCGCGCGCTCTTTGATGCGCTCTCTCTCTCTGACGCGCGCTCTCTAGATGCGCTCTCTATGATGCGCGCTGTCTCTGCTACACACGCAAACACACACACGTCACACGCTACTAAGAGGTAAACTTTTATTATAGGCCTGAAACATCATGACCAAACATATTGGACAAACTGTCCATTACACAGAAGCATAAACATGAAGGGAGAATATAGTGCTACAGGATCAAACCGCCAAAATAAGTAAATAAACGGCCTACCTTTGCTTTTCAGTAACTGAACTGAAGAACAATGTTCAAAACAATGTCCAAAAATAACTCTTCGCCAACTGGCTAATGTTAAATAAAATTAATAAAATAAATAAAAATCCGTTGAACTGTGGGTGTCAGTGTCACCTGTTTAATGCACGTGAGTCTGTTGCATTTGTGTTACTTTCTGAGGCGATGTATAATATTTATAATATAATCAATATAACAATATTTCATACACACTTTGTGACATGATGTGAGTTTCAGCTCTTCCCTGATGATTGACACATAGTGCTATTAGCAGCAATCCGTCACAACGTCGAGCCTCACAAAGGTGCTGCCCAAGAAGTTGGACACATGCCTCAAGTATCATCTTCAATCATTGTAATCTGAAATTCTTTCCATCCTGTGAATTTGAGTGAAGTGGTATGGGAGTCCTTCAAACATTCATCCTCTTCTTTTTGGATCTGATGCAGTTAGACATTGGGCTTCTCGGGGTGAGTAATGTAATATTTCACCCAATCAATATTGTGCTCTGCGGGTAATGGCGCTCTCATCAGTTCTGAAGATAACAAGCAGAAACACAGGGATTATGCACTCACACACACAGAGGTAAATAAGATATTGCCCCTTTTATTTGCTGTTTATTTTTTGAGCGGAGAAGTTGCTTACTTTACATTATAATCATCGCCCCAGGGGTAGTTTGCTTCTTCTTTCACAGAGCTGCCATTTTAAAGCAAAAGCAATCACTGTCAGATTCCACTGCATTGTGCTACTGCTCATCCAGCTGGCCTGGCACCGGACAATAAAAATCCCAAGAAACAGAATTAGACATGAATTTTCCATTTTGATCCTCTCTTAAGATTAGATGAGGAGGTGCTGGATGAGGAACACAAGCTAAGTTTCCATCCACTTGTCAATTGAATTATCTGAAGTTCGGTAAAAAAACTCATGCGAATGAAGCCGGTTAAAGTGTGTTTCAATCCACGGCTTTAAAGTGAATAAAAGCCTGTGCGTAATGACGTCACACACGTCTACATATGAGTAATAATTGCAGACGTTGTAATAGTGCTTATGTGCCAGCTCAAGCTATAATAAAAAAACTACAACACATTGCTATGATGATGCAGATTCACGTAAATGCCCGATGACAACAAAGGCGGCCTGTGGTGTGGGAACAAGAGCGCTTCAAACTGTTCTGGAAGATCATGGTTTAGAGACACTTCACGCAAACCCTTTGGTTGAAGCATTTTCGGATTTCACCTGTTTGTTTTATTGGTCCGTCCCTTGACCCAGGTAAGCCATGGCCTTCCGGTTCCAACTGAGAAGCGTATCGCCATTGAACTCTACAAACTGCCTACATGCTCAGAGTACAGAGTGGTAGGCGAAACATTTGAGGTCAGCAAGACCACCGTGAGTTTACGCCGTGTGCAAGTCCATACGAACGAGAATGATGCAAAGGTATATAGCTAACTGGAGTGGATGAGGCGCAGGAGATATCGCTGCGTAACTATAGAGCACACCTTGTGCCACAGGTGTATGGCGCAATAGATGGGACTCACGTCCCAATTAGACCCCCTGCTGAAGGCTGCAGGGATTTTGTCAATAGCAAGGGCTGGCTTTCAATCGTATTACTACAGGCTGTAGTAGACGGTCGTTGCACGATAAGTAGGGTTGGGTATCATTTGGGTTTTCTCCGATACCGGTGCCTAATTGGTGCCTGAACCGAAATATATATATTTATAATGTATATAATTTAAAATATAAAAGGAGCACAAAACAACAGTTGGTGACATTAAAGAACGGCTTGTTTATTGCTAAGGCCATATGGTCAACATTAAATAATTGATTAATAATATAATAACAATAACTTACAACAATGACTTATTTCACCAGTAAATTGTTGGTAAACGATAAAAACAACCACTAGACGGGAAAACGATATTTTAAAATAACTTTGAATGCACCACAAGGCTGGTAAGTTTCAACGCACCGTCTGTTTTGTTTTTCCGACAACAGCAGCTGCAGTCAGACTGTTACGTCCCAGTGTTGGAATCCTCTACAGGGAAATACAGTCACACTTTACACTGCTTAACGTAAGCTGTCAGCATTTTAACCACTGGGTTTAATCCAGCTACTAGCTAACGGTAACGTAGCGTCCCGTGCAGCGATGCTTCTGGAAAAAAAAAAAAAAGTCAGGCACTGAAACGAGGAACCAAAATTTTCGTTCTTATTCGGTCTCGTAACCCTAATGATGAGGGACATCTGCATCGGCCCTCCCGGCAGTGCGCATTGGGTGCGTGGTCTTCACTACTTCTAACCCGTACAGGTGCGTCTGTTTAACCATAAAATGACCTCAAACTTAATTGCAATTCATTATTTATTCGGCAAATAATGTTTCCATCAGCGTTTATTGCATAAGCTGTGAATAGAAGAGAAAATCATATGAGACCGAACGTCTAAACTTTGAGTCGATATTCATGAAATTCAATCGGATTTTACTGTTTCCATAAGACATTTTTTATTCAATATCACTTGATTCGCATCAAAACATGTGGATGGAAACATAGTTACTGTCTTTTAATGAAAGAGTAAAAACATACAGGAGGACTTTGAAGAAAAAGTTGCTGGTAGTCATGTGGAAAAAAAAAAAATTGTTGGATAATGTTATTTGAGAGAAATATTTTTTTAAGCCTGAAAAGGTACAGTTTAAAGGGTAACGTTGGTTTTTTTTTCAACCTGGACCCTAATTTCAGCACTTTTAGTGGACGAAATTGACGGTGAACATTTGCCCGGTTTGCAGCTGCCGTTCTCACTCAATACTGGACCAATTTCAAAGATTTTGGTACATAAAAGCCACTTAGACACCAATGCATGGGAAAATAGGGTCGGGTTGAAAAAATAAATTACCCTTTAAATCAAAGATTTTTTTTAACTACACCAGTATTAAACGATATTTTCAGTTGGATATATTTACAAACAAACAATCCTTCAATATTCAGTAGGAGTGAGTCATCTGCATACTTTGCTTTTTGAATTTCTTTATTAAATCTGAGCGAGTGCTCTGATATCATTCATCCCAGGCTTGTGAGGCTCCCTGTGTTTTACCTTGATGGGAGGCTTCACCATCACACCCTCTCAGGAAACAACTCTTCAACCTGACAAATCCATGTGGTTAAAAAAAAGCTTTCCATGTGCTTCGTTTCTCAGTAAACCGGATGGTTGTCTACATCTTACATGGAGACAGTGCTAGACACAGAGACAGTCATTCTAACACTTGCAACAAACAACCACCCACACAGACCTTCATGCCTGCAAGCCTTTTTCTTGCACAAGCCCAAAACACATGCACTCACAAACCCCCAAATTTGCTAAGTATAAAAGTAAAAAGGTGACTGATAATCCTCCTATGGCATGTCTTTGAGGGAAAGGATGACTGATATATTCATCTAGCTTCACTCATTATTGTTCACTAATTGTCTGGCAGGACAAATCCTATCTCCCCTGCAGTAACTGTTTGGAGTGTGTATCAAGTGATCACAATGTCGTACCGTGACCTATTTCTCCGTTTTCTTTGTGAACATCATCCGGCAGTCTCCCAGCAGTAATGAAATGCGACAGAAGAGACAATTTGCAACAGATTTATACCTTGAGGGCACAGCCACTGCCAGCCAATATCAACTCTTTATTGTTTTGTGCCCAGAATCAAGCCACTTTTTTCCTTATCTAACTAGCTTGACGCTGTTGAAGAGCTCTGAGCCTGATTGCAAAGAAGTGCAGGTCTGTTCTGGGAGTTTGCTTTCCCCCTCTGTTGGTGATTGCCTGGCACAACCTAAAAGGAGTGAGAAATACAAGTTGAAAGTGTAATTCCAGTTGATGACTTCTGGTGCTTCACGCTGTGTTCTTTTTCAAAAGACCAGTGCCGTCTAGCCTTTATCTCTCCTCAATGGAAGAAGTTCTCATTATCTCAACTTGTTTGTCTGCTAAAATACAAGGGCTGCTTGTTCTTCAAATGGGCCTGTGGTTCCGGCTAACATATGCAGTGACAATTCCTTGTATCTCCAGCTGCTGAATACAAAATGGAAGCTTGCCTCACTGTGACTCTGGCAAATCAACAGATAGGGCGTTTGATTTACAGGGGAGGTTAGGCACAAAACCATCATGGCAGATGCTCATATAATACACAGCATCAGTGTGAGCCTGCAGCTACAACACGCACAGATAAACAACACAGTGAACACCGGCATTGTGTCCAGACACAAATAGGAACAAATAAGCCACCAGCACGGAAAAAGGCATCGCTCAGGCCCTACATGTGCTCCACCATGCTGACCATCGGCACATCACTGAGCTGCAGACATCCAGGGACATGGAAATATTCCACATACACACAGTAATGCCCTGCCAGTAGTTTGTAACTTTGTGCAAGGCAAATGCCACCTACATGGTAACAGGAGATGATTAGGATTGATGTGCCGGGGCAGCTTGTACACTACCTTAAACCTGGCTGGTCTCAAAGAGTCTGGATCAACGAAAGTACATTTCCAGGAAAAAGTCTGAAGTCCCTCACCTTCCGCTCTCTGTTCGTTGACGTTCTTAAAATCCCTTTTTGTCCCGCTATTGGTGGGATTGCTGTGGACGAAGTACGCACTGCAATTCACTGGTAAGAGCAGATGAGGTTTAACATGTATCCAGCTAATTTAAATAGCTCACGTTACTGTATTGTGTAGCAGTTAACATCATATGATATTGTATGTGGCATTTTCAATTTTCATGATTGTGATTGGTTTAAAGAAATGCAAACAACCCACATTTTTTTTTCTCTACTATCCCAGAATGTATCTGTGGTGTAGCAGCGCTAGCAGCAGAGAGTAGAAGCCATCAGGCAAGTGCTATTTAAATAAACTCCTGGTGTACTTACAAACGTTCTAATGCCTCGTTTCATGAGTACAGAACCTATTTGTACTACTGTAGAAGTTTGCTAACATTCCGGGCATTATTAGTGGGGTAATTTACAAGATGGTTGGTTCTATTAGCACCTGCACTAAGCCATTCGGCTGATAGCGCTAACTTGCCCAATGTTCAACCAAAGGAAAAAAGCTTATGGGGGGTTGTTTGGCTCGAGGTGATGGTGATGTTCCCTAAGGTGAAATTACTCCGAACCATCCATTTAATAGTGCCGCTATTGGGCACTATAGTTAACAGTGGCTTTAAAAATAAAAATCACAACATTTTTTGACACATCCTTTGGGCCTTTACATACATATAGCCTGACTCATTACGTAACATGAATATATATTTTTTTAATAATGCCTAATTTTTCTTTTCTTTTTCGCTTGTCTTGGCAGAGCTGAGCTTCCTTACTTTGCAAATTATATGTTATCTACTGTAAAACACAACAAACCTTCAATATGGTTGATGAAATAAAATACATAGTCAAACAATAAAGTAAACCCAGCACAACACAGTAAAGGGAAAGTGAATCAATAGCTATAAAGATGCCTTTGAGCAAGGCACCAAATCTCAGCAAAACACAAAGGCTGTGTTTGCATCAGGCAGGTAGGTGTGATCGTGTGGATGTGTAAATGTGATGCTCTCCATATCCAGAAAACAGCAGGACTTTCTTTCAATAAGGAAATAAGGAAGACTTTCCGTGCCTCAGAATACAAATGCCTGCGTTACATCTGTGGGAGGTTGATGGCATTTTCTGATCAATACCAGTGACTCAACAATGACTTTGCCAGGTGCTGAGATTTCAGGCTTTCAAAGCTTACTTTTATACTCCTCAGATCTGTTAAAGACACACTCAGACTGGCATTTTCAATTGCTTATCAATGCATCAGTGTCAGACTAGACATTTCAGCTACACCAGGTAATCAGCCTCATTCTCAAACTATAAAAATCAACTAATATTTGTTTGAGACTTTCCATGTCCATATGTAACTGTGTTCTTTACAATGGTGTTGTGAGCAGTGTTAGGCAGTAAGGCATTACTTTATAATACATTCCAGTACTGTAATGACTTAGGGCACTTTCACACCTGCCTCTTTTAGTTCGGTTGAATCAAACTAGAGTTTGTTTGCCCCGCTGGTGCGGTTCATTTGGGCAGGTGAGAACGCAGCAATCAAACTCTGGTGCACACCAAAAGCGGACCAAACAAGCGTACCGAGACCTGCTTGAAGAGGTGGTCTCGGTACGCTTATAATGGAACTCTGGAGCGGTTCGTTTGTGGTGAGAACGTGATCTGTACTCAAACCGCACCAACTATACATGCTTCTCCAGTCTGAGCTGATGTCTCCTGTAGTCAGGTGTGTTCTGCAGTCTGAGCTGATGTCTCCTGTAGTCAGGTGTGTTCAGCAGTCTGAGCTAGTGTCTCCTGTAGTCAGGTGTGTTCAGCAGTCTGAGCTAGTGTCTCCTGTAGTCAGGTGTGTTCAGCAGTCTGAGCTAGTGTCTCCTGTAGTCAGGTGTGTTCTGCAGTCTGAGCTGATGTCTCCTGTAGTCAGGTGTGTTCAGCAGTCTGAGCTAGTGTCTCCTGTAGTCAGGTGTGTTTATCAATATTTGATGCAGCAGAGCAGCAAACTGTAGCAGCTTGCAGTGTTTCTATCACAGAAATAGACTGCGTTCAAGCTCGCCATCCGTCACTCTCATCTCCATGGTTAAACCAGCCGCCGCTAAAATTAAACAAAACAGCGGCGGAGTCATTAGGTTTCCATTAAAGTCAATGTGTGTATTTCCACTGACTGCAGAACGGCTGCGTTCCGACTCCGGCACGACTCCGGCAGAGCAGAGCTTCTATTTTTGTCGGACTTCAAGCAATTCAGCACAATTCAGATAGTGAGGGACAGGAAGTCGAGCACAGAAACAAAATAAAACATCCAGTTAATTTTCAAAATAAAATACACCGTGCTCACAGCGGATCATATTTCCCTGCACTACACCTTGAAAACACAGCACGGAGTTGTTTCAAGGTGTTACTACGTCTGCTCTGCTCACCGAGACTTCGCTCTGCTTCGCAGTGTCTGTCTCTAAAATCTGGTTTGACCACGGAATGCGAGTGACCGCAGTCTTTTTCTGTGAGAGAAACACTGCACACTGCTACAGTTTGCACGATCTGCCGCATCGGAGATTAAAAAGCTCACCTGACTACTGGAGCCATTTAGCTCACCCTTGCGGAGTACACGGTGCAGTCCGAGGTCGGATCGCATTCTCACCACAAACAAACCACTCCAGAGAGACCACCTCTTTGGTCTGCTTTTAGTGCCCATACTAGTGTGATTGCTGCATTCACACCTGCCCAAATGAACCGTACCAAGGGGAAAAACCAATTCAACCGAACTAAATGAGGCAGGTGGAAAAGCCCTCTTAGTCTGTGGTGATTTGGCTTGGGAGGGTGGCCGGTTCAAGTCCAGCTCGGACCACGTGTTCTGGTAGCCGGAGAGGTCCTAGTTCACCTCCTGGGCACTGCTGAGGTCCCCATGAGCAAGGCATTAAACATGTTAATCATTGGAAGGCATTGTGTGTATTGTGTAATACAATACAATATTGTGTAATAAGTGTGTGTGTGTGTGTGTGTGTGTGTGTGTGTGTGTGTGTGTGTGTGTGTGTGTGTGTGTGCGGTGAGTGTATCCCCAATCTGCACTACAAGGTCCCTCAAGCTATCTTTGTGGCTGTACAGAATCCTCTGAGGAAGTTCTCCTTTCAGTGTAACGTTTGTTAATACGCAAATGATAAGTAGTTAAGAGAGGGAGATAAAATGAAACTTGGGTCTGTAAATCCTTGTCAACGTGATTAGTTTTCTCTGACGAGGCGAGGGGGGGAAAAAGTTCAAAGACATTCCTGTGCCAAAAACACAAATAAAAGTAATTAAACACAGCAACATCATCAATCTCCCCAACGGTGCGCCTGCCAGGCCGGTCTCTACACTGAATTAACACCGGGTGGGCTTTTGCCAGGCCGGGGTGGCGGCTGTCTGGCAGCCTGGGCTACTATCTTACCTGGCGCCAAGCCAGAGCAAGATGTTTTGTTTGGGCATGAGAGATAGGAGCACATCGTTCACTCCGGGGGACGAGCAGCTGAGCCTGTTTATGAAGACATTATTCTGCAACCAGTTGATTAAATGGACACACACATATCTATTATGGGATTGAAGGGATTACACCAGGTGGATTGGGACGTACAGCAAATTCTATGCATAATATTGATGTGAAAGTGCATCAAGAACATTTACATACTATAATCCTATTAATTTACAATTTGTTTGTGGTTCAGTGCAATATTTAACAGATGTTGTGAATGAGATTCTGACTTCCACATCTTTGTTGCCTGTGGGAATATACCGAGATACCATAAGGACCATGAGATCGTGATTATACATTGGTGATATTGATGTACCGAAGCAAACAGTTAATCCATGCATGAAATCCTGTTGTCCAAAACAATTCTCTAAAGCTTGTTTCATGTATTAGTAATGTGGTTGAAGGTTCAAGGCTTCTTTATTAGTACATAGAGTAAATTTGTTTGGGAGATTCAGCTGAGTTCGGTTAAGAAATCACAGCAAAACCCAGGACATTAAAAACAAATACATTAACACAAGTATCATCACAGTATCCAAAAAAAAGAGGTAAGCATTAGCATTAGCTTATCTGTTTCCCTTCGTCCTACGACTCTGTTTCAAACACTTGGGCGAACAGTGAACGTCTGCATGATAAATGTGATCATTTCATGTCACTCAGGTGAATTAAAAGGCTGACAGGTGATGGAGAGGATGTGATGAAATAAGCCTGAATAACCAATTCCTTCTCTTGTGTGTTATGAATATGAGCAGATTTGAGTGCTGGCTGCTCCGTCGCTGATGGCAAGGGCATTATTTGTGTTCCATCCTTCACTGTTGTGCACTGCAATGTCACAAGATCCTGAAAACAACATTAAAGACACTACGAGTAGACTTTTTAATGTGATAACAGCTTTCAAACTATTCTGATGGGGAAATAATGCATAAAGCTAAGACAATATTGGTGAAGTGTATGTGTTGCTTTCAACTCTGTGTCCCCAGGTATAATCCTGGTTGGGGTGTGCATATGTAGTGCAAATGTAGCAATCGAAGCTACAGCAACATAGCAAAATAATTTACTAATGTTACATAGAAGCTATTTTTCTATACATCTATGTGGTCTGTGTATGGCGTGTGTTACTGAACCTCAGCAGTTTTGAAGAAATGTAGTATAACTAGTAACACAGCTGTAGGGCTGCTCCGGTTGGAAATGGAAGCCACATTGTATTGTCACAGGTCGCCGCAGCCCATAAACAAATGGTACATGGCAGCAGGAATGTTTTCAGCATTACAGCGGTGGTAAACAAAGATTTGAAAAACAGTGATATGAGGCAACATGTTGAGGTGCAGGAGCTCCTGGCAGTCCATGGTGAGGAAGAAATTAAGCGGCAAATGATGGGGGACGGTTTAAAAGCCTGTTACCTTCTGTAGTTGAGGTAAATCAAGGCCCTGTTTTTTTGTTGAGGAATTACAGAAGCAAAGACAGTATAACTCTGTTATATATACATCCTTGGGGACAGCCTGGGGTGGTCCCCAGTCTACCAGACAGACAACCAAATTCACATCTATGGGCAATTTAACCCTTAGAAAACTAACGTCCCACCAGCGGCCGCAGGAGATCGTTGTTCCCATGATCAATTCAATGGATTCAATGGATCTAAAATAAAAACCATAACAGCTAGAGCATTCATTCTTTTTGCAGCAGAAAGCTAAGGCTTTTGTCTTTCATGGCATAATGTCGTACACTCGTGATGACTTCATCAAGTTATGTGACGTCCGGTGCAAAACCGCGTGACACAGTTTTTATTGCAGATGAAAGTATCAAAACGCCATTACACTCTGCTCATAAAAAGGAGCATATCTCAGAAATTAAAAACATTGCACAGTTCAAATAACTTCTGGAATGTTAAGAAATATTTTGTTTATGTTTCTACATTTAGAAATATTTTGGATCAATATGTTTTGAATATTGATTTCAATAATTGTATTAATTATTATGGTTTATTGACTTGCATAACCCTTTAGCTTAGGTAGTACTGAAGATACTCCAAGAAATGACATCACAAGAAGCTAAAATATCAATGTAGGCACTGGAGGACCATTTTTATTGCAGAGTTCAAAGGGTTAAATAATAAAAAAACAAGAAAAAAAGCTTGCATTCATTTTGACTTTTTCCACCAAAGATGGTTATGAATTATTTCACTGGTGTAACACTCTGGATTATAGTGGCTTTACAGTTTGCCTTCAGCTTTGTTCCGGGAAATGTGGTTAATCATGGCTGCTGCTGACATTTAGCTTTCCACAACAGCTCTCTTCGGGGTGACACAGTAATCATACATTTCCTTGTCTCCCTGATTTTATCTCATACATTTTAACTCCCTTCGTGCTTAGCGCTCCTGTATTCAGACAACCCTGGGGTGTTGGTTTGTGCCAAACCTCCCCGCCCTCCGTCTGTCAGTCTCCACCCTATTTTTCCTGAGTGTGTGGTAATTACCTCGCTATATGAATTCACTGAAGCTAGATCTGTGGCAGATATGATAAAAATAGCTGACAGGAATTTTGACATAATAGTCACATTGTCTCATAGCGAAAGGGGCTTCTAATGAATTCTGATGAGGCCCACTTCGATAATTATCTCTATGTCATTCAGATGAGGCCGGGATAAGACATTTTGTTTGCTAAGGCTGGCAGTGATTGTCGTGCAAAAGTGACTTGCTGCTGACTTTCAGACAACCTTGGTTTGGAGTTTATGATGACTTTGTCTAGACTGAAAATGCTGTTCTGCAAGATAT
This sequence comes from Zingel zingel, assembly GCA_023566125.1. NCBI lineage: Eukaryota > Metazoa > Chordata > Actinopteri > Perciformes > Percidae > Zingel > Zingel zingel. The sequence goes on along the minus strand of CM042317.1, from coordinate 7,668,830 downwards.
CCTTGAATGATAATCGGATGTCTGGTCCACTGCTTTGTCCGTTGCCATCATCGTCTTGCATGGATATCTTTATTTGCAGCATAAAAGCAGCTGTTAGTTCAATCAAATTCCCACTTGTGGGCCTTTTAGAGTTAACAAGCAGGAAGAAAAATCGAAATCTTGTGAATAAAAAGCTCCCCTAATCCTCTCAAGCTTTTTGACGTGGCATGAGATGGGAATACCATTGCAGAAAAATCTACCTAAAACCTTTCGATACCTATTTACCAAAAATGTTTTCCAGCCAGCAGATTAACAGTTCCCCAGAGTGTGTAAAGCCTCATAGAATCTGACTTTCATGTTGTTTCTTTATAGGGTCAACTTTTCAGCAAAGGTCAGGCAGGCTCTGAATCACTCCCATGCCTATTGCATTAATACATAAATAGCTACATTAATTGCTTTCTAATAGAACTGAGCTGAACTGTAAAAGCTAAAGCCAGGCTTAGAAAAGGGCGTTCTGGGCATTGTGTTATGCAGGTGAAAAGATAAAAAAAAGAAGCCATTGCTGGCTTTGCTGTTTACAATCAAGTAGACACAGGGGTTTATTCTCTACACGCTGCAGTGTAAATCTTATCAGCGAGGCTACAGGGATCGCACAGGGATCTGCTATGTCAGCCTTTTCTCATCCTCGAGTGAGAGACACTATAGTATTCTGTCCCTCGAGAATTTAATTTGGAGAACAAACCTGTAATTGTCTACTCGGGTTGGAATGACAAAGAGGACTATTTTTCCGTTGGCTCACTTGCCACAGCAATAATTGCAGCATAATAAAGGAGCGTGTATTAAGATGTTTGTCATAAACCAAAATTTGAGCTTTACATGTAGGAAGGATTAGAGACTGGCTTTTTTTCTTTGTAATACAAAAACCTGATGAAGCTCGTTGTATTTTTCTAAATAAATTATTGCTTGCGTAATGGTCAGTGTGCAGGACTCTTCTCTAAGCTTTTGATCTGCTACTTTTGATCATATCCTACGCACCTGCCCGACAAAAGAGGTGTGCAAAAAAGCTTTCTTACGTTGTAATACAAACCCAACATCACACCGCTCAGTGTTGCTGGAGAATGCCCTCTCTCTTTGTATGGCAGGTAGGGAAATGCAGGTATTGGCATTGTTCAATTCATAATGTAATTTCAAGTGACTTAAATTAACAAATCAGTTTCTCTAATTACATTCCCATTTACTGAAAAAAGTCTTTAATAGCAATAATAATTGATATCAAAATCAGGTCTAAAAAACTCCTAATATAGTGCTAAATATGTCCTGTGCCACAAGTTCATACGTTAATTATGACACACTCTCATACATTAGATATATTACTTTTGAAGCAATTTTGGGGGTAAAGTGAGTTTGATACAAACTTAAATGAGAGAAAAGTTTTCTCACACGATTTCTTTTCATGGTTACATGTAATGTGTAAAGCGTATTCTGTTTGATCGTTGCTACTGCTGAAGTCTTTGTGCAATTTATAACACATGTGATTCAACACCATATAAAATCCTCATGATGTGGTCGGAGTCTCAACAGAGGAGCTCATTTATTTTCTTCTGTCTCTCTCATTCTTTCTAAACAGGCTCCCTCTTTCTTTCTTTCTACTCTTTGACTTTTCATGAGCCTGATTTTTAGAAGTTTTAGACTTTGAGATTCAGTCAGTTGACTTTTACCACTTGCGTAATGTGAGATTATTTTAACTGAGTTGAGTTACTGGATGTCTGTGAGATCAGAAGCTCTTATTATGGCTGTATGACAAAGTGGTTGAGAACGCTCAATTACTTACCACTTGTCTGTTCCACATTGCAATAATATTATTTTCAGGTTGCTATAATTTACCATTGCTATTGTAACATTGCATCACACTGACAGGTATCATAGATGACAATTCCCTCATGTGTAATATGCAATACTGTGAGTACTGTGTATTCAGTCTGTTTACTTATTACATCTTGCTTTTTACAGTTAACTGCTTTTTTATTTTTTACTGTTTACAGATGTATTATATCTTGTATGTTTACTGATGCTTATGCTATACCCTTTGATGCTGTTAAACTGAAAATTCGAACAATACCCAACCCTAGTATATAGTTTATTGTGTAGTTCAACCACTCAATGGTGTTTTAAGCCCCCACCGTCGACAAGGCACCTAACCCTAACCATAACCTTTGCCTAATCCTAGTGCCTTCCAGGCAGCACTGCCTGGAAGACGGCGTTGGGGGCTTAAAACACCAAACACCAGTTCAACCCTCAGTGTTGTGGTTGTAGCAGTCCTAGTCTCTATCCTTGACATTCCACTTCCGGAATTGCTCCGGACATTCGGCCGGATGCATGTATTTTCGCCGATGTCTGTTTCCTTCCTCTTTCTTTGTGTTGTAATTGAGGACTATGGTTAACTGCTCCTCAGATCTCTGCAGGGTAAATCCAGACAGCTAGCTAGACTAGCTGTCCAATCTTTGTTTTCTCTCGCATGACTATTTTACAGCTGCTCTGTGCAGAGCTTAGCGCCACCCATGACGATTGAGATTGGTTTAAAGAAATGTCAATAAACCAGAGCACGTTTTTCTCCCATCCCCAAATGCTGTGTGGACTAGCCAGACCCTCCTCCGCTCCGCAGGGTGTGGATGGTCTGGCAAAGTGAGACTACATGTGAATTGAACACCCTATAGTCAATTGGATTTTTGCTCCTGGACGTACCTTTTTGTTTCATTTTCTACGAGTAAAGTTTCTGAGTTACATGTGTACTAGTCTCGCATTGCCAGACCTTCCTCCACAGTGCCGTGGAGGGTCTGGATAGTCCACTCAGCATTCCGGGATGGGAGAAAAACGTGCTCTGGTTTATTGGCATTTCTTTAAACCAATCACAATCGCCTTGGGCGGTGCTAAGCACCGGACGGAGCCACGGTGCCGCTGCTAAATAGTCTCAGGAAGGAACTTGTTTTGGTGGAACATGTGTACGTTCAAAAGTAGTTTTAGTCGTGCAACAGAAAACTCAGATTGGACCGATAGTCTAGCTAGCTGTCTGGATTTACCCTGCAGAGATCTTAAGAGCAGTTAACCATAGTCCTCAGAAATCCACCGGAGGTTAGAACGCCAACACAAAGGAAGAGGAAGGGTGACGGACACGGCACTGGAGCAATCCCGGAAGTGGAACGTCGTGGATATAGACTACATGTGTACTAGAGAGCACTGTAAATAAATATTCACCTCTGGAAACTCAAGATTTTTGCTGAGCCTGCCTACCTACTATACCTTCCTTGACATTCAAGCCGGGCTATACTATAGGCTGCTCTACCAAACTACACACTGGGCTTCATGCAAGACCCACTCACACGAACCTTCTCAAGTGGTACGCCCAAGTGTTTTAATAGAATTTGTGGCATTCACCAATTTCCACGTACTGTACATAGAATTTTCTTTTAGGTATGACTGAAATTCACGAATGGTCCAGACCTGTCGTACAAGTCATACACAGATTATCTGCCTTCCTCCACATGGAAAAACACTTGTTTGACTTAAGAATTATAATGTCTTAAACTAAATGTTTTTAGAGTTTATATATTATACCAAAATTATCTAAAATTAAATATGAAACTAAGACAAATTAATGCAAAATCAATATACTTGTTCAATATCATTATGGCTTGCCAATTTATTTTTACTGGCATATTTGGGCACAGCAACTACTACAGTTCAGTTGTTAAAAAATGATCTCAGCTGCCTCAGAGTCTATCTGTCCACTACCATCCTTTGTTGCAGCCGACAGTGTAACATCACCTATGGTAGGATATAATACTCTCATGTCTATTATCTTCATGACTTTCACGTCTCCTTGACCACCTTTCATATTAGTCATGGACCGCTTTGTTTTATCAAGACGTTTTTTAGCATTCAGCTTAACAATAAACCCCATTCCATCTTTATTTCTGTAGCTGTTAATCATCATACTATAAAGTCAGGAATCTCTGCGAGTGAGTGATTTAGTCACTCCGTCTGGCCGGTTTTCTTCGAATGAGGTAAAAAATGTTACACGCAGCATGCTGTTGTACGGATGTAAATAGACTCATCTGTCTATAAAAACAAGGAATCTAATGAAGTAAACAAGCCAAGTTAGCACTCTGAGCTAATGCATGAACAAACTACTGTAGCCAAGAGTAATCAAACAAAAACACGGAGGTGTTAAAGTGAAGAGTGAAAAGAGGCATTATTAGCTCAATGTACTCAATTGACTTCATGTCTGTTCAAGGTGATGCTTTCAACTCTAATATGATGCTGGATAGTTTAATGAAAAATACAGCATTATATTTTAATTGTGATATTATGTGAGTAATCTAAATCCTGCATAACCAGCAATCTTTCTCTCTGTCAGGTAAATGTAGTAGTACAAACGTTCTGTAAGTGTTTTCTGGGTCAGCCTGTTATCATGAACCATGCGTTCGAAAAGCTACAAAAAGTTTAGCACTAAAATTTGTATGTTTCCGCCAGATGTCACTCTTTTCGGCCAGATGTCCGTCCCCTTCCTCTTTCTTTGTGTTGGCGTTCTAACCTCTGGTGGATTTCTGAGAACTATAGTTAACTGCTCCTCAGATCTCTGCAGGGTAAATCCAGACAGCTAGGGACGGTTCTGTATTTATGGAATGGACCACCGGAGGAAAATAGGGGAGGGTCATGTCTTTTTATTCTTTGTTGAGGGGAGGGTCACCCAACAATTTTTAGTCTATGGGGGGTGTCATCCAACTTTTGTATTCATGAAAACAGCAAAACTCCAAAGTGGCTTGTTTGGTGCATATTTATCCATGTAGCTCTCAGTCTCGGCAGTTTGTAGAGAGCGTGGGATTTCCCAAACTGAATAAATCATATACAAAACTGCTTTGCTTCATGTTGTAACTAAGACATCTGCTGAAAAAATAATGGTATTCATTAGCATGATTGCCATACTGTTTAGTTAAAAAAAAATCCCAAACAGCAAAGTAGGAAAACATAGCACACCAGACGCAAGCTTTTATTTTGAAAAGTCGAAGCTCGGGGTTTGCACCAGCCAGGATGGCATGAGACGGGAGGTCTCCAGGCTGCAGCCATACCCGACTCAAATATCCTTTCGGTCCCGGTGATTATTTGTGAAATTATGTTCATAGCAACCAGTTCATGTGTAGAATTTGTTATTACCCAGTGTGGTTTGCTGAATGGTCTCAATGTTTTATTGTTTCAAGTGAATACTAGTTTACTAGAGGAGTAACTATTTGAAGTAATGCAGTAATGCAGGAAGTCTGCATTTAGTTCCCATGCTTATTGTGTTTCCACAACAATGTTAGTGAGTAAATATACTGAAATGGCCACCACACCATAACAGAGGAGTGGGATGTGTAAGATGAGAAAACAGAGGTCGTCTATGTCATGATTGTAAAAAACAATGGCTATCTGTACGTCTTTGCCAAGCGCAAACCAGTAGAGATGCCATCAATAAGTTATTGGGGAGAGTCATGATTCTTTTCCCAATAATTTTGGAGGGTCATAGAAAAATGTATTGCTGGTGAAGGGAGGATCAAGTCTATTTTGACTAAAGATCTCAAAACTCCTCCGGTAGCCCCTTAAATTAAAAATGAACAGTCCCTTAGTTTTGTCCAATCTGAGTTTTCTGTTGCATGACTAAAACAACTTTTGAACATACACATGTTCCAACAATCCAAGTTCCTTCCTTGGTTTAAAGCAAGGGGCAACCTCCCCGTGCTGAGCAATGAAACCCATGCCAAAAACTGCAGTTCATCAAGGGGCCACTTGAGGCTGGCTCCAGAAGCAAGTCAATTTCCATAGACCCCCATGTTATAAATGCCCACTTTACAGCAGAATTAAACATGTTGACAGCCTGGTACAAAAAACAACAAAAACGAAAAAATATTTTATTGGATGTGCCTTTCGTTTATACGGCGACGGCGTTTTTGGGGCTTAAAAACTCAAAAAAGTGAAACCACCCTCCAGGGTGGAAATCTTAAAAACACTGAAGATAGCGGTGTGGAGAGAAACAAGAAAAAGGCATTCAGGTAGTCTGTTGTTACGGAGTAGGCTACAGAAATTATAGGCTCCTGTTACCTAAAAGATTGTCAGTGTAATGGCTCAATATTTAAATGATTTCGACAATGTGGATAAGGTTGATATAGTTCGATGACCATATGTAGGCTATTCATTTGAGTCAGAGTAGGGTACAACATTACGGATGAAGAGAAAGAGAGAGAGCGAGAGGCAGCGGGCAGCGGCCAGAGGAGGGTCTGCTTCAGCCTCCTCTGCCCGCTGTCTCTCGCTCTCAGCAGGGCTGAAGGGCTGCCTGGCTCAGGATATTGGTAGTGCTCCCGTGGGTGCTGTGCTGTGGCTTATCACAGTCGACTGTGCCGGTCATCATCAGACCAACATGCAACTCCACCTCGTCTTTCCAGACAAGCTTTTGTTGTTCTCTTCGACATGTTTTGGTTTTGTGCTACTAAGGAGAGAAGTAGAAGGAAGGTTCTACGTAGGTCTTGGTGGTGTTGTGTGGCAGTGCCACCTAGCCGCCTGGCATGCATACTACATTGAATCTCACACTCTTTTGCGTCACCATATGCACGCAGATTTCCCCCCCAAAACTCTCATCTAAACGCGGAATAAAAAGTGAGACCGCAACGCCACTTTTGCGTTTTCTCTTGAAATCGTTTCCGTCTAAACATAGCCTTAGTATACACTTCATGACAACTCTGAGGGGGTGAATTCTTCTCATCAGATTAAGTTATATTCAGGCTCAAAGTTCTGCATAATTAAGGGCGTGGTCACATTGATTGACAGGTGCCTGTATTAAGACCAGGTTAGCCCTACAGCTCTGCTCTCTGACAGTACAGCAAGAGACGGTTTAGAACCGAGAAGCCCCAAGTCAGAGTAGTTTCCTGTATCTGTGTCACATGGGCTCCGCCACGGCCACGGCTCTTTAGGAGACTAGCAGCAGGTCCTGAGTGGATTAATTCCAACGGGAAAAGTGAACGTGAACACAGAATGTAGGTAGAAGGGGAGGGGGGACAGGTTGCAGGGGCCGGTGTAGGTACGAGAGACAGTGGGATGCATCGGGAGAAAAACACCGCTAAACTGGCCTGGCCCTGGGCAAGCCAGCCTTCTTTGAGAATTCTTTATCAATCTTTCTCCCTCCTTTTGTAGAATTTATTTTTTTACTTCAAAGATATAAATTCCTGTATTGAATTTGTGATTATTTGGCTAAATATTTATATTCCTTTCAATCTACTTTGCTGACACAACCACTAAGCTTTATGCAAATGCTTGCGTAATGGTGTCACAAATATGCAAATGAGCATATGACATCATCTAGTTACTTTTAGCGACTTTTGGAGCTGGTGCTAGGTACTTTCACTGGAAAAGAGTTGGCTTTCTTTAGTATAGAGGATCTTTGCTACAGCTAACACTAATCCGAGTCACTGCACTTGACCTCCCAACCGGGTTTTTGTCTTTTGGACAATTTTCAAGCAAATTTCCGACGTATGATGTAGCTTGCTGTACTTTAATTGTACTAACGGACTCTTCCAAGAAGTCTACGCTCCAGTTCTTTCAGTGAGTGAAATTCAAATATGTTTTTTAACGTTCTTGAGAATTATTATCACGTTAACTAGCCAATTAGCAATAGACATAGCAAGACACACACTTAAATTTACAGTGATAATACTTTTGAACAAAGGGTGTATATAATTTATATATATGTAAGGAAGTGGATATTGGCCAGCAGATGGCGCCCTTGTTTTATTTTGAGTGCTCCTTTCCTGTTTGGCTTGCCGTAACATGGAGCCTTTTTGACCCTCCGCGGCCACCGGAGGTCATATTCTCTTTTGTTTTCCGAAAGGCTCAATAAATGAGAGGAGTTTTGCTTGTCTCAACCACCATTTGGACTCCTGTTTTCCTGTCCCTGCTACGTGCCCTGGTATATCCAACATCCTAAATAAACACAACGCAGAGTCAGACTTTGCTGGGGTTTGCGGCCTGACGGATGTGTGTGTGTGTATTTATTTATTTAGAGAGAGGTCTACAGACTTATTTATTAGGTTTTTTGTCACGTATAGGTATGTAGATATTTTAAAAGACATGTTTATGTTGAAATATACCTACACAAGTAGTTATGTATCTCGTATATTTGCCCTCTTATGGACATAATGTGCAAAAATAGATATTCCAACACATTGATTATTTTAAAACAGATAAAATAATACAATCCTTATCGAATTCAAAAGCTAAAGATTTCTGGGGACTTGACAGCTCTCTCAATAAAAAAACATAGGGAGATTTTATTACCAGCTATAACATATATTGTGAATAAATCTATTGATGAGAGTATCTTCCCCAGTGTTTTTAAAACAGCAGTTATAACCCCAATTTATAAATCAGAAAGCAAAAATTAAATAAGTAACTACAGGTCTATTAGTATATTGCCTGTAGTATCTAAAATTCTTGAGAAAGCCATGATAGAGCAGCTAACCGATCACTTAGATTGTAATAATTTGTTGCACTCCATGCAGTTTGATTTTAGACGCAACCATTCCACCGAAGCAGCCTGCTGCTATCTAATAGAAAGTATCAAGGCTAACTTGGACAGAGGGGGCACAGTTGGTGCCGTGTTTCTGGACTTGCGAAAAGCCTTTGACACGGTAAACCACAGTATCCTCCTGTCTAAACTCTCTAAGTATAATCTGTCCATGGAGACATTGCATTGGATACAATCATATCTTTTAAATCGGATGCAATGTGTGAGGGTAAAAAAATACATTGTCCTCTCTGAAGCGTTGCACAACTGGGGTCCCGCAAGGATCCATTCTGGGACCCTTGTTGTTCAGTATTTACATCAATGATCTTCTGGCTGTGTGCAAGGGCGTAGAGATCATCATGTATGCAGATGATGCCGTCATCTACGTACATGGGAGGGATATGGAGCAAGTAGCCACTAAATTGTCCTCAGCCATGGATAAAATAAGTAATTGGCTTAAATCTTCTTGCTTAACACTAAACATTGAAAAAACTGTTGGAATGTATTTTGCTAAGTCCAATAAAGTTAAAGATATGCCTAACATCTATTTTAATGGACAAATTAACATTGTGACAGAGATAAAATATCTAGGTGTCCATTTGTACCAAACTCTAAGTTTTAAAAAACATATTAAAAGAATGTGCAATTCCATTAAATTTAATATCTATCTTTAGACACATTAGGAATAGTTTGACAATTGTAGCATCTTTCATGTATTTTAATGCCATGATCTCACCACACATCACTTACGTTTGTCCTATTGGTCTCAGGCCAACGAGACTACATTCAAATCCCTCAGATCAGTCTATAATCAAGCGTTAAAAGTGCTTGACAGAAAAGCCCTTCGCTATCATCATTGTAATATTCTCAGTAAATATTAAATATTAAGTTTTGATTCCCTAATTAGATATACAAACTTAAAAACAGTTTTTAAAATTGTTAATAATATTGCACCACCCTCAATGAAAACATTCATAGAACTTTATTCTGAACATACGAACAGAATATCGCGCTCCACTGCTCACAGAAATTGTGCTATGCTGAAAAGATCCTTCTCAACAGCCTTCTCATTTAAAACCATTAAACAATGGAATCAACTCCCAGGCAGTCTAAAGTTGTCTGTAGATTTGAATAATTTCTCTCGAAACTTAAAGAAATACATCCTCGATAACCAGCTATGTGAGCATCAGCACACTTAAAAGTTTACAAATGTAATATTGAAGTAAATGTTTTTGACTATGTTGTATATATTTTAGGCTGTGATGGGTTTTTTTTTTTTTTGTTTGCTTAGTTTTTTATTTAAACATCTGTTTAGTTTTTAACTAATCTTGTATGTATTTGTTAGTGCTACTGACAGTTATTTGTAATGTAATGTTTTAATATTGTGTGCACCTGCCCGGGAACTGCAGATGGAAACTAGCATTAGCTAACTCTGGTACAAAACATCTTTTCGTAAGATTAATGTATTTTGTACATTGTCCCTGACAAATAAACTAATAAAATAAAATAAATAAATAAAAATTGTTTGTGTTTTTTAGAAGGAACATTCACACGTAATGTTTTGGCCAACTTTGACAGCCCTATTGTGTATTGGATTGATCAGATGAGATGAAGATGAAAAATGAGAAGAGCCTTGTGTGTGCCCTCTTGACTTCAGTCATTTGTTTACTTTCCTCACTTCTGTTTTTCTTCTCGTCCACTAATTTGCTTAAGCTGAACAGCCAATCAGAGTGATTTTTCTCACCGAAAAAAAGCCAACGAGGTTCGACAAGTGGCGACGATGCGGGACACACCGCAAACACTGGGGCGATGGACGCTCACTGCCGCCCCAACTTCGTCCGACTGCCGAAAATCTCCCTGGGGCGTCGACCTTAAATTAAAAGTCAGTCATTTGAGATATTCCAATTTTCAGACCAACCCAGCCAATACTGGTATCCCTAGAGCCAATCTGCAAGCATAGCTAAAAAGGCATTCAGAAGTATCCCTCTGGATAAATAGGAAAAGTAGTACAATTCCCCAAAAAACTAACTTTAACTAACACTGTAAGTTCTGCATTTGAGCTACAACTCGTTGCACCACTGGCTTCCATAAAACAGTCATCAGTTATGTGACCTCCCAGACTCTTAAGGGCTTTGTTTCTGCGAAGTGGAGAGATGAAGCGACGACAGCCTGAGGGTAGTAATCTGGTTATGTCTCTCTCAGGTGAAGAGGGAGCCTGGATTGCAAAGCCTCGGGACATAGCAAAAGGTATGATATGACACATGCAGCCCTGGGGGTCATTTGCTGTACAGCATAATTAATCTAGCCTGTCACGTTCATCTTGTTAACGCTGGTGTTCAAAGTAACACAAACGAGTGCCGCCATGCAGTGTCCGGTTCTGCATTGAATGCACTCAAGGATTCCTTTGAGATATAATGGATAAAAAGGGGCTGGAATATTGAATAATTCATCACGGTGTATTCATTTCATGGTCCACTGGAATCCTGGACAGTGGTACAATGTGTACGATCCTAGTGGAGGAGGGGCATTATGCAATTATCCTACGAACAAGACTTAGCATTTATGCTGTAAAAGAGCTATTGAAAAGCATGTCTCTCTTTTTTTCTTGACATCACATATAATAAATCACAGCAATATAATGTCATGAACACGATGACATTAATGTTCATGTTTATTTAACGCCTTGTTAATAAGGACACAGACTGTGGTTAGTGTTCATAATCAAAGCCTGATTACATTAGTCTAATACATACAGTATATGATATCCAATATGTGAAGCAGCAGCAGCATAATTAAAAAGCAGTATTAAAAAAGTTGTTCATGGGGGGGGTTTCGCTAGTCACTGATGCGCGATACAAATAAGGTCGGACACCAAGTATCGATCTTTAATTATATAAATTGCACATGAGAATTTAGCCTTTTAGCAGTTTTCCTTCGGGGACATAATTTGAAAAAAAAAGGTAGCAAATTGCAATATATCGCAGAATATCGCAATGTCTTTAAAATTGCAATAATATAATAACTTAATAAGTATTGTGATAATATCATATCGTCGGGCCTTTGGTGATTCCCACCCCTACTTACTCCAGAGAAAAAATACTCTGTTACAAGTAAAAGTCCTGCATTCAAAATCTTATTGAAAGTACAACAGCATTAGCATCAACATATACTGAAAGTACTAAGAGTGAAATAAATCATGATGTAGAAAGGCCTGCAGATGGGAGGGGAAATTCTAGGTGCTTCACCTGTACACATGGTTTTATCTGAGATACAATGCCTTGCGAAAGTATTCGGCCCCCTTGAACTTTTCGACCTTTTGCCACATTTCAGGCTTCAAACATAAAGATATAAAACTGTAATTTTTTGTGAAGAATCAACAACAAGTGGGACACAATCATGAAGTGGAACGAAATTAATTGGTATTTCAAACTTTTTTAACAGATAAAAAACTGAAAAATTGGGCGTGCAAAATTATTCAGCCCCTTTACTTTCAGTGCAGCAAACTCTCTCCAGAAGTTCAGTGAGGATCTCTGAATGATCCAATGTTGACCTAAATGACTAATGATGAAAAATAGAATCCACCTGTGTGTAATCAAGTCTCCGTATAAATGCACCTGCTCTGTGATAGTCTCAGAGGTCCGTTTAAAGAGCAGAGAGCATCATGAAGAACAAGGAACACACCAGGCAGGTCCGAGATACTGTTGTGGAGAAGTTTAAAGCCAGATTTGGATACAAAAAGATTTACCAAGCTTTAAACATCCCAAGATATCCATAAAAAGTGTTGTTTAAAGTTTGCCACCTGGGAGACACACCAAACATGTGGAAGAAGGTGCTCTGGTCAGATGAAACCAAAATCAAACTTTTTGGCAACAATGCAAAACGTTATGTTTGGCGTAAAAGCAACACAGCTCATCACCCTGAACACACCATCCCCACTGTCAAACATGGTGGTGGCAGCATCATGGTTTGGGCCTGCTTTTCTTCAGCAGGGACAGGGAAGATGGTTAAAATTGATGGGAAGATGGATGGAGCCAAATACAGGACCATTCTGGAAGAAAACCTGATGGAGTCTGCAAAAGACCTGAGACTGGGACGGAGATTTGTCTTCCAACAAGACAATGATCCAAAACATAAAGCAAAATCTACAATGGAATGGTTCACAAATACACATATCCAGGTGTTAGAATGGCCAAGTCAAAGTCCAGACCTGAATCCAATCAAGAATCTGTGGAAAGAACTGAAAACTGCTGTTCACAAACGCTCTCCATCCAACCTCACTGAGCTTGAGCTGTTTTGCAAGGAGGAATGGGCAAAAATGTCAGTCTCTCGATGTGCAAAACTGATAGAGACATACCCCAAGCGACTTACAGCTGTAATCGCAGAAAAAGGTGGAGCTACAAAGCATTAACTTAAGGGGGCTGAATAATTTTGCACGCCCAATGTTTCAGTTTTTTATCTGTTAAAACAGTTTGAAATATCCAATAAATTTCGTTCCACTTCATGATTGTGTCCCACTTGTTGTTGATTCTTCACAAAAAATTACAGTTTTACATCTTTATGTTGGAAGCCTGAAATGTGGCAAAAGGTCAAAAAGTTCAAGGTGGCCAAATACTTTCGCAAGGCACTGTAGCTGTGGGTGACTGGATACTTACACACACGTGTGCACACACGCCTTTAGTGACTGCATTAGCTGCCTCTCGATGAGTTTTACCACAGTCCACATCTACTGCAGCATTGAGTCCTGAGGGCACGGCATTAATCAAATGCTCATTGCTGCTGGTCATCTTGTTAAAGTCTCTTATATCGTTATCGTACAGTATTGTGGTAATGTTTGTTGTGGCGTTGCAGGTTAGCTCACCATCCCTCATTAGTGAAGCTGTTTGTATTTGAGTAGTCTTGCATTGCTAGACCTATCTCCATAGTGCTTGGAGTAAGGTCTGACTGTGGTGTACCACAGATACATTCTGGGATAGGAGGAAAAACACTCTGGGTTGTTTGCATTTCTTTGACCAATCACAATCGTTTTGGCGAGCTAAGCTCCAGACACAGAGGTGGTGGCTCTGCAAAATACTCTCGGGAAGGAACTTAGAAAACGCCACTTACAGTATTGAAGGAAGTTAACTGTTCACAAAAAACAGTAACGTGAGCTATATAAATTAGCTGATACATGGTTAAACAATAGTTTGCAATCCCGCCAATCGGTCCCAAAACGTTCCAGTTAGAGTGGAAATGCTGTAAACATATTCTTTGTAAATCTTTACAATCATTCCCCGAAAGAACCAAGCAGGCCTGCCTTGTTGCACGATCCAAATCTTCTTTAAAAGTTGCTATTTTCAGCATGTAGCTTGCTAGCTCAGAGGTTGTTCTTGTTGTTTCCCGTAGCAAAGAAATTTTGACACACAGAAAGCAGAAGGGAAGGGGTCTGCAGGCTACACATCATTCAGTAAAATGTCAAACGAAGGTGCAATTATAAACTTCATTTTAAAATTATTTATGGGTGATACATTTAATTTTATTTAATTTAATTTTATTCTAAATTGTGAACCATTTTGTAAAGTCAGTTATAACATAAGTGCTATGAAGGCAAGGCAGCTTTATTTGTATAGCACATTTCAGCAACAGGGCAATTCAAAATGCTTTACAAAAAACATTAAAGAGCAGTTAGAAAACGATTAAAAAAACAAAACAAAGCAAATTAAAACAAAAGACAAGAATAAAATTGACAGTGCAGTATAAGAAATTAATCAACTGAGAGATAAAATAAGTGAATAAAAGTTAAAGTGCAGTATAAGAAATTAAACATTAAAGGGCAGTTACCGAATGTCATACATTGTCATCAATGCAACTTCAGTATAACAAATGAACAGTTATTTAAAGAAAGGCAACATCAAAAAGATAGGTATTTAGCTTTGATTTAAAAGAACTGAGAGTTGCTGCGGACCTGCAGTTTTCTGGGAGTTTGTTCCAGATATGTGGAGCGTAAAAACTGAAAGCTGCTTCCCCCTGTTTAGTTCTGACTCTGGGGACAACAAGTAGACCTGTCCCAGATGACCTGAGAGGTCTGGGTGGGTCATCATAGTGTCATAGCAGATCAGAAATGTATTTTGGCCCTAAACTGTTTAGTGATTTATAAACCAGCAAAAGTATTTTGAAATCAATTATTTGGGGCACTTGAAGCCAGTGTAGAGACTTTAGTACTGGAGTGATGTGATCCACTTTCTTGGTCTTAGTGAGGACTCGAACAGCAGCATTCTGAATCAGCTGCAGCTGTCTGATTGATTTTTTAGGGAGACCTGTAAAGACACCGTTACAGTAGTCAAGTTTACTGAAGATAAAAGCATGAACATGTTTTTCCAAATCCTGCTGAGATATAAGTCCTTTAACCCTTGATATATTTTTAAGGTGGTAATAGGCTGACTTTGTAATTGTCTTAATATGGCTGGTAAAATTAAGGTCTGAGTCCATGACTACACCAAGATTTCTGGCTTTGTCTGTTGTTTTTAACATTGCCGTTTGAAGCTGAGTGCTGACTTTTAATCGTTCCACTTTTGCTCCAAAAACAACCACCTCAGTTTTTTCGTCATTTAATTTAAGAAAATTCTGGCACATCCAGTCGTTAATTTGTTCAATGCACTTAGTCAGTTGTTGTATTGGACTATAGTCCCCTGGCGATAAGGTTATATAAATGTGTGTGTCATCTGCATAACTATGGTAACTTATTTTATTGTTTTCCATAATTTGAGCCAGTGGAAGCTGATGTTAAAACAGAAGAGGCCCCAGAACGGAGCCTTGGGGAACTCCGCACGTCATATTTATATGCTCAGATGTATAATTCCCTATAGACACAAAGTAGTCCCTATTCTTTAAATAAGACTCAAACCACTTTAGTACTGAGCCAGAAATGCCAACCTAGTTTTCCAGTCGGTCTAGTAATATGTCATGGTCGACCGTATCAAATGCAGCACTGAGATCAAGTAATACTAAGACTGAACTTTTGCCACTATCTGTGTTTAAGTGGATGTCATTAAAGACTTTAACAAGACCTGTCTCAGTGCTGTGGTGTGGTCGAAAACCTGACTGGAAGAAAAGGTTGAGTTGTTGAGAAACCGTTTTTTCAATGATTTTACTTAAAAATGGAAGGTTTGATATCGGCCTATAGTTGCTCATTAGTGACGTGTCTAGATAGTTCTTTTTTAAGAGTGGCTTAATGACTGCAGTTTTCAGGGCCTGTGGGAAGATACCTGAGAGAAGAGACGTGTTTACAATCTGTAGAAGATCTGTAGCCAAACAATTCTAAACATTTTTGAAAAGGCCCGTTGGTAGAATATCAAGGCAGCAGGAGGAGGCTTTCAGATGTTGTATAGTGTCCTCCAGGTTTTTACGGTTAATCATATGAAATTGGGTGAAATTTGTTTTGCCTGGACACTGTGACAACACATAGCCTGTACTCGATATGGAAGCACTGACTGTTTGTCTAATTTTCTGAATTTTGTTTTTGAAGAAGGTGGCAAAATCACTGCCACCTTGGATAAAAGTTCAGATGCTACTGGTACTGGAGGGTTTGTTAACCTATCGACAGTAGCAAACAAAGCACGTGAATTATTATTGTTTTTGGCAATAATGTCCAAGAAGAAGGACCGCCTTGTATTCCTCAGTTCCAAATTATAAATGCAAAGTCCTTCTTTATAGGTGTTGTAGTGGACCTGGAGACTAGTTTTTCGCCACCTGCGTTCTGCTTTTCGACACTCTTTTTTTCTGTTCTTACCAGTATGGCATTTCTCCATGGAGATCTTTTCTTATCAGAGACAGCTTTTACCTTAATGGGAGCAACGGCATCAATAACATTTGTAATTTTACAATTGAAATTGTCTACAAACTCAGTGACTGAAACCCCTGAGAGGGCGGGTGTGGACGAGAAAAGCTGAATGAATGTTTCACTGGTGTTGTCAGTGATATACCGTTTTCTTATTTACTTTGTTTGGACACTTTTGTGCACAGAGATAGTGCCATTAAAGAAAACACAGGAATGATCAGAGAGAGCAGCATCAGTCACCACAACCTTGGAAATGTTCAAACCCCTCGAGATAATCAAGTCCAGAGTGTGCCCCTTGTTGTGTGTGGGCTCTGTCACATGCTGAGTCAGTCCATAGTTCTCAAAAATGCAACACAGTTCTTTTGTCCCTCTATCCTGGGGGTTGTCAACATGAATGTTGAAATCACCAGCAATAACTACACAGTCAAAGTTAATACAGATTATAGACAGCAGATCAGTAAAGTTATCAAAGAAGGATGCACGGTATTTAGGTGGCCTGTAGATAATTAGAAATATAGGTCGAGAGGAGGATCTTAGCTGAAGAGCCACATATTCAAAAGAAGCAAAGTTTCCATAAGATATTTGAGTACATTGGAATGAGTCATTAAACAAAACGGCGACTCCACCTCCTTTCTTATTCGCTCTATTCTCACTCATAAAATTGAAGTTAGGGGGAGCTGCCTCTATAAAAACAGCATCACTGTTATTATAGTCTAACCAGGTTTCAGTTAAAAACATAAAATCAAGATTGTGCTTAATAATAAAATCATTGATTAAAAATGATTTACCCGCCAAAGACCTGACGTTTAGTAAGGCTAATGTTAGTGTGTTAAAATAATTATCTGTCTCGTTTTTTGGGACAGGCTGTGGCTGACGAGGAATGGATGCTAAATTTGCTAAGTTGGCAGTTAAGTGCTTCTTTTTCTTACTTAGCGGATTCACCATTCTTTTTCTATTACCTATCACAACATAGATTGAAGAAGAATTTAAAACACAGGGCCCAGGCTTGTCCTGGAAAGAGTCATGAGTGCCACTAGGCGTGCCTGGGCCCAGCACATATCAGTTAAAGCTTGTTTCATTTTGTACACAAGCATACTTATCAGTCTGGTGCGAAGGAGTTAGCTGCCGTCCTTGAGTGGGCAGAGGTGCCTGGCGTTTTACTTTCAAAACAGGGTCAGTTTGATGCTGGGGGCGAATGATGGGAGAAGGTAGTGGGGCAAACTTGATCCCAGCATCTACCAGCTGCTCCATCCGGTCAGTGAACCCAAACATGTGGTAGGGGGAAACAGAGGAGAAGGTGGATGGGGAGAGCGATGGATCCTCAAAGGCGTCGAGGTTGGGAAGGGGGTTTGATGAGTGTTGGACGGGTGAAAAGGGGGGTTGAGATTTCTCGTCTCCACTCTGTGGTCTTCCATAGTTAACTCTTTGCTCAGGTGGGGGCTGTGGTGGATCACTGCCGCACTTTGTTGTGTCTTCCTCTTGTTTTGTTTGTGTTGATTTATCTTGTCTCGTGTCCTTGGCCGAGGGAGTTGATGTGTAGTGCAGAAAGTAAAGTAGGCTAGAGGTGAACAGCTTTACTCCTGGCTTGTTATGGAAAAGTCCATCTGCTTTAAAAAGATGTCTGCGGTCCCAGAAAATGTTAAAATTGTCAATGAACCGCAGAGAGTGGACGGTACATGCAGTTGAAAGCCATCTGTTCAGTGCCAACAGTCTGCTGAATTTCTCATCTCCTCTTCTGACTGGTGGTATAGAGCCACTGATAAACACCTTCGCGTTTAGGGAGCTAACTGTGTTCAGCAAATTCATAAAGTCACGATTCAGCACTTCAGACTCTTGCTTTACAATATCATGTGACCCTATATGCAGTATAATGTTCTTCACAGTTGGGTGTGCTGCCATGATATCTGGGATTCTTTGGGCTCCATGTCATTGGGAAAACAGAGTATTTTGGTGTTTTTACTGCTTTTTATGTATTTTACAACAGAGTCACCCACAATCAGAGTTTGGTGTCCAGTCGTTAGCTTTCCCTGTAGCTTGTTACTTTTTTAATTGCTCTCAGTCCTTACCCTGCTGTGTGACGATGAGACGCAATCCAGGTCATGTCCAGGGTCCTGCAGCAGAGGAGCAAATCTGTTCTCCACCTGCACACTCAGTTATTGGGGAGGCATTTTGTTGCTAATTCTTCCGTTTGCAGCTGTCCACGGCTGTGTCCTACTGAGTACAGGGGTTGAAGAGGCGCTCT
This sequence comes from Zingel zingel, assembly GCA_023566125.1. NCBI lineage: Eukaryota > Metazoa > Chordata > Actinopteri > Perciformes > Percidae > Zingel > Zingel zingel. The sequence goes on along the minus strand of CM042317.1, from coordinate 7,650,209 downwards.
GCCTGGATGGTAATGCAGGCCAGCCGGTCGTATCACAAATCTCAGGGCACTGTGCCCTGCCCGTTAGTCGTCCTTCCCAGGAAAATGATTTACTCTTAGGCTTTGCACCAAAAGAGTTCCAAGGATGACTACCACTTGTTGATTTATTACCCATTCCACAGCCCTCCTGTTTGTTTGTAGTCTTGCTGGTGCTAGTTAGCCGTGTGTTGGCATGCTTTTGTCCATTGTTTTGGGTCAATGGTAAAGTGGTGTCATTTCCACATAATCCGTTCACTTCCACGTTTACTTCTAACCGGTACATTTTGGTTTCCAGAACTGCAGTCTTCTGAAGGAGTTTGTAGTAATCCTTCATGGAGAAGGAAGGCATCTTGCGGCTAATTAGCTTTAGCTACAGTCAATTTAGGACAGGCTTGAGCTATTGGTAGGCCACGCTCACGCAGAAAAATTTTGAAATATGGCAATAGCCTACTATGTCTACAAAAAATGCATAGTCCAGTGATTCATAAGTATCCAAGAGCCGCTGCTCATAGTTTCTCTCAGAGGAAAAGCAAGATTATCAGCAGAAATATGCCAGCAGAGGTAGGAGCAAGCAGCAAAGTGTCTGCACTGTGAGAAGCAGGAAGAACACATGAAACATGAACACATGAAAACATGAAACCTTCTGACATGTAACAATAATGATCATTGAGATATTTCTGTGATTATGGTTTGCAGAAACGTGAAACCACAGCCGTGCGTATTGACAGCTGCTCTGGCACTGTTGGAGAACCTTGCTCAGAGTCACTATCTTGCCAACGACACAGTCTGTGAAATTGCACTTTCTTATTGCCGTATTTCTCACTGACAGGTCTAACGAGTGGTGAAGCGGACACAACTATCCATTATGCAGACTGATGTTTAAGGGGCAATTCTAAATCCGTTTGTAGCTACCTGTGGGAGGGAGGCTTGTGCATGTGCACCCAGCTCCACAATGATTGAGATTTATTATTTATTTAACAGAATCAGGCGTACCTGTGGCTTTATAAATCTGACAAAAATGTGTACCGTGTACACCGTTTTAGTTGGCAATCTACACAGTTTTATGCATCTGGCCCCTGCTCTCTGACAAGTTCTCTAGTAAAGCTCAGCGCAAATTCTTTCAGGAAGACGTCAAATAACCCAATCGCTACTCTTTCTTCTGTTTAGAGGCGTCAGTTTTTAGTTGAACCAATCAGACTTGGCCATGCAATTCAAGTACCAATTACAGTATTACAACTCTGCTTTAAATCTGTCGTTTCAGGCAAAGCTCTCAACCCGCCACCTCCCCTACCGCCACCGGTCATCATTTTTCCTCCAGCTGACCGCTCCGTTGCCTCCTTCGGTCTGGTCTCCAGACTCTTTCTCTGCCGCCACCAGTGTCTAGACTCCATCGGGGCTTATGTCCTATTTCTCTACCCCTTCAAAAATGTTATTACAACAATGGAGTCTAATCTCCAAAGACTGTACATTTTATTATGCATTTGTACAATAACTATTTTGCATATCTGCAAACGAAGTCTCTCCTGATTGAATTGCCAGTATTGATAGAGAGTTCAACCACTGTTAATTCATTTTTGTTCTCACTTCATTTTTAATCCTCACCATGTGGAAAAATGAGCATTCCCCTTCGCAGTTCATCAGCTGCAAAGTGGGAAACATCCTCAAGGCTACATACACACAATGCATCATTATCATCATGATACAGACACAGCCAGCAAACTAGTCATAGCCTAATATTTTCCTATTCACAAATAAAGTAACTTTGCATTGATTGGTTTGTATTTCAACACACCCCCCACCACAACCACAATTTATTATTTATATTATTGATTTTTGATAAAAAAAAAAAAAAAAAAAAGAGGCAAAGACAGGATAAGGCCACAGTTTGTGGGGTTTTGGAGGACCCTAGAGGTTGATGCCCCCCAGAGGCTGATGGCCCCCGGGCAATGGCCCAATCGGCACGGCACCAGTTATTATGGACAGATTTTCTTTGTTGTGAAGGATGATTGTACACAGGATAGCGCTTGCTGCAGTTGTTGAGATGGTGCACACTAACTCTCACTGACTCCAACATGACCTTTAGGAATTAGATGATGTAGCAAATTTACATGCTGCTGTTCTCTCCCGCCCTGAGGCCTCCAGTCATGTTTCATCCACTCTCTTCCTATCCACCATGTTTTTCGTTTGTCCAAAGTTCTCCCTTGAACCACCCTAAAACATTCACACACACTGACACACACATGAATGTAATTGAATTCAGAGCAGGAAGTCTGCAAGCCTTCTCCTTTATCTGCCCACCGACTGAGTCTGATCTAAATCTTTTTACTGTTATCTTTGATTGCACCAGTCTCATGTTTATCTTATGGATGAATAATGGCCACCAGGGAAGTCTTCAACAATTATAATATTATTGGAGGAAGGATATGTAGATTTCAGTGCAGCATTTTTTTTTTGACAGCATGAACATGGAGAATATAGAGTATTTCATGATGCAATAGCCTGGCCTTCCTATATTTGTATAAGTTCTCCTGTGGTGTGGAGGGAGAGCTGGAACAGTCCTTACAACAGTAGTAGATTTTTCTAGTGTTTTCTAAGTGGAAAACATTACCCTTACACCTTGCACAGATGCTTTGACCCCTGCTCCATGGTCATTCGTTTCTTTTAATCATGAAGAAATGGGCGCCGTACCTTATGGAAATGCATTTAATTACGTTGATACAATGCAGGTCTAGTTGAGAATTTTCAATTGACCCTAGCTAGTACATTTAGCGTGACCATAACTTAATGGAAGATGAATGCTTATATTGAATTCATGTCATTTAGGATTCATTATACTAATAGTAATCTCGTATGCTGTTAAATTGCATGAGACAGTTTGGTCACGTTTCCACAGCAACCCTTTTTATTATTAACTGCCGGAATCATAAAGGTGACAAGTAATGAATATGTATCAAAACCAAAAACAACACAGGTGACATTACATATTCTGGATTCATAAAGGGAAAGTCTGTGGAGAATGGTGTGATATTCGCTCTGGGGGGAGTGTGTGTGTGTGTGTGTGTGTGTGTGTGTGTGTGTGTGTGTGTGTGTGTGTGATTGGGGGAGGGTTGGGGGGTGCATACCTTATAAGGGGAATCGACATTTTGACCTTTTTTGCTGACCTGACCATAGTTGTGAATTTCAAGTGCATCGATTCCTGTAGCATGTGCTTTGTTCCTACATAAAAGGTGAACGTACTGCTGTGATGGGAAACAGGAGTCAGCTGCCGACTACAGAGAGCAACACATGTGGTAAAAGCCACATGAGCAGCACATTTCATTTTCCATTTAATCTTAAAGGTCCCATATCATGCTCATTTTCCAGTTCATACTTGTATTTTGGTTTCTACTAGAACATGTTTACATGCTTTAATGTTTTAAAAAAAAACTATTTTTTCTCATACCGTTTGTATGAAACACTCCATCTTAGTGTCTGTCTCTTTAAGCCCCCCTCCTGAAAAAGCCCAGTCTGCTCTGATTGGTCAGAGTCTCTACACCGTCATTGCAGCTGGGGAATGACTATAACGGCACTGTAGTGCCACTTTCTACCTATATATATTATAGTTGTGACATGACCACCATACAGAAGTCCTGATGGCTCGTTTAAAAGGCACAGTTTCTGAATACAGGCTGTGTGCTTTTTGCAATGGATTGAGCTTTTGGATATTTTCACAGTATTTATATAGCACCTCAACCTGCTTTATAATCAAACCTTTAATCTTTCGAAACAAGGTAATTATCACAAATTTCTGTGGTAATAACTGTGTCTTGGAGAACATTTAAACGTGTCCCTTTTGGATTTGGAAATTCTTTAAGTTGGTGAATTGAAGATGAATTAATCATCCTTATCTCAGAGGGTCTTATTGTCCCCATGAAGAGGAAACATTGCTGAAACGGGGCATAAATAACCATGAGCTCCCATTGACAGCTTGTTACTCAGTGTTTATTAGCAAAAGGGGGCAATAAATCATGGCCTAGGAAATGATTAGTTCAACATATGAGCTATGGTGTGTGTCAGCAAAGAGGTGTATCGAAGTAAGGGAGAGAGTCAGGGATATTGAGGGATACACCTGTTACGCTGTATATTTAATTGTTCTAACCTCAGACTCTAATGATCCATATCTCACTATACATATAAATATATTTCTCCATGTCAAGCTCCAAACTTAGCAGAATCTTTTTTTTTAAATCCATTATTATTATTATTATTATTATTATTATTATTATTATTATTATTATTATTAGGACCATGCACAAAAAACATGAGAGGATTTATGTCCAGATTTAGCTATAAGCTCATTTCTATCTGCAGTCCCTGGGCTGCTACACACAGAACCAGATAATAACAACTTTAATTTACATGCAACATTATTATCACACAATTAAACAATCAAATCTACAAGCACACAACGTGTAAATACCAGCAGATTTATCCAGTACAACTATAAAATTAAAATTATTTAAGCCAATCTTGCCTTGAAAATGTATCTAAGGTGGAGCACAATGCCTCACTCGCTACCAGATGAATTGTAGGGACCTTGAAAGTAGTTTCCCTGCAATTTTTAACCTTTCCAAAAGACTTCCCACCTCTGTATGGCTTCCCTGGGGTTCTTGACCGTGCTGCAGTCCTGGGCATCATCAAAGCCCTTCTGTGAAAAATCTGACATTGAAGCACCTAGTGCCACATTCTGCAGGATATGCACCTTGGCAATGATCGCTCTGGAAATGTCTGCCACTTTAGCACTGCAGGTAGTAATGGGAGTTCCATTTTGCTTCCCAAATGACCTGCCTTTACTCGAAAGCCTTTTTCCTGAATGCCATTCTCTTTGTTCGTGTCAGAGATAAGATGACAGTAATAGGGCTAACAGCATCGCATGAGGATTGTGGGACTGGATTTACATTTAGGACTGGACTCAAAGTATGACAGTAACTATTTTTTTCAGTGGTCTTTGTGCTTTTTATTTGGCATTGTTTATACTGCCACCCCAAATCCATTTTTTGGCACATCCAGATTGATTTTAGAAAGTCTGGACAGCAAAAAAAAGCACATGACATGGGATTGTTGCAAATCAGATCCAAACCACATTTGGAGGTGGTTTTAAATTTGATTCCAATCGGATTTCCATAGATGCCACCCCGCGATTGTGCAATTGTGCAATTCACAATCTGAATAGTCTATTAATCGTAGTTGTTAGTGTAACAATTCATCTGCGATATAAGGCTAAAATATTTTGGGTGAGAATAAAATAAAGACCCTCACCTGCTCTCACTCCCCTCACCCCCCCAAAAAAAATTGGATACAGTCCCTAATTACTATTAGCAATTAGTAATGGATTAAATGACCATGTGTACTATATAAGGTGTGGCTAGTCATGACGATCTCACACAAAACTTTCACCCAAATCTGCAGTTCCCCTCAGCAGTGAGACCACACAAAATATCACTAACATTGATTCCAGCTACAGAAGGCAGCAATGTAATGTATAAGTACTGTCAATCAAATTAAACAATTGTAATCAATCATTAATCACGATTAATTCCAATTTCAAAATACTAGGATTTACTTGTAAACGTGCAGTGTTGAAATAAATAAATGCATGACAAACTGGTTTAAAGAAACATATTCTTCAGTTTTATTATCTCAACATTAACATTTATTAAAAAATGTGTTCAATAACAATTCTCATTTGTTGAGGCATCAATATAAACTGCAGACATATTTAGCAGTAACCAACAACCGTTACAAAGTCACAAATAGCTTACCTGTACATTTTTTCCTTAGTAACAGCCATTTAAATGAATGCAACAATAAGTAGGCCTATTTTAGAAATAGAAGGCCATAATTTATGTGAAGAGACAGAGGGAATAGTCTCTATATTTTTGGTTAAAGATAATTACTTCAAACAGTGTGCATCTGTGCAACATGCCACCTGTCAACCAATCATACAGTCTAGTCTTCTTTCAACCAGTTGCTCAGAGAGACTAGCTTGTTGAGATTTTCAGACAATAGAGCTGACCTCTTCTTCTGCAGAATGTTGCCTGCCAAAGAGAACAGTCTCTCACAGGGCACTGTTGAGGCAGGTGTAGCCAACTACCTTTATGCAACATGGGCCAGCTTACCATATGCACCTGCTTGTGGCAACCATGTCGAGTGGTCTACAGTAAGTGCAATAAAAGTACCTTCTGCCAATTGCCTCACTTTCGTAGCTTTTTCAGCGTCGTACAGTTCATGTATTCTCGTAACAATAGTTCCGCTCAAAGGTAGCTTGTATGATGGGTCACCTGTGGTGATTTTTTAAACACCCGGTCCTGAACTATGTTGATGGGCTGCAGTCTTTAGCAACCCATTTAGTGATTGCTCTAGTTAGCTTTTGCTGTTTTGTTGACCAACCTGCCCCGGCTGCACTCTTATTGACCCTGTCTCAGCACTAGCGTCTTTGCTAACATCAATCGTGCCACACGTATTACACGAAGCATAACCACCCACGCTGTGATAACGGGAAGAGGTTGGGGTCAAACTTGACAAAATGATTACTTTGCGTTAAACAAATAACGCGTTAACCTGGTAATGTTGACAGCCCTAATTATAATGCAATTGTAATGTAATGTCCCCTTGGTTGGAGATCCTTAAAAGTATGTCTTCTTCTTCTTTCCTTTTTTGCCTATAAAAGCTTAAATAAGCCCATTGTATGCTACCTGTCCAGCATCAAAAGGCAAAAAGACATAGTTAGCAACTAGCTTGTAAAATCAGTTTAACATTTAGCAGTTGAAGAGCCAGATATTTATCTAAAACATTGTTAAAGACCAAATGGCAATAAAAGGAGATTGAATATTGGACTTACATTTGGCAAACAACTCCAAATGAATGCTGATTTTGATTAGTTTCTGCTGGATGTGTAGGCAATTGTAAGTTAACAAATTAGCAACAACAATAACAGCTTTATAAGGTGATCATTTGTCAGATATTGTGTTTAAAGTTTGTTCCATGCCCCCTAGTGGGCCCAAAAAAAATCATTTAACGCAGCTTTAAAGATGCAATATGTAATATATTTACTAAAATATTAAATCCAAAAATGACCACAATGAGTCATCAGATATTAAGGAAACATGCTAAGTTGAAATACTATCTTTTCTGACAACAATGCTAATGCCAGTATTTTCTCCTTTTGACATTTCTGTTCCGTGACTGAATGTCTGTTTGTGTTTTGGCCTGTGTGTTGGTATCAACTGCCCAGTTTGACAGTCAGGCTGGGTTGCCAGATATACCTGTAAAAACATAAACCCAGTGTGCTACAGCTGGAACGTTAGTACAGCCATGAAAGCAGCAAACAAACAAAAGGGATCAACTGAGATAGATTCTAACCCACCTAAAAAACCTCAATGTTTCAAAACAGTTGCGTGACCAGAGACGTAACCCAGGTAAATATTGGAGATGTATTTGAAAGATGGAGACAGCTTAGAGCCCAAAAGAATGCCAAGTTGGCTAATTTCCTCCTGAGCAGGTAAGATTAAGCTTCAGGCTATCACAGCTACTAGGGATGGCCATTTTCAGTCATTTCAACATTTGTCTACTTACATGGAATTATATACAGTACTCAAGTTGGTTACTCGCAAAAACAATTGAGACACAGTCAGTGAAGTGATCCCGACTGGTCCTAGCTAACGTCGCCATGCTAACACGCGATAACTGCTAATGTTACCGGAGGACCAGGCAAGCGGGCCACGACTGTTAACGACCACCTTGACAGACTTATGACAGAAACCACAAGTTTTACTTCCACATAATGGAAACATGCAATTTAACTTTGGCAAAACAACCATGTAGCCTGTTCAGCGGCTGTAGCCGACCAACGGCGAGTCATTTTAAACCAAAAAAGTGTGTCTGTCAGTCGGGTGGAGAGCATGGCGAGGTAGTGGTGTTTTTAGTGGTTCCTACTCTAATTTTAAGCCGAGAAAAGTGTGTCAGTCCGTTGGGTGGAGAGGATGGCAAGGTAGTGGCGTTTTTAGCTGTTCCTACTGTAATTTTAAGCTTGGCATGAGCACAGGCTTTTATGACAATATAGCCAGCATCTAACGTTAGCTACTCCGCTGCACTGTTGAGTAATGTCTGACTATGTGAGACAAGCGTCTAGCAACATTGTTGGATGCTGCGGTCTCAGTCTGGCAACCTCTGTGAACTTAGAGTCTGGGGAGGAGGGGCCGGGCGAGACGACTCTCTCCAGTTTTTCGAATTTGGACTGCAACTATTTTAAACGTTAGCTGTCAGTATTACACATTGCACCTTTAAAGTCCCACGTTGCCAACATCAAGAGGTATCTGACATAGAGCATCCAGGCATTATGTGACAAAAAGCCCTGTGTCACTGGGCTATTACTGCAGATTAGAGAGGTACTAAACAAAGTAGAAGAGCCAAATAAGATCCACTTCCAGCCTGTTTTGGGTAATGCTTATTCATTAGACTGAGCCCATATAGTGTAGTGTGGAGATCATGCTGGGCAACTCACACTGAAACCTGGATAACTGCACTGATACGCAGGTCTGCTTTCCATATGCTCCCACTAATGAGGTCAGACTGAGTCTCACACTTATTTGAGTGGTCCAGCTGCCTTGTAATAAGGCTCCATGTTTGTGTATGCTAATGATCTCGCTGCTAATAATCTCATTTAGAATACTGCCAACATTTCACCCTCTCAGATTCTCCATGTATTGCCATCTCTTTCTATATGAATAAGCGTTTTAAAGATGATACAACCTGTGAAACACTACAAGGGAATGCTTAAACAAATGCAGTGGTGGAATGTAACTAAGGACATTTACTCAAGTACTGTACTTAGTTACTACTTAAGTACACATTTGAGGTACTTGTACTTAACTTGAGTCTTTTCTTTTCATGCCACTTTCTACTTCTACTCCGCTACATTTCAGAAAGAAATATTGTACTTTTTACTACACTACATTAATCTGCTTTAGTTACTAGTTACTTTACAAGAGTAAAGCTGTTTGCACACAAAACACAGGTAGTTTATAAACTACAATGTTTTACTATATATTATATAACAATATACAGTCCTACAAGTCCAGCTGAAATGACCAGCTGATTAAACACTTAGTTGACTGACAGAACAGTTTGGATCGTTTCCACTTTCTAAAATGTGAGGATTTCTCTGCAGTGAGTACTTTTACTTTTAATACTTTATGTACGTTTTCCTGATGATATTTACATACTTTTATTTAAGTAACATTTTCAATGCAAGACTTTGACTTGTAATAGAGTATTTTGACAGCGTGGTATTAGTACCATTTCCCTAAGTAAAGGATCTGAATACTTCTTCCACCACTGAACAAATGTCACACAGTTGTGTTAGCTGGGCAGAGGGTGTTATGAAGACAATAATTGCACGAGAAGACATAGGAGTTCAAGGCTTGAATGTGAAAAAAGTATTGCAAATATGAAAGTGGAAACAAATCTTTTTGTTGTTTACTTCTCATTTCTGCAATTGGCCTTCAAAAGCAGAGCCTTTTCAGTGTTGGATACAGAACACTCACTCATGCAGGATACAAAGGCCCTCACTATGTGAATAAAAGCCTCCTAGTCCAGAGTACAAAGCAGTTTCTACCTCTATGCTTTCAGCTGATACGGGGAATGTTCTCATAGTTAGGACATTAAAGTCATTGACAGAATGTACTGATTTACGTGAACTCATTTTGAAAAAACTCCATATTGTGGCATTAAAAACACTTGGTCTCTCCCACCTTGTCAGTCCAAATCTGATTTGATTCTCCAACAAATGAATGGTGAGTCAACAACTCTTGATTTTATTATATATATTGATAATAACCTGAACTTAAACTAATTTAGCTGCTTAGCAACAATCAATACAGTGTAGAAAAGGGAATGTGAAATAATAATAAAAACATAATTCTCCTAAAAGCTGATACAGCACACGGGTGAGCCAGTCATGCATCACATTTCTTATAAGGTAACTGCTAATACACTGCACATATTTATGTTCAATTTATATTACTCTAAACCACCTTCTGTAAACCAACTGTATACTACTGTCTACACTGCACTATATTTCTTGTCAAGTCTATGCACCACCTGTCTATACCTGTCTATACTTTGTATATCACATTGCTTTTGCACTTCTGGTTGGACGCAAACTGCAATTTGTTGTCTTTGTACTTGTACTCTGCACAATGACAATAACGTTGAATCTAATCTAATCTAATTTAGAAGCCTACATCTGTCAGCAAGTGACAGATGTAGAGGCATCCAATGTTTAAGATTCTGTTCTACCTTAGTTACTAGTGGGTTGAAATTTTCCTTGAAGTGTCTGCCTATACTGTTTGTAATTTGCATCCCTAAATATGTAAACTGATCATGAGTACTGTTTAATTGTTTAATTCAACCAATCAAGCAAATTCATGTTATAGAAGGTGTTTATCTTGGTCCATCATCGCTGTTAGTCTAATAGCGATGATGGATCCTTAAATCAAATTAAACTATCTAGTATTAGATAGTTTAATTTGATTTAAGGATGTCCCCAAGACATGGATGTCATTTTCAACAGATAATGGCTAACTGCTGATCCAAAAATGACAGCACAGATTTTACAATTATATTGATTTATTTCTAATTTCTATTAATCATTTACCAAATATGACTACATTACATATGAGTCTACATATGAGTACATTTACCTCCAAGGAATGTATGGCAAATGCTGTGGGAAGTAATTGTAAAATTGCCATCATTGCATTGACGTTGCCATGGCACTGGCTTAACGTGATGATTTAAAAAGGTTACCGTAGGTTAACCTCCTGAACCACCATCACAGAGCAGCAGCAACAGAAATAGCAATAAATATTCCTCAAAACTCAATATATGTTTAATTTTGTTCCCTTATCTTAGTTTGTTCGCACTTGTTTCCAGGCCAAAAAGCCAATAACAACATTACTTTGACAAAAATTGTATTGGCATTTCTCAAAGTAGTGTACGATAAGGTGATTTAAAAGCGGTACAGTAAGCATGTTTCGCTCTTCCATCTGATAGGTGGAAAAAGGCAAATACAGCAGGTCATTGAGCTGCTGAAACCAAAACGCTGATTCAGTAAAAAAACACACCAAGGTAAAAAAAGAAAAAAATCTTAGATTTTTAAGGGAGAAGCTGGAAAAACACCAAATTACTGTCTCTTATAACACTGGCATATGTAATATATTAGAACACCCTGGCCTCTAAGATTTCTGTAAAGGCATCATGTTATTCTCAGTCCTTACATTCTCTCCTCTGTCCTGTATTTGCACTCAGTAACTTATAGATAATACAGCACATTGCACAGTTTTAAATCTCCCTTAAATCGCCTGTGTTGCTCCAAATGGAGACAAAACACCCTTTATGGGGGGCTATTATGATGCCAATGATAAGTTATTTTCCATTTGATGTGCTATGAACCATGGCTGATATTCAGTTCCTCATTGCACCACTTCATTTTACTGTCCTTCCTCAGCTCATTCTAATCACCTCATGTTTCACTGTATCTCATATAAGCTACTCCTGGCTATTATTCACAGCCTCTGCCACATGTTATAAGGTCTGAAGCCTCAACATGAGGGACTGTGTGGTGAAAGGAGACTGCTTCCTCTGCAGGGGAAGAAGAGACTGGTGTGTTCACATATAGGTGGAGATAATATTTTGTTCTCTCTCTAGGCAGTCTGTGTGTGCTCCAAGCGGCAACTTCCAAACCTAAACAATGAAGGCAATGCTGAAGTGCCTTAAACCTGCATTCTATGTTCCCAGCAAGGGGTGACTCCACTGGCTCCAAAAAGAAGTCAGTCTGTATAAAAGTCTATGAGAAAATGAGCCTACTTCTTACCTGATTTATTACCTCAAACATTTTCCTAATGAGTTTATGGACTCAATCGCTAGTTTCAAGTCTTCTTCAATACAGCAGGATGTTCATTTAGTAAATGATGGTCCCATTTATTTTAAAATTGATGATAAAGCAGGGTATGTGTTTGGGGCGTGGCTACACACCAACCTGTCAATCATGACAGAGGCTTATCAATGCTAGTCTTGCATTGCCAGACCTTCCTCCACAGCACTGCACAGGAAGGTCTGGCTAGTCCATACAACATTACTGGATAGGATTAAAAACAGTCAGGGGTTGTTTGCATTTCTTTCTTTTCTTTTTTTTTAAACTTTGTTTATTGGGCTTTTTTCCACAACAGAACAAAGATACACAGAAACACTCATTACAGAGTTCCCACCCCAAGAAATAGATAAATAAATAATAATTTAAAAAAAAAGGAAAATGAGTAAATCTAAAACAATGCATGTCAAATTTGTTGTGAGAGAGGACATATATATACACATGATGACAGAAAGAGAATCTTACAAAAAAATAAAAGTACAGAAAGCCAGAAATTCACACTGAGAATTGTTCAAACTGTAGACAACAGAAGGTACTCCAAAAAGGGCTATGACAGGACAGGGGGCTATAGACACCTCTAGGACCTCCGAAAGTGTTTTAAACATCGAAGTCCAGTAAGTTGACAGCTTGGAGCAGCTCCAAAATGTGTGTAAATATGAGGATGGGGTCATTTTACAACGATTGCACGCTGGATCTATGTCTGGGAATCTCTCTGATAACTTATCTTTGGTCCAGTGAGCCCAATGCAATATTTTACACTGAAGTAGTCGGTGCCTTGCACAGATAAAGGAGGTGTCGACTCTTTTTAGTATTGCATCCCAAGTTTCATCATGTATAATCTCACCTACATCCTGCTCCCATCTATGTCTAATAGTGGCAAGGGAGAGGGTTTTTTGGGATGAAAGTGCACTATATAGGTTAGATATTATACCTTTAAATGACTGGACAGGCGCCAATAGAGAGTCAATATCAGAGTTTGGGGGAATTTCTGGAAAGTGAGGCAGCTGTTTACGCATAAAATCATGCAACTCTAAGTATCGAAAAAAGTGTGTATGTGGGATAAGAAATTTAGTGCGCAGTTGCTGAAAAGAGGCAAAGAAACCATCTATAAAAAGGTCATGCTGGGTGCACAGTCCCCTGTTTTGCCACTGCAGAAACACATTGTCCTGAAGGGAAGGAGGAAACATGTGATTTGCATGGATCGGGGATTTCAATGAGAAACTATGCCATCCATAGTGCTAACGGACCTGCTTCCATATTTTAAGTGTTGTTCTGACCAAAATATTTCTTGTATATGGGGCGGTGTCTGAGGCTAGAGGTGCATAGATTCATGCTGACAATGTGGACGGGGCACAGGATCTAGCTTCAAGAGTGCACCATGAGGGAGCGTTGGCACCTGGATCCTCATATAGCCAATGGAGAATAGGTTGAATATTAGTAGCCCAATAATACAACTGAAAATTGGTCAGAGCCATACCACCTAGCACCTTTGGACGTTGTAAATAGGCTCTGCTCAGTCGTGGACTTTTATTATTCCAGATGAAGCTGGATATAAGTGTGTCTAGGCATTTAAAGAATGACATGGGGATATACTCTGAGAGACATTGAAAAAGATATCCAAATTTGGGCAACACATTCATTTTATAGCATTTATTCTACCAGCAAGTGACCAATGTAGAGGCATCCAATGTTTAAGATTCTGCTCTACCTTAGTTACTAGTAGGTTGAAATTTTCCTTGAAGAGTCTGCCTATACTGTTTGTAATTTGCACCCCTAAATATGTAAACTGATCATGAGTAACATTAAAGGGAAGTGTGTGAAAAGAATAAGTGCGGGCTAGGGAACTGGTAGGAAATACCTCACTTTTCTGAAAGTTTATTTTATAAACTTTATTCTTTGCTCTATCCCCTCTCTGAATAGGCCAATCATTATAGTGTCCTGCCTTATTGCGATCGCTAAAGGCTCTATGGCCAATGCAAAAAGTAACAGTGATAGGGGGCAGCCTTGCCTTGTTCCACGAGAAACCGCAAAATTGTTTGCATTTCTTTAAACAACTCACAATCGTCTTGGGAGGCACATTTGCACCCCGCAAAAGAAAACACAACATAAAATATTAAATTAAGTTAACTGTTCACACAATACAGTAACATGAGCTAAATAACTTACCTGGATACATGGTAAACGTAATTTGTAGGGGTGTAAAGATGAACCGATACAAATCGGTATCCCGTTAATTTGCTGTCAATTCAATAAAGCTGGTGCTGTGTGCATTGTTATTGAACGAGACGGGTGTGTGTGTACAGTGCCTTGCGATGAGGTTACCAGTGTTGCAAGCATGGTAAAAACAGACTGTAAAAACATTTCATTATGTCCGAAAAACGGCGACGTGATTTACAGTGCACCATCAAATCTTAAATCCAAAGTCTGGAAATTCTTTGGATTTTATAAGAAGGAAGGAAACTTGGACAAAAGCTTCGCCATTTGTAAGGTTTGAAGAACAGCTATTAGCGTTTTCCCCAATTGTTTACACACCAAAATTGGAACTTGAAACGCAATCACCGAAACCTGAAACTCATGTACCAAAACAAATCCCTAAACCAAGTCTGCAAAATGCAAGGACAATTCCTGCATCACACTCAGTGTCCAATTCTGTATCAAACTTTTTGCAAAACAATCCACACAGTTATCTACATTAGGCACAACATCCAAAATTAAAATCTCTTTAGTCCCTTTGGAAAGCAACACCAATCACAATCCCAAGCTCTTTACATCAATTGGCAACACCCACTCCTCACAGGTGTAAAAACTAGTTGCTGAATTGTGCCCAATCAGAGCTTTAGCACTATAAGGCTGGCCATACACTGGCTGCGTCGCCTGAGTGTGGCGTTTCTGTTGCGTGTCAGCTGCGTGGCGGCTGCGTGGATTTTTCTGTCTTTACACACCAGAAACGTGTGTATTGCGGCACTGCTGCTGCTAGCCTTGCCTGTACACATGGATGTTTCCCATAAACATAAACATAAATATATACTGATTTGATTACAGCAAAGACAACGTCGGAAGTATTGACGGCAAAACAGGCTACAGAATATTTCGATTAGAATTATTTATTTTTTTAATTACATTTATATCTGCATTTATGTCAAAACCTAGAGACTTTCAAACAACATGTCATTTATTAAATGTATTTGTGTCAAAATGACATATAAACATCTTTTTGTATTTTATTTTGCCTGTCGCGTGAAAAATAGCCATGGGTTCTATTTCTAGCATGCACGTGTTTTCAGCGTGGCTCGAGCCGCACCTGAGACGTGCGTGTCACGCAGGCAGTGTGCAAGCTCTAACCTGTTACCATGGGAGCCGAAATAAAAACGGACACGCCACGCAGCTGACATGCTACACGTGAGCCTTAGGATTTCCTGCTTTGGAGAAAAATGTAAGTCAATAGTGAAGCAAGAGCTAGAGGTCAAGGAGTGAGAGGAAGAGGAGGAAGAGGAATACGAGGATGAGGAAGGACAGTTTTCTCAGATGAGATCAGGGCCACAGTGGTTGACCATGTGCTCAACCATGAATTGAGTTTGAGGGAGGCTGGGCAGAGAGTTCAGCCCAACCTGAGCCCATTTTACAGTAATGTAATTTCATATTGAAAGTCAAGAGATCTTTTTAGCATACTGTGACCAATCATATAATTGTGGATCTACTGCAGAACTGAGATGGCCAGGCCATGGTGGAAGACACCGGCCTTACACGCCAGAACAGGAGACTGCTATTGTGATCATGGTGGTGGCAAACAATACCACCAGACAACGAGAAATCTAGAACCACATAAGTGCAGACAACACAATATTCAATAACATTCAGCAAGTGGCCTTGTCGTGTATTATGGCGCAACCAAATCCTGATGGAACACGTCTACAGGGTGCCATTTGAGCGAAACTTGGAGATGTGCAAGTAAGTACTATACTGTGAATGTACTATCACATTAGCACTGCATAGACACATTACATTACTGTAATCCAGTGTATTGTGGCTCACCATATTGACTGCTCTAGGTCCATTTCACATATTGTCTTGTTGTCTATTTCAAAGAGTCTTAGAGATGGATGCCGCTAAAATTCAGCTTGTTTATATGTACAGGCTTCAACCTAGCCAAAAGAAAGCGGACGAGGACAGAATATCATTGGCCACCATGCCATTGTGAATTTCCCTGGGCAGCGTGGAGGGAATATCACCACGTGTGCAGCCGTTAGCGATCATTATGCCAACACACACAATCACATTGCTGGACATGCTACATGACATCCTCATTCCAGCCGAGCAGAGGGGTGGACCAGACCAGCCCAGGTACGTTGTCACCTGGGACAACGTACGCTTCCACCGGGCTGCTCTGGTCTACAACTGGTTCATTGCCCACCCACAATTCATTGTTCTATACCTCCCACCGTATTCCCCATTCCTAAACCCAATTGAAGAGGTTTTTTTTCGGCATGGCGATGGAAGGTGTATGAGCAAAAGGCATAATCCTACTGATGGGATATTCATAGTAGTGTTTTGTGTTGAGAACATCAGTGTACTGTTGGTTGGTAGACAGATCTATTCATATGACGAGTGAGAGTTTACCATTTTGTGTTTGTGGTTTTGTGTTTTACAGTTTGGGGAAAATGAGCCATGGATTCATAAAACGTGTGTAACCAATTGGGAAAAACTGTAAGTACAGTGGGAGTACGACAAATCTTACCACCCACCTAGTGAGACGACACCAGGAAACCCATGCAAGCAAATCTGTCGATGCTAATGCTAGCACAAGCAAGGACAAGCAAGACGAAGGCACCAATATCAAAACCTTTTCCCCCCACAACTTAGCCACAACTCGGCGAGGGCCCAGGTAATAACAGCACCTTATTGCTAAGGACTTACGACCTAACAGGGTAGTTGAGTGTGATGGCTTTCGTGACATGGTCAACACATTAGAGCCCCGAAGATACCAAGCAGACAGCATTTCACCAACAAATGCGTGCCAGAGTTGTATAACAAAGTAAGGAACGAAGCTAAGCAAAAGTTGTTAAATGCACAACGAATGGCAATAACAATTGACAATGCCAGAAACATGCTTGTTGCTGGATTAGAAGCAAAGATGACCCCTCACCTTGCATGCTTTGATCATACTTTAAATCTGGCATCACAGAAAGCATTTAAAGTAACCACTGCTGCAAAGTTGCTGGGAAGAGTGAGGAGGGTGGTTGTTTTTTTGCATCGAAACATGAGAGGAGCTGAATTGCTACGAGAGAAACAAAAAACTGGCTTTGCCTTCCCATAAGCTCCTTCAAGATGTGTCTGGAAGACATAGTGAACGTTATGGCACCTGTCAAAGTTGTGATGACATAATCAGGGTGTGATTTGTGAAAAAAGCATGCAAGAATAAAACCCCCCTTGCAATACCATGGATATAGTGCCACTTTGTCCAGCCATGCCAAAACACTTATTTATAAACTCAATGGAAAATAATCTCAAAATGAAAAAGCATGTGGTGTCAAAGTTCAACACAGCGCTTTTAAGCCGGAGAGCGGAGCTCACCTGTGGCGAAATCAAAATACTTTTACCCTCATTCGTTCCTCGGTAATGTTTTAATCCAAACCACTATCTTTTCCCTAAACTTAACTGTCATTGCTGCATGACGCCCACTTTTTCTGGCTAAACTCAACTTCCATGGCCCCTAAAAGGACCGTCATCTGGCGGTGCCTGTACCCAGCTCACTGTCACCTGTTGGCGGCTAAACAACTGCCACTGGTAGCCGGCGTCCCGGAGCTCTGTAGAGGATAAATACAACCAGCAACTGCTGCTCAGATTGTATTGTTCTATAGCACTATGTGTTCACGTTACAGCGCTTTACTTAGTTTAAAATATTTGGTATAGATATATAAAATACGGTCTATTGGTGAAGTAGCATCACTTTGATAATATAATTCAGCAGAGGCAGGGATATATAGACCAGAAAAGGGGGAAATCCAACGCATCCCCCTGGAAAATCGCACCCAGACTATAATGTGCGAGGAGGAGCAGCCCACAATCTCAATGATTGCCCCCCTCCAAGCCAAACTTCAACAGCACTTTGAGGCATCCGATGAAGACACGGTGCTCATAACTGAGATGAAGATGCTGTTTAACAGTGACTTTGAGAAACGTTACACAGACCTCCATGGTCTTCTCTACACTGCATCTGCTCCAGACCCTCGCTTTAAAATTTTGCCATTCCTGAGCGGCCAAGTATGTCAGCTGAGAGAACAGCAGACAGATCTTCAAGGGAGAAGGCCAGCGAGGAAGTCTTAAAGTACAAAGAGCGCAATCCTTTGCCATGAATGACAACCATATACAATTGTGGAAAGCACAGGTGGATCTACCACTACTGTCGTCTCTTGCAAAGATTTACCTCTGTATACCAGGCACCAGTGTGGCATCAGAGAGACTTTCAGCACTGCTGGAGATATTGTTTCTGCGCAACGCAGAGTACTCGGACATGATCATGTCGATCAATTGATTTTCCTAAAGAAAAATCTGGACAAGCACAAGCATCTATGAACACTTCTCCGTGTGTAAAGTGTGACGTGTATAGAGACTTTAGGGATTCTCATAGCAGCTTGACAATAAGTAAAACCAATTATCAATCAAAAATGATAAGTTTTTAAAAGTTCACAGTTTCTTCTTTTGTGAGCAGCAGCTAGTTTCTTAAAAAATAAGAAGGTAAAAAAAATGTGTTTTATTGCTGTCCAATATAAAGATGTGTTTGAGGCTACAGAGCATTCTGTGTCTCTATTAAGCTGAACTCCAGGGTCATTTAAAGTGTTAATTATTACCATTAATGCATTAAGTTTGTAATGATACTTATTGATGGCCTTAATAGGACAACAAAGCATTTCATCTACAATAGATGAGCCAAATAGTTTTCACCGAAGAAAAAAGTATATGGAGATGAAATGTTTTGTGAGATGGTCAACTTGAATCTGAATATCTGTGTGCAACAACTCAAACTTACATTCATACATTTATGTGCAAAAATTAACTCTCAAGTACAAAACTGGTGCTGTGAGTAGAGATAATTTGTTCATTTGATAATCTTGGTATTTCCCCTTACAAACAAAGTGGGGCACCTGGGCATGGATATGTGAAATAGACTTTGTAATAGTATTGCATGAGACAGTATTCATAATGTCAAAGCAATGTTTGTTTTCATACAGAAAGCCTTTTTTTGTCTATAAATAAACACAAGACATGTAGTTCTGAATTGATACATTTTTCTTCCATTTTTCCCACTGCAATAAAGTAACATATAAAAACTTAACATTCCCTGGTCCCTTCCCTTTTACGAAATATACTTGAAAGTAGGCAATGCATCTTTTATAGAATTCACTTATTTTAGACGCCTGGGTAGCTTCCCTTGTAGAGCGCATGCCCATATATAGAGGTGTACGCCTCAACGCAGCGGCCACGGGTTCGACTCCGACCTGCTGCATGTCATTCCCCCTCTCTCTCCCCCTTCATGTCTGCAGCTGTCCTATATAAATAAAGGCCAAAAATGAAAATTCCAAAATAATTGGAAATTTCATTTATAATAAAAAATTAATGTTTAAATGGAACGAATACTTACTGTATCAGATTGAATCGTATGTCATTAAATCATATCGAAACGCATCAAATTGTTTCAATGTTAAATCGAAACAGCACTGAATCGTTCCATATTAAAATGTTTCGTACCTGAATTGTATCTTAGCCCATGTTTCTAGATACGTATTGGATAGTCTTATAGGGGATGCACACACCCCTAGTAATTTGCTCTTACCAGTGTTTCGCCATGTATATTATGTCCATTGCAAATCCATGCCAATAGGTCCCAAAACGTCCCAGTTAGAGAGTAAATCGCGTAAACACTTTCTTTATAAATCTTTACAATCATTCCCCGAATGAACCAAGCAGGCCTAATTTGTTGCACAATCCAAATTTTCCTTAAAACTTGCCATTTTCAGTCTGTAATGCGGCTCAGAAGTTCCGGTTAATGTTGCTCGATGCGACCGGAGTTCGAGTTACATCAAAGAAAGCGGAAAGTGAGGGACATCCAGAGGAACTTCCGGCGGCACCATACTATCCCGTAAATTAACTGTCGTCGATATAGACAATAGCAATAGCAACCATGGCAATGTGTACATTTAAATGGCTGTGAACTTGTTTTGGGGTGTTTTCCATGTTTTCATCTTAAACTTTGACCTTTTCACTGTGCATTTTCACTTCATCAAAGTTTATTGGGACATTTTGGTCCCTTAACTTAAAAGAAAGTCTGCCGCTTTTCAACCACCTCTGTGTACTATCATACATGCATGGTGCCAGTACCCGGAGGTCCGTGTTTATCCTCTATTCGCGTCAGAGGGTTGAAATTTGCTGCAGCGCCATGGAAACTATACACAACACTGGCTTAGCCATGTCATCCTCCCCAGCTCCGCCCTTTTGTCCAAATATGGTTACTTCGGGCTCCAAAATACCAAGATGGTGATGGCCAAAATGCAAACTGCCAGAATGCGGCAGTCTGTAAACCAATGGCCCATAGGTGATGTCACTGATGCTACGTCTATTTAATTTTAAGTCTATGGTGTGCTCATGAGTGGACAGTTTACAACAAGCAGGTCCGGGCACTAACATCCACCCTGATTACTGTCGGCTTCATTCATCCCACAGACATTTGCAGCTTCATTAGGAATGTAATGAAAACTGGATTTGTTACATGGGCTTTTACACCCGCCTTTGTATGTAATGTCACCTACAGCAGTTGTGCATCACGCAGACACGTTGGGCTTTAGGTTCTGAATTATACATGATTTAATTAAATAGGTTCGGGAGGTGATTCAAATAGCACAAAGGAAATGACATTCCTAACACAAGATGACCTGCTGTGCCTTTTCACTGTAAGATTAGCATTGTCACTATTTGAATAGGACAATACTAGCTACAATGTTGTTGTCATTAAATAATGAGTGGTGAGAAATGTGCTGAATGGAAACATTTTTGTAGAGATTGCTTGGCCCCTGAAAAGCGAGGATGTGGAAAAATGTAGAAACACTTTCTTGTTCTTGCTTGCAGTAGTCACTTGCTGATACCGATTCACAGCGATTCTCATCCCTAAAAGAACACAACATCACTGACAGGATTTGCACAACACAACATAATTATTATTTTAAATGGTGAATACTATTTGTGTGATATACACTCTGGATTTTAAATATGGTAATTAATATTCTTCATACCTTGTTACACCTGTTTTCCACCTATTCCTAAAATAATTTCCCTACTGATTGGCTGGTTGGGTGAGCTCAGCTGATGAGCTGGGATCATGTGCTAACCTTTGGCTCGTCTGAGTAGATGAATCAGAGGCTGGGGGAGTCTCGGTGACCCTCTTTCCCCCCTAGCAGTGTCTCAAACGGCACAGCTGATGCCCAGGTATCTGCAGGATAATTTGATTCCAGTTCATCGCAGACACTATTGCCATGCAGACAATGGCGCAGGAAAATGAGGCCGTTTTCAAAATTGCCATGTAGGATGCCAGAGCTGTCCTCCTCTAGTCAGCAACATTTGTCAAATTCAGATTGAATCAGCGGTGTTGTGCTCACACAGGTGATTAGAGAAAATAGGCTGCGGTTCATCATCTCAAGGCGGAGGCAGTCTATACAGTTACTGTCTCATATTTTACTTATAAGCCTTAAAGGTTATGTGACTCTTCAAATTAATGGCAAATCTGTTACAAAGTATGGCAATTATTTGAGAGCTACTGCCTTCATAAGAGTGAAATGGTTTCATTTAGTATGCTCTGGATATTTCCAGCCACTTGATCTATTGTAAAACAAACAGAGCAGCAAGAGAACCTCTACACAAACTTAATCCCTGGAACTGCAACTCCCGCTGCTATTGTTCCAGCTGCCCTCATACTATCTGCTTTCTCCCTCCATACAAAATAATGACAAGTCCCTGCATAATATACATTTGAAGCTCTTTCTACATTCTGAGTGCCAAGACATTTTTTCACACCATGGTGGATCCAGCCACTGCCACAGTCTAAATTTGGATTCCTCCTGCTTTTTGTGGAGCTATGCTAATATGGCCCCCAGTCATCTGATTGTTACCCTAGCTCATTATAGGCAATTACACTGTTTGTGTGACTAGTGACAAAAACTTGGAACCTGCCAGTGAAAACGGTTATTTTCCCATTAACCGTTCCAGCGCGTTATCAAGCCAGAGCTGGCTATGCTCCGAAACCGCACCATAAAACATCTGCAGAAGAAACAATGCAATTATAGAAGCCATCTGCAACAATGACGTGGGAGAATAGATATGATTAACACTAACACAAACAGATGGCAAAGTGTTAGATTGCTGTTCGACAAGCACATAATAGGAGGGAACCTTAAGTCCAATTATAAATGGCAGCAGTCTGTCGGCGTTGACGAGGAAGCCAAGCCTTTGCAGCAAGACGAGGATGTTGGAGTCGTCGGCGCCAACACTGACTCTCTTCTGTCTTGTGAGCTTGACTGGGGCACTTAATGGCACACTAACAGGAAGACAAAGCAGCGTCCAGATACAGATAAAGACTTCATGGTTTGGGTTAGGGTGGGCTTTTCAATGAGCTGTCGGTGTGGTGGGCTCTCATGGGGCCGACAGCATGTGTTCAATAGTATCTGGAGTTGGATGCTGTAGATGCATCCTTTGTTACATCCCACCTAATGACCACACAATCAATTTTCACTCACAAAGTTTGCCTTCATTTGAATTTTACTCCATTAGCAAAAGCGACATTAGCCATTAAGTAATCCTATTGATCTTTTTAACATTAGAGATATCTCAGAGGATGATGGCTTCTTTTCTCTGGCTAGTTTTTTCTGGGAGGAGTACTTTATGAGCAATTTGGGGAACAAAATGCTCGCAACACCAAGAAGATAGGATGGGAGGGAAGGATGAGCGTCCGCTTTCTCACACACTCTCCTCTGCAAAAGACACGTATCGTCTCCCTGAAAACTAAATCAGGGAATGTTGACATGTAACTGATTTCAGCAACACTAGCATCCTAAACTAATTTCAGTTCAGCATCTGTTCATTGTGCACTACTTTGATAAGCCATGTTCCAAACAAGAAACATTCCAACACTGCCGCCGCCACCTTCCCTCAAGCATCATCCAGAGGTCTTCAGATCTGCCAACAATGAGGCCTCTGCAGGAATGCATCCAGGAAAATATCCCCATATTTGTGTGGGATTATACACAATGCATTTGGCATGAACTCCTACTGAAAACAAGGCTTACCAATGCCTCTTATTCTGTAGGTCACAAAGTATACTGGAGCACATCAGATCTATTAATTGCCAAAAATTGACAATCCATAAGGTGAAAGTAAAATATTCTCTGGTAGGCATTATATAAAGTGGGGTCGCTCCAGTTAAACAGCAAGGTTAGTCACTTTGTTATTATGATGTCTCCTCTTATTTTAGTTGAATGAAAACTACTTTCATAATATCCAACCATTACTGTTGCTCCACTGGCTAGCATTAGGGTTTGATCATGTTTGATCCCATGCCTGGCCATTCATACCGGACGCGTATTTCTCCTCGCCATTCACAAAGCGATCCTTCTCCTCTCGGCTCTCCCTCCGATAGAAAGAGACAGGATGAGTGTGGAAAACTGTGGTAATTGTAGCCTATATGTGGCTGTGTGTGTGTGTGTGTGTGTGTTTGTTTGTCTCTCTCTCTCCATGTGCCTGATCTCATGTCTCGCTGTGAGAAGTCAAGACAGCCAAAATCACCATGAACCTAGGTGTTTTATTTTGAAATGTTTTAGTTTTGTAAAGTATCCGTCTGCACTGTGGTCTTCCTGTATGTGATTACCTGCCTGGGTTGACACATACGCTCGCGTCTCGCGCCAAAAAATAGAGGAGACGACGAAACGATTGCTGCAGCGCGTGGGCCGACGCAGATGCTACGCGCCCAGTATGAACGGACAGATTGGATAACATGGGCGCCAAAATAAAAATAGCTGCGCTACCCGGCTAACGCTTACGCACCCGGTGTGTTTTCACTGCTACTCAACAGTGTGTTGTGTGGTTCACTCCAAATGTTATTAGGATGGAAATTTGTTAAGAATTATATATCAAAAGAGCAGCCTTCCCGGAATCCGTGCAGCTGAAAGAGTTGCTAACTCCGCCCAAACAGCTGACAAAGTCATGTGACGTTTCAGAGGAAAGGATGTCTCATCCCACTAAAACACATTTGCTCATTGCCGCTCTCCTCCCATGATATCCTCACATCTCTCCCATGCCTCCTCGGTGGGAGGGATTAAGACACGAGGAAGGGAGGCAAGTGGAGGACTCAAGGAGGCAATTTAAGGGCTATGAGATGCACCGCTGGTCTTTTTGCCTTTCATGGACATTAAGGTGTATTGATGTCCTGTAAAACCTCAGGATAAGGTGCACAAACCTCCGGCTCCAAGACTTGTTAATGAACGTGATAATATGAATTTGTTGTGTTGGTCTTTGCAAATGAAATGTGCCAGACATTCACCTCCTGCCCACACTGCTGTCATCTATATGTATAATTTGGTGGCGACAAGGATTAGAGCTGCTGGTGGGTACGATATGGCTGATGCACACATTCTGTAGATGAGTTTGACATTTAAACTAGACATGCACTTCATTGAAGCTGAAAGCTGTGGTAAATAATCCAATTTATATATTTTTCTGAGATGGATCATACTGCTTCCATGTTTGATGCCTTTAGATGCATCATACACAGATTCTGCATTGACACAATTTGTGTTATGCAGAAGAAATTGGAGAAACTCAGATTTTCTAACTTTCAAATTGTCATTGTCAACGTATGATTAAATATAACTGATTACACAGGAGACAAACAAGCCAGTAACAATTAAAATGACAAAATACAAGAACATGCAAATGGTATCAGCTACTCACATAGCTGTGGATGGAGATGTTTGCAATAATTGTTCAATTCATCACCAGTTTCAACAATATAAAAAATAGGTTTATTTAGAATTCATCCTCTCTGTGGGTAAACACATTGATTCAGAGCTGCTTTAATTATTTATTCAAAGAAATGCGGAGCAAGAAAAGCTGCTCTTTTGGGGTTCAGTCAGAAAACAATGTTTTGTTCCTCATTTATTTCACCAGGATGTGTTGCTTTTCCAGGAATAGTGACAGCATTTTTCATTTCCCTTTCTCTCAGCACATTCTTCTTTATACACATATGCAAACAGCGTGTGAGGAAAGAGGGATCAAAACATAACTGTACCCTTGACATCCATTATTAATCACAATGTCTGACAGCAAACCCAGTGCCAGTTTTGCACACAAAAAAATAAGTTATTTTCATCCACAGACATAAAGCAAGCCTTTGCATACATTTTACCTGCACAACTATAGATAATGCTTCATCTGACAAATGCACCAGCCACCATTAATACAATGCCATTTGAAAAAAAAGGTAAGTGAAAATGCTACTCTATGCCAAAAAGAACGTTAATGTCGTCAATAAAAAAATTGACGCCGTTAAAATGGGTTTGCGTTAACGCCGTTAATAATGTGTTTAACTGACAGCACTAAATGAAACACAATAACCTTTACTCAGAGTAGCATTTTCACTTACCTTTTTTTTCAAATGGCATTGTATTAATGGTGGCTGGTGCATTTGTCAGATGAAGCATTATCTATAGTTGTGCAGGTAAAATATATGCAAAGGCTTGCTTTATGTCTGTGGATGAAAATAACTTATTTTTGTGTGTGCAAAACTGGCACTGGGTTTGCTGTCAGACATTGTGATTAATAATGGATGTCAAGGGTACAGTTACCACTTTTGGGTACACTCTCGGGGTACAGATAACTCAGTAAATTTGAGTAAAATCACAGGCTTCCCTTATCCCGTGCGAATGCGCCACACGAAACTCAGATGTGGGAGGGTCATTTCTAAATCACACAAGGTCCCCACATGATACTAATCCCGTGCGAATAAGGGCTTAAGACGATTGTGATTGGTTTAAAGAGATGCAAACAACCCCTCACCGTTAATTCTCCCATCCAGGAATCCAGACCTTCCTCCGCAGCGCTGTGGCAATGCGAGATTACACGCTGCATAAGCACACATGCAATGCGCATTGCTAGACAGTGCAGTGGTTGTTGACGTTCTCTTCTGTAGCCAGAGGGTCAACAAAGGATAGGAAGGCAGACTGCGTATTTACAGTGTGGTCAAATACACATATAAATGAGACAAAGTTAAAATTAAAAATAAGAAACTTCAAAACATCAAAAGAAAACTATCTACTAGAACCAAAGCGAAACAAAGCAGCTTCTCGTTGTTCCTCACCCCCTGACACTTGGCCAGTGAACGTACACATTTAGAACCTGTATCATGTCCGAGAGTTACTTCTCTGGAGCTCTGCCCTCCTGCAGCTGCACCAGCGGCTTCTTCTGCAGTTGCTGATTTTCTTCGTTCTATTTTCACACAGTTTATCAAGACTTTTTCACATGACTTTTGTTTATACTCTGAAATCTAGTGGCGTACAATTGAAAAATACTTAAGTAAAATTACCAAATTTAAAAGAAATACTAAAAAAATAAAGTATACAAAAAAACTACTTTGTTACAGTAACAAGAGTAAATGTAATTCAATACTTCCACCCCTGCCAAATTGTATGTGTTTTAATTGGCCACCTTTGCTTAACCCTTGTGTTGACTTTGGGTCACATTGGCCCGTTTAAAATTTTTGTTTTATATCAGAAAATATTGGACATAGAAATAAGCACTGAAAATGTGTAGAAGAAACATTTAAAAATGTAAAACATTGGAAAAAACAAAAACAAATTGTGAAAAAAAGGCATCACAAATGTCAGAAAATGTTTTGTTTTTTTCAAGGTTGAAACGAAGACAACACAAGGGTTAAGACTATTGCATGATGTTGGTCTGTGTTAGCCTCTGTGGGGATATGTTTTACTGGATCCAAAAGTGACACTGAGTCCTCACAGACTGCTGGAGGATGGTGTTACCCTGTGAGGTTCACTCAAGTGCTCAGCATGAATATGTAGGTTTGCAGGGGCACTGCATGAGATGGTATCTCTCCCTTGAGGACTTACTTTATTATCTTGGTGCAGTCAACTGTAAGACATCTCGCTGGTACTAAAATTTGTAACTCTAGTTCAGCACTTGTGTGTTTACTGACATCTGTGGACTAGTGTGTTTTGATCAGTACGGTAACCTATGAAACTGTGGTCTAAAGTAAAGTCTACCGCATCCAGGAAAACTCCTCCTTGACCCCAGCTATGATGTTACGCTGAAGGAAAGGACCAAAATAAGGTGGAGTCGTTCATAAACAGCAGCCTCTTTACAGTTATATATATTCTCCTTGTTTTGTTTGAAGAAAAGGCTTTTCCTGAATTCTCACCTAGTATTGCTTCACAAGCACCCCCTGCTAAACTGGTTTAAGTATTTTGAATTCACCACCATAAAGTTAGAGTGGTAACAGGCTAGCCTTCGGTAAGGTTTAGCATGTTATCTTGTTTTCTATTAGCTGTACTATTAACGTGTTTAAACTGGAATGTTTGACCATGTGAATATATTCTTTGCTCACAACTGAGCCAACAACTCCATTTGAAATGAAAACCATAAATTGTGTTTAAAAGCTCTGGGGGGAAAACAGTACAGTATGTGAACAGTGGATTAAGATGGTTTATCAAATTAGCATGATATTGTGTCGGTCAGAAGTTTCAGTGTTTTTGTTATTATTTTTATTATTATTATTATTGTGGTTATTTTGTTTGTTTTTTACTGCCATGAAGTGGTCCATTTTCCCACCATGAAGTGGTATTCTGTCAAGAACTGGAGTGCTAGACCAGTAGAAATTCTGATTTGTGGCACTAGACTAAAAGTCACAGGGTTAATCAAAGTCATTAGGAGTCATCCTCTGAGAAACACAATTGTCTGTACCAGATTATATGGGTATTCATCAAGGTATTGCTAACAGACCAACTAGGACTGGATTAACCCACTAGGGGGCCCCAGGCCTAAAATCAGCTGTGTACACTAAAACGTACACTAAAATATGTTTGTAAACACATTTGAGGAAAGAAATAGGCAATGCAGTAACATAGTCTTGATTCATATTTGATCAGCGCTGCCTAGTTTGACTGCTGTTCACAATCATTGCCACTGGGTTAGAGACTCCTCAGCTCTGATTGGTTGTTTTTCTTATGCCATCAGGAGCACTAGAAGGAGGCAGTGGAATGTGATTTTTTGCACGTTTCATGTAGTTCTGTCAGAATATAGTGACAGTTTTAGCACAAAAAAAAACAATGACAAAAAGTTATTTTTTATTAAAGTTACCAACTGAACCTTTAATGACTACCGCCCAGTAGCACTCACCTCCACCATCATGAAGTGCTTCCTCCCTGACTCACTGGACCCACTTCAATTTGCTTACAGATCAACAGATGACCTCCATCTCCCTCGCCCTCCACATTGCTCTCTCCTACCTGAACCAGAAGGACACATGAGAATGCTTTTCATTGACTAAAGTTCAGCATTCAACACCATTGTGCACTCCAAACTCGTCATCAGATTTGGAGACCTGGGACTAAACACCGCCCTCTCTGACTGGATCCTGAGCTTCATGACTGGCAGGTTCCAGGCAGTGCAGATAGGTACCACCACATTCTCCATCCTGACTCTCAACACCGGAGACGAGGACTCTCCTGTACTCCCTGTTCACACACGACAGCATGGCCACACACAGCGCCAACCCCATCATTAAGTTTCCCGACGACACGTTTATCAATGGCCTGATCACCGACATCAACGAGACGGCCTTCAGAGAGGAGGTCAGAGCCCTGACATCTTGGTGCCAAGACAACAACCTCCATCTCAATGTCAGCAAAACTATGGAGCTGTTGTGGACTACAGGAAGTGACAGAAAGAAGGACTCACACCTATCTCCATCACCTGGACTATGGTGATGATAGTCAGCAGCGTCAGGTTCTCGGAGTTCACATCAGGCCCCTAGGAAGTGCACCAGGCTTTGGCATAACGGCCAAACAACTGAAATTACAACTTCCGTGTCCATTATGTGATGTGCCATGGGGCCCAAAAATACTTTTTCCCATAGACCTACAGGGCCAAAGAGACATCTGTACATCAGTGGATACAGTTTTTGAGCGTCACAACCCCCGCAAAATTAGTTGTTTTACTATCAGAATTTGATCAATTCGGGCCAATAACAATTGGAAAGTCCAGAAGAGCTGCGCGATTAAATCATTCCCCATTCTTAACCGGAAATAAGCGGCGGAGGTCTATGGGCTGCATAGTGCAGAAGCAGCTTTGATCATCCGGTAATTTTCTACACAGAAGTTGAATTGTTTTTGGCTTAATGTGCTACTGAGCAACTCTCATAGGAATGAACGGGGGCTCCACCTCAACTGCTGTATCCAGGTTTTATTATACATCCATTGTTCACATCATTGAGGACCTGACCTGAACTCACCACAACAACTCTATCACAAAGACTGCAAAACAGAGACTCTTCTTCTTTCCCAGGCTAAGGAGGTTCAACATGGACTCCAGGATACTCTGCAACTTCTATAGGTGCACCATTGAGAGTATCCTGACAGGCTGCATCAGCATCTGGTATGGCAGTTGCACTGCCCTCAACCGTACAGCTCTACAGAGCGTGGTTAAAACTGCTCATAACATCACCAGGATGGAGGCCCACTACAAGAAGGCTAGTAGGTAAAATCAGAGACCCAAATCACCCAGCCACAAACTGTTCTGCCTTCATGTCAAGACATTTGCGTTGATATTATTAAATTTCTGTGTATTGAGGGGACATCATCGTGCGTGACCCAATGCTGTGTTACAATGTGCCAGAGGGCTGCAGCAGGCTCAGGGACAGCTTCATACCACAGGCCTTAAGACTGCTGAGCTCATCACTTGGCACTTCACCATTTAACTGTCACTTTAACTTTTTATATACTCACTGTTTGCAACTCTTTTCACCTCTGTTCATATATATTTATTCATATAGTACATTTATTACATCGCTGTTTACATCTGTATATACACTCAGCGGCCACTTTATTAGGAACACTTGTACAATCTAATGGGGCAACAGTTCTGCCATGATTTCTACTTTTACAAAGCTTTTTGATTGACACTGTCAAAGAGGTATTGATTTAATTACATGTTTATTATTGAGGTTGTAGTTTCCACTCCAGTGGTGTTGAACTAGATTACATTATATTGAATGGTGTTTCTAATATTTTGGCCACTCCATTTACATACATGAGAGAGGAAGAATATTATTAACACCTGTCAATATAATGAACTTCAGTACAACACCACCACTCACTATGACCTCAAAAATAAACATAAAGGAGAATTATTACCTTTCTGACAGTGTCAACAAAAACTGAAAAATTATAAGCTTCGTAAAAGTAGAAGTCATGGCAGAGCTGTTGTATTGGATCATATTAGATTGTACAAGTGTACCTAATGAAGTGACTGCTCAGTGTATATTCATTACTTCTCATTATGCATATACATTTACTACATTCCTGTTCACACTCAGTTTATTCATCGCAATTACTGTCTGATTTATATTGCTTTATTTTATATGTTATTATTATATTTTCTTATCTTGCACTACTTTGTGTTTCTCATTTTATTGTTACTTGTGTGATCTTCCTTCTCTTTCTTATACATATTTTATTATCATTATTAGCAGGCCTGAGACCTAAGATTTCAGGCGCTTGCTTCCCTGTAACTGTGTGCACATAAATAAAGACCTTGAAATTTGTGTCAACTAAAATGTTAAGGTATTATAGATTGTGACACAAGGCCACCTTAAGGTCCTTACCAATTCAATTAGTCTATTAGTACTGCGTATTACCAAACTGTACCACAAACCATCTGCCATTCCTCAGGCCACATGATTATCATTGCTAAAAATGAGTTTCCATATCATAAGCCACTAAAATCATCTGATCTGTTCAACATTATATTTGAGACCCTTCAGTTACTGTGTAGAGCATTAGAAAGCAAAATGAAGACAGATAAACAATTTTAACAAATATATATAACTGAATGTCGTACATGTCAAGAACTGTGAGCAGTATTGCGGCCTTACTTTGTGTTTGTCATTCCATATTATGTAGACAAATATTGAAAGAGTTTTAATTGCTGTGTGAAAAGACTCAAATCCTGCCATTTGTTTTGGTGAGCAGAGTTCACAATTAAATACTTGTGTCAACATTTTGTTGAATAAATGTTTCTCATTTCTTCTATCTTTATTGGTATAGGCAAGATCCTTTGAGAGTAGGTCTGTTTATATGAGCTTTGCTCAGCAGAGGACATAAAAGGTCTAACCTGCTGAGCAATACAGGCCTGATGGATTGCAGTTGCATTGACATGCTCCATTAAGAACGATTTTCTTCTTTAGTTACTGAAGGAAACTGGGGCCTCATGTATAACCTCATGTATGCTGGTTTTCACGCACACGGTCTGATGTATAGAAATGAACTTGACGTGAGAATGTGCAGGCCGTCCGCAAAGTCTTGTCTGGCTCTGTAACATGGCGAATTCTAACTGAAAAGTGCAGAAACTCACCAAACACTCCAAAATAAAGTTTATACTGTCATACGTCTATTACATATGATTATGACTATGAAAAAACATAATTATATCCGCTGATTTTCCATAAATGTTTGATCATTTATGTGGATAATGGTTCACATCTTTCATACTATTAACTGTTTAAGCAGGCTACTTAACTTATGTTAAACATGAGGGTGTGAAATGAATGAAAAATCCACTTACAGCATTGTCTGTCTTAATTCTCCACATATTTCTTTTACTGTATTTACTATTTCATTATTTCATCCATGCGTGGCGCAGCGGATCCGTGTGCACTGTCACTGGCCTCAGTTCCCTCTCCTCCTCCTGAGTCGGATCTCCCTCGCGCTGGAAACAAAGCGTCAAAAGTCAATGGCAATTCATCAGTGGGTTCAAACTGCTTATTGTGCGTAATTCGGACTGACACGGACATGCATGTTGTTTGGTAACTGTGGCGTTGCCACTCTTCTCCTGACTTCCATTTCGACATTAGACCTTTTTTAAATTTCTGCCATAGTTCAGTGCATTCACCGCCCGGTCACCATTTGCCACTCTTTAATTGCTTATCCGAGATGACAAGCCTCCAAACAGCACATTTTTCCTTGCCTCAACCTCCTCAATCTAGCAGTGAGGTGAGGTGTGTTTTTGTCTGCAGCAGGATTACCTGTTGTGATTGGAAAAAGAATGATGTGAGGGGCGCATTTATAGTAATTTCCATATTAATTTATGGGAGGCAAGGCAGGGTCGGAGGCAAGGCAGGGTCGGTGGCTCGTTCGTGTGCGATCAATTTCACGTTGATTGTGATTTATAAAGGAAAGGTGCGCAGGACCTGGCGTACGCCCGGTTTTATACATGTGGAGATTTCTGTGCGTAGGTACTTTTCAAGTTTTGGACGTACGCCATCTTCTGGAATGAAAGATGCACAAGCTTTTATACATGAGGACCCTGGATTTGGATCATATGTTATATGTTGGAACATACAGTATATAAATGTCATAGCTCATCTCTTTAATAACAAGGAAAGATGCCCGGATCTTACATTTTTTTAATTGGTTTCCAATGGTTTGAACCCATTCTATTTTAGATTTTACAATACATTTTGATGGCAACAAAGACATTTTCTGAAAGCAGTGTGTAATACTGTAGTAATGGTAATATACTGTAAGTAGCATCAGTAGCTTCAAGGCTCAACAATGCTTTCCCCACTGATAGAAAAATTATTGTATGTATGACTCCTAATGACTTTTTGTCTAGCACAACCAGTAATCCAATCAACATTTAAACTATCCATTGAAATGTGTCAACATCTCCGAGTCCCACCTTCTCCCAAGTCAAAAGTCTCTACGTCATTCTGGACAGTACACCCACATCAGCAATATCAATAATAATATCTCCCACCCCACATCCGTCAACTGAACTCTCTTCATCAATTTGAATCACAACTTAAAACACATCTGTTTAGATTAGCATACCCAACATAACTTTCACCACGTCCACCTTGATCTTATTGACTTAAATGTTTTTAACTAGTTCACCACCTTGATTTTACTTACTACTTGATTTTACTATTGATACACTTGTTGTGCTTGTATAATGTTTTTATTAATGTTTTGAAAGGTGTCCTTGGGTGTCTTAAAAAGTGCCAACAAATAAAATTATTATTATTATAATGTTTTTGAGGTGAAAGATCGAAGATGACTCCCAGGTTACGGATGTGTGGGGGATGGAGACAGAGTGAAGTTGTTGACAGTATATAAAAGTATATAATAAAAAAAACATGGGTCAGCAACCTTAAGCACATGTGCCACCATTGGCCATGTGGTAGCTCAACCAATGGTACACTAACAAAGTGTGCAAGAGAAATGTTTCACTCTGCATGCCAAAAGACCTATTTCACAGCCATTGGCAGGAGCACAGCCTGTTAATTATAGTAGTTTGATTGACTTTTTCCCCATTCACATTCTGCGAAGACCTTCCCTACTCTGCCTCTGATTGGTTAATACTTCATGCCTTCTACACAGAATGCATGCAAAGGAAAAAAATAACAATGCCTGAGCAGGCTCGGTAGATGATGGCAGGCTTAATGCTGAGAGATGGCACACTGAGTTAGAATGATCAATGTGAGCATATCAGCATACTTATGTAAACATTTAGCTCAAAGCACCCCTATGCCAAAATACAGCCTTAACAAGCCACTAGCATGGCTGTAGACTTGTCAATCGGTAAACTGGATTGTGGCCAGTAGCCTTCTAGGTCACTCCATGCATGCAGAGTCATCCAATGTGAACACTTCCTGGTGATACTGACTGGAGATGGCAATTATTGATGTGGAATACAACATTCTGTCATAGACTTCTGGTGCCCTGCTGTGTTACCATGCTTATGTGTAGTGACAGATTGCATGAATAAAGGACCAATACACGCTGGTGAATTACTGTTAAGGAGGCTGACTGTGATTTATTTTTCTCTCAAGGCAGATTACTATGCAGCAAATTTGAATTATGACATTCAAATTGAGCAGTTTTTGAATTCCATAGCTGGGCAGAATAAGTTGTGAATACATGGAGCATAGTATTATAAGGATGAATGTCTAACAACCAGTAAATTCCCTATGACTTTACTGATAATATTCCACTATAAATCAAAAAGAAAAAATGTGGTAAAGTTGGGATTATCACAATGTTCACGGTATCTGCAGCCTGCAGCAAAGAGGGACATTTTACTTCACTTTGTTCAGCTCTCTATAAATTGTTTTACTTTTTTTATTTCTCTACATCGCAGTTTCCATAATTTCAGGGTTTTTTTAAGTCCTCGTTTGTCTTCCCTGCCATTTTTATTCCATCTCCGCCTTTTCCTAATTTGAATGTCAGGAACACCATTAAAGGGCATCTTTCGATCGGCCAACAATGTCCGTGTATTTGACCAGGCTTGTTGTTGACAACTACCCCTGGGTTCTAAATTGTCTGTTCTTCTTCTAAAGAGGACATGCATGACCTGGTTATGTTACTGCACAAGAAGAGAGGGCCCTCCATGCTTGCCTCCATGGCTATTTTAGGGAGAGGTTGCTGTGAAAGCCGAGTTGGCAGATATCTCCAGACTTTATAAATGAGCCATGCAGAGGGACGCAGGGGATGAAAGGGCAGAAGATACTCTCTGTGAATTGGTCGAGGAGTGGAGCAGAGGAAAGGAGAGGAGCTGTGATCAAGAAAGTTAGTGGTCATATTGACTTCACCAACAACTCCCTCTACGCTGTCTGCTTGTTTCATAATAAGCAAGCAGGATGGCCCAGAGTAGCCCCTGACTTTTTGTGGACAGCTTGTTACGGTTAGCCTTTGTAGGTTGACATATGACTTTCTGAGGGAAAAAGTGGTGGGAAAGTAATTTGGCAGTAAAACTGTCTGGAGAGCAACAATGTAGCTTGTTTTCACGAGGTTTGGTGTTCTTTTTACAGTCCATGGCAGAGGAGGGCCACCAAGATAAGGGGTTGGCATTAAGAGACTACTGAGTAAAAGATGACTTAATCAGTAACAAGTCGTGCAGCGCTCTTTTACGTCAACATTTTGGGAGATTAGCTTGTTTGCCATCTTACCACAAGTTGGAAGGGAGGGTTGACATCAATTTCATGCCACATTGGAGACACTATTACAGGATGGGTGGGTGCATGGGCTTCACCTAAAAGAGGAGGAATACACCATCTGGTTATTACAAAACCAGTTGCCCTCTTGGGGACAAATGAGTTTTTGAGTGATTGATGAATTCTGGTCTGGAAATTTGGACGTTAAAGTACATCTAGGTCAAAGCAGGGCTAAATGTGGTTGAAATTTGAGTAGATGTCAATGACGTCTTGATTTCATATGATAATCATTCCGAAAATCATGAAATAACAGTATCCCAAATGAGCTGTTTACATAAAAAACTATTAAATGTCTCCCAAGCTTTCAAGAGTATCCTGGTGTACTGCATTACAGTACAGCAGCAGACAAAAAGGCTCTGCAGAGAGTAATAAATACGGCACAAAAAATCATCGGCTGTCCTGTCCGTTCCCTGGAAGACATTGCTAACACTCACTACCTCAGCAGAACCTCGACCCTCACCAGACCCAGGATACCATCTGTTTGACTTGCTGCCCTCTGGGAAGCGCTACAGATCACTTCAAAACCCAGACTCAAACACAGCTTTTCCCTCACAGCTATAAGAACTCTGAATGCACTTAAACGTTATAATGTTTTTAGTTTTATGGGAATATCTGTTACACCAACGTGCAATATTCATTTCATTAATTTTTTTAAAGATACGTTTTTGGGCATTTTAGGCCTTCATTGAAGTCTTGAAAGAGGAGAGAGAGGGGGAATGACATGCAGCAAAGTGCCGCAGGTTGGAATCAAACCCGTGGCTGCTGCGTCAAGGACAGAACCTCTCTACATGGGGCGCATGCTCAACTAAGTACCAGACGCCCCACGTGCAATATTCTTCATGTGCAATTTCCCAATGCAGTTTTTAACTACATTTCTTTCTTTCTTTCTTTCTTTATTAAAGCGTAACTCTCGCCAAAATGCAACCTAGGCTCTTTTTGTGAATGTACCCGAGTCAAACTTTCGTTTAAAAGCATAATTAGGACGGAAGTGTCACTTTTAAGATTTACTGTATTCTCGTTTTCGGTCAAATGACCTTTTAAATGGGAGTGCTAGGGGCACTACTATGATAGCATCAAAATAGTTATTTTTAAAACACTAAGAAGGCTCGAAACAACATGAGACTTTGCTCCAAGTATCACAAGGGGCTCTACACATGAACTCAGCATTGAGAACATTGGTTGTGTACCCAGAGTTTACTAAAATGAAAGGGTTTGAACAACTCACGTTACGGACTGTTCGTTATTTAATTCAGGGGCCACCAGAGGAGTTTTGGGATTTTTAGTCAAAATAGACCTGACCCTCCCTTCACCAGCAATACATTTTGGATAACTCTCCAAAATGATATGGAAAAAATGGATGACCCTCCCCAACAATTTATTGATGCCTTTTGTACTGGTTTGCACTTGGCAAAGACATACAGATTCCCATTGTTTTTTACAGCCATGACATACTGTATGTGACTAAACCTCTGCATTCTCATCTTACACATCCCACTCCTCTGTTATGGTGTGGTGGCCTTTTCTGTAGATTTACTCACTAACATTGTTGTGGAAACACAATAAGCATGGAAACTAAATGCACACTTCCTGCATTACTGCATTACTTAAAATACTAAGTTACTCATCTAGTAAACTAGTATTTACATGAAATAAAACATTTAAAATATTGAGACCATTTAGCAAAGCACACTGGGTAATAGCAAATTCAACACTGGTTGCTATGGACTCGTCACTAGGCTTCCTCAGTCATTGTATATTTTACCATATAGGTAAAGCTGCCGAAGCTGAACATTATCCAAAACTCCATTTCTCAGACAAGCGTCAATTTGGGAGCTTGCATACTACCACTCCTTCCTTCTCAAATGCCTTGAAAAGGCTGTCGTTTATATATATATATATATATATATATATATATATATATATATATATATATATATATATATATATATATATATATATAAATATAAAACAAGTTCCTTCCTGAGGCTATTTTGCAGAGGAGCTGTTGCTCCGTGTGGCGCTTAGCACCGCCCAAGACAATTGTGATTGGTTTAAAGAAATGCCAATAAACCAGAGCACATTTTTCTCCCATGCCAGGAATGCTGTGTGGACTAAACAGACCTTCCTCCACGCGCGGTGGAGGAAGGTCTGGCAATGCAAGACTAGCTGAAAAGGGAAACACTATTCGACTAGGGAACAGACTTCGACACAACACCTGTCACCATAAACACAGGCAAACTACTGTAGATCAAACGCCAACCACAACAGAGGAAATAAGTGTAAACTAGTTCATTTTTCGGGACTGTGAACTCAGTACAAAATTTTAAATTATGAATGTGAACTGATTAATTTTAATCTGTCAGAACTGAACTTTAAACTAGCTCTTGTGAAGTGTGAACTTGCACATCACTGTTATAGACTGTGCTGATTCCTTTGCAATTTAAAGGCACCCTTGGGTCATCACTTTGAGACTTTGGTATTAGATTTATGATGTTTTAAATAATTCACACAAAAGATCAAATAATTTAGGTGATTTGAGTATCTCATTTGGTATGTTTTTAACTCCAGTTGCTTTTCCCAATTTTGTTTCAACTGGCCATTTGTACTTCCTTATAAGACTCTTATTAGGCTCTTCATTGACACAATATTCCTCTTTTAATATTTGGCTTCCTATTACCTATCATTACCTATCATATCCCACCTATTATTTACCTCAGGCAGCCCAGTCAGGATTGCCATCATGCCCCAGCACTTCCAAGGGTATTTTCCAATGGCCCCAATTTATTAATTTCAGACCAAAATGTCTTTAGGGTCGGATGTTTGGATGTTCTACATACAACTGCTCTATTAACAACATTTCAATGACTGTATTGCAGCATAGCCAGATTAACCTCTTTGGGGATCCTGGGGCAGAATCAATCATCAACAGTGCTCACAGCACAGTATAGAAATGCAAAAATGCTGTACGCCAGCACTCCTATACTCAAATACTTATATGTATATACTACTATATATAATACTGGTTTTCTGTATGGTTTACTGTAGTTTGTGGTAATTTGACAATACCATATCAAAGTGTCCTTGGGCAAGACACTGAACCCAGAATTGCTCCTGTTGCTGCGCCATTGGAGTGTAAATGTGTGTGAATGTTTATCTGATGAGCAGGTGGCACCTTGTTCGGCAGCCTCGGCACCAGTGTATGAATGTGTGAATGATTAATGGTTCCTGTACTATGTAAAAGCGCTTTGAGTAGTCATTATGACTAGAAAAGCGCTATATAAATACTTTACATTTACAACTTTATTTAGGAACATTCATCATGTGAGCACAATACAAACTAAAATAACAGACAGCTTAAAACTAGATTTTGACACAGAGCCCCTCTACAAAACTGGGCCACAAAATTACGTAATAGTATAAAATGACTGAGTAGATATGGTGCAATTTCCATCACAAATGTGTATAATGACAGTCGTGGGAAACTCCAGTTATTGGTCAAATTTGCAGAAAAGTTACGGTGATTGGTCAAAATTGCGAGTCACACCAAATTCACGTGGAGTGTATGAATTTGTGTGAATTGTTGCGATCGCGACATCCTGGAGGGACTGTTTAAGGCTCCTGGAGGTCCTAGACACTTTTTCTGGGTGGTGATTCAGCCTTGTATTTCAGCATATATTTACATTAAAATAGACATTCAAAAACTTTGCAGCCAAATTTAGCCCAACATTACTAAATACATGCTTACTGGATCTTGGTTGTCTCATTTTGCATGAATATGAAAACATCACAACAAGTGCTGATTGTCTGCTCTCTGTTATACCTGACAAATTCTGCTCTTTTTTTGTTCAATCTTTGTTTACTTTAGTCTGCCCCTGTAACTGAAAAAGTTTTTGTTGCCAGCTTTATTAGAGTTACTGTGTTTTCATGAATCATTAGCACCATCATGTCAGAATGTGTCTTTGGTCCCTGGAATAGTTATTACTTTTATGTTCTTGGATTAAAAGAAGGGCACATTCACAAAGATGTATCACACTGTCATTTCCTTTTTTAAAAAAAACACTTAATGATTTGTACCACTTTAATCAAATTAAACCTCAACAGTTAAAGCAGCAATTAAAATGATTTGTGCGACCCCATACTGCAAAATTACTGAAAATATCTCTGCAGGGGTTTAAAAGAATTGTTGATCAATACCATTGACTGATTGATGATTACTTCACCAGGTGCTGACATTTCTGTATTTTAAAAAGCTTTTATTTCCTGGCCAGGTCTATGTTTCCAAGCAGAAACTACCTATTGCACATTCAGAAGACTCATTCCCTTCACCTCCTTCATTTTATTCAAATCAAAGAAGGTAGATGGCTCTGTGACTGACGTTAATGTACATTTGGGCTACAGCGCTAATACATCAAGCCATAATAGTAAAGGACAAACCACTATCACCTCACAGCAAGGAGAAACAGGGACTCAGGAGCAGCCTGTCTGTTGAGATGCCTCTGTTGTAACCTGCTACGATAAAAACATTTTTTTTTACTTTTGTCGATTACCTCTTAGACAGGGTTGATGGTTGGTTATACAAAGTGTCTGACTTTGACACCAGAGACCACATCCCATATCCTACTAGTCTCTCTTTGCCAGACCGTCCTCCACACGCTGCGGAG
This sequence comes from Zingel zingel, assembly GCA_023566125.1. Classification (NCBI taxonomy): domain Eukaryota; kingdom Metazoa; phylum Chordata; class Actinopteri; order Perciformes; family Percidae; genus Zingel; species Zingel zingel. The sequence continues at coordinate 7,610,239 of CM042317.1, read as the reverse complement.
GATGGTCTGGCTTGTCCACACAGATGGGAGAAAACATGCTCTGGTTTATTGGCATTTCTTCAAAACCAATCACAATCGTCATGAGCAGCGCTAAGCTCCGCTCGGAGCCGCTGCAAAATACACCAACACAAAGGAAGAGGAAGCACCGGACATCCAGCGGAATTTCCGGCGGCACCAGAGCAATCCCGGAAGTGGAACGTCGTGGATATTGACTAAATATAAAGTAACTTGAGGCAATTTATTTACACAGTTTTTAGGGTAAAGCAGCTGAGACAATTAGAAATAACTATGTCTGCAGGTGGGCAAACGCCTCCCTCCTCAGGCAAAGCCCTCTAACCCGCCCTCCCTAGTGGTCACTGAAGATACTTTAATAATTGAACAACGCACGTACTGTAACACTTGTGCCATGTCAACAGGGGAATCCTCCTCTCCCCACTCAATTGAGAGCTCAAACACAGCTGCTCAGGCTACTCGGGTAAATACAGGTTATGTGCCGCCTACACACAGCAGGTCCAGCTTTGTTTCAGCACTGGTAATGACTTATAGATAGTTATTTTGTAAGGGTTCTGCGACTGTTTTTGTAAACTACATAATGTCCCAATCTGATCGTGTGTTGCAGATGCTTTATGCTTGCGGACAGTTACCAACACTTTGACAGCTGGATGAAGAGCATGCATCATATTGTTACTGTATTGTAATGGTACTAGTTTGTTTAGCGGATTGTTACATCATGGGTGTGTTAGAGTCTGGGGAAGGAGTTCTAGGGCAGAGTATCAATACGCGAGTGGCCGACAGGTTGATTGGTGAAGCTCATGTGTTCCTGATGTCTAACTGGACTGTTCTGCAATAAAGCCAAATACAGTGGATAACTGTGAATTATTTGGACAACATAATTCTACAATTACCTGAGGTGGCGCCTTGCACCTGCAGATAGCACTGTGCTTTGGTAGCTGCTGTGGTCCTCCGATTTGTTGTCCCTTTTAATGTGCTGATGCACTTTGGATTTTTTTGTACACTTTATAAGTTTAACTCAGTGAAATGTTGACAGATGGATGGGGAAAATGTGTCATTAGTTTACAATCACTCGTATCCTCTCTGAATATGCAGGATGACACATACGATGCACGGAAAGCTGACATCTTTTAGACAATTCTTTAAGCCTTTGGAGGGCAATATCATTATTTTATTGTGTAATACCACAGACAACTGAAACCCCCACTTTTTTTGAGTTATCAGCTGCCTCAAGCACTTGTGAATGCTGTTAGTGGCTTTAAGGTGAGTCATTTCCTTAGCCAGACCTCATTAGCCAGATTTATCATCCCTAAACGTGTTTTGTCAAAGGCCATTGGCTTACTGATAGCCACAGTCAGCTTCTTTCGGTATCTTTCACCTTGCTACACATGTAAAGATTCTTGTAGTTGTTCGGTTATTGCATAAGAATTGTATCCTTCATATAATCCAAACTCTAGATCCTCCTGCGTTGTGTTTTGCTTTACTTTTAGAAAGGAAGAAAGATTTAGGAGTGCAAATAAAACAAACTTATGTTGAAACTATTTTTGTCTGGTGCGGACAGGCGTCAACAAGGGAGAGAACGTCAGAAAAAATGGCCCAGTTAGAAACTTTCAAATTCTCCCTTTTGGCCTGTTAAAATGTCTGCATTCAGTTAAATTAAGATGGCTCTGCTGAAAAAATCAGCAACTCTGATCACCAAGCAAGATCTCATTCGCTTGAAGTTTTCCAGATTTATTTTTCTGTGTGTTATACACAAAGTTACTTCAGTCATAACTGGAGGGTTTATAGATCAGCTCTCCCTGCACATATCCATATGTCAAGGAAAAGAAGGTACCCTACGGCTCATAGACAGTAACAGAGTTAAAAGGAAAAGGAAGGATCTATGCTTCTCGAGAGACCAGCTGCTCTGATGTATATTCAGGAGTACAGGAAAAAAGGTGACGAATCTATTGAAAATATGTCAAGTGGCATTCAATCATGGGGCAGTGGGGCTCTCTACCAAGGGAGAACATAGGTCTAATATCAGCTCAGGGGCCATCTCCCTTGCAAACCTCTGGAGCAATGCCCTTTTGGACTGCTGCGTCATCGAGTTGGGATTCACACTGGAGGTCAAGTGAGCAAATGTTACCATTCTGCTCTTTTCAACAGATATCATGCTTTAACAAAAAAATATGTTTTAAGTTTTTAAATAAACACTATGTACAATTACTAAACCCATTATGCAATGCACTGCAGACCAATGTCCCTCTCTATCTATTACTGATGAAGTAGTCTCGCATTGCCAGACCTATCTACTAAGGTCAGGCTACACCACACATACATTTTAGGATAGAAGAAACAAAATGCTCTGGGTTGTTTGCATTTCTTTAAACCAATCACAATGGTCTTGGGCGGCGCTAAGCTCCCGACGCAGCAATGGTGGCTCTGCAAAATAGTATCGGGAAGGAAATTGTTTAGGTATTTGCACATCTAGATAGATAGATAGATAGATAGATAGATAGATAGATAGATAGATAGATAGATAGATAGATAGATAGATAGATAGATAGATAGATAGATAGATACTTTATTGATCCCCAATGGGAAACTCAAGGTCCCAGTAGCTTAAGACATCACACACAACATTCACATACATCACAAACAGGATGATAAAAAAGCAAATCCACATGAATAGCATGGACAATAAAATAAAAAATACTAAATAAAATAAAAAATAAAAAATCCATATGCAAAAATCAATCAATACAATCATTCCCCAAAAGAACCAAGCAGGCCTGCATGATCAACATTAGAAATATGGATCATGCAATAAGGCAGCCCTGCCATTTTCAGTGTGTAGCTGGCTAGCTCTAGTTTTGTGTTGTTTCCCAAAGCGAAGGGATTTTTAGCACGTCAACACATAGAGAGCAACAGCAGAGGGACATCCGGAGCGGGAGCCACGCACAGGATGTCAAGCAGTTATCCTGGAAATGTACCTCCGTTTATCCAGACTACTGATGAAGTACACAATCACGTTAGATGAACTCCCAGGCTCCTGGGCTCTCCAGCACGGTGGTTGTTGCTAGCGGTTGCGCAAATTTCTTCGGCTGTTTTGCTCAGTATAGGTATGCACATTTTTAATTTCTAATTTTGGATGAATATAGTATATATTTTAACTAGGTGTGGGCTGACACACTAGGCCTCTGTCAATTCCATTATATTTCCTAGATTTATATAAGTATATAAACTAGGGCTGTCAGCATTAATGCGTTAATTGCGATGAGATTAAAGACAGAGCATAACGCGTTATAATTGTGTTCATCATGTTAATACACCACGTCACTGGGCCTGTTACCAAATTATCTTTGCTACGAAGAATCGCCCGGTTCAAATGGTGCCCCATGTGTAAGGAACATGCATTTGTGGGATGAGCAGCAGCGCTGAGTATGTGGGTTGCGCCCATACAAAATTTGCTAAATCTTCTTGGCCAATGCCAAACAGCTTATTCTGCCATTGACTCGTTTGGTGGATTGGATGACTGAAGTTAGAATAAAAAGACATGTTGGCAATTGAACAATTTATTCATTTAACAAACAGGAGCCTCAGTAGCGTGTGGAAGAACCATACACAGCCACAACAGCCTGGCACCTCTTCATGCTGGTCACCAGCCTGGTCACACACTGCTGTGGGATGGCATCCCATTCTTCAACCAGCATTTGTCGCAAGTTAGCCAACGTGGTTGTGTTGGTCACTCGGGCATGAACAGCACGCCCAAGCTGATCCCACAAGTGTTCGATGAGGTTGAGGTCAGGACTGCTGGTTGAAGGATTTTCCCTGTAGACTTACATGGCAAAAGAGAAGTCTGTAAATCAGAGGATAATGTTTTTAAGCATCCCAACCCCCGCGAAATTAGTCGTTTCACTATCAGAAATTGATCAATTCTTTCTGATAACATTTGGAAAGTCTAGAAGAGCTGCACGATTAAATTTCTTAGCAGGGCGCTAAACTGGAAGTAGCCCGCCCGGTCGGTCTCTAGTGCGCCTGCTCTATGGGCTGCACAGTGCGGAAGCAGCGTCAATCATCCAGGTAATGTATGGCTCCATGATGACTTCATGCGCGACTGATAAACTCTCATAGGAATGAACGGGGCTCCACCTCGAACTCTGTATCCAGGTCTTATAATACATCCCTGATTCCCACTGCGGACTCAACTATTCTTAACTTGGAAGCTGCAGTTACCAGTGCAGGTTTGTTTACATGTGTCTCGATGCCCCTGCCAGCTCAGCTGTCAAACAAACACATACACTGGCCCGCCCACTGATATATCGCCTAAGACTGCTCTGCTTATTTTCAGTAATAAAATATGAATAACAAATTAATCACTGTGACATGATTTTATTGCATAAAGAGATGACTAATTATGATTTCAGTTGGACTACAAAACGAGCGGATGTAAAAAAAATTATCAGATTAAGAATAAGGGCAAAATGAGGAAAAGTTAAGCTAAACACAAGTACCATAAACAAAATAACAGCAGGTTGCACTCAGATTCAATGAAAGCGTAGTATAATTTAAGTACCAACATTTCACCAGACAAGCTGGCTTCATTGAGATTGAATGATCGTTTATTTTAAAGGAAACATAAACCAGATCTAAACAAAAGTACCTCGGCTTTAACTCTAAATGACAACTGTAGTCTTTAACAGTCTGAAGGTGTGCACCATAAGCATATAATCACTGCATTTTCAAAAGAATGTGATTCTCAACAGATGCATTCTGAGGTGGCAGAGTCAAAACAATTCATCACTTTTTTTAAAATTCTCCATAGAGAAAGAGAGAGCATGTTTACCAAAAATCTAGCTCCGACACTTTCTTAGTAAGTGGTTCAAATAGCGTTTGTGCATTCAGGTCAGCTTGCTTCATGATAAATTCATGATGAAAATCAACACTTAGAGAAAAATGTCTGTGTGTTCTCCCATTCCTCTTGGTGTAAATGCATACTAATGAATTCTCGCTGTACAGCCATTGTGTCCTTCAGTTGTCCCTCTGTCTTCAAGATGTTACCAGTTGCTCTAAGCTAGGACTTCGTCACTCATAGCAAAAGAGAATGTGGGGGCGACCTCTGGCTTAGTCGGCAGAGCGTGCACCCCATGGAGGCTGCTTTTTCGAGTTATTCTGTTGTTGCTGGGTAAGTGCAGTTGCAGAACCTGGCTGTCCTGGTTATGTGTAAAACACTTTCTACTGCCGCCTATGAAGAATATGAAAACATATCACAGCAAAAAGCAACACTGTTGCTGCAAATAAGGCAAGAGAGGAATGCTGGCAGAGAATTAATGTTGTCTAAATTCATAAGCCATTTACATTTATTTCGCCACTTGATGCACTCTCAATGCTTCCTGATATTTCTAACGTGACAGCTGCACATTCTACAGTTTTGACACTTTAAACTTAATGCAGCAGATTTAAACGTTGTACTCAACAATCAGGTCTGACACAGTCCCAGTATGAAGGAGACATGGAAATCACTTCAGTTTTTGGACAAATCAAAGTGAAATTAATTTTATTGATTGAAGATTATCTGTGATAAATACCAACAGACAAATCAATTTTCTAATCAGTGTTCTATTGGTTGCAATATACCAGCCGTGTAAGATGGGTTTCAGCAAATTAGAACCAAGCATAAAAACATCATCCAAAGTTGTAACATTCTGGTTTGAAGGAATAATACCACATTTCACATGCAAGTAAACATTATACTCACTTTAATATAGTGAACTATTATAATTAGTATTAGTATTATATAACTATATGTAAACGTCATACTGATTAATAATAAAGTGAACTATTTGATACCTGTGATTTTATAGAAGACTTCTTTTAAAGCCAGCATAGGCAAATGTCCAGGGAACACTACAAACATATTCAGCAGTTCAGTGAGAGCAACCTTACAAATATTTTTTTGGCACGCTTTGGGCCCCTTAGTCCCAATTGAGCCTGCCTGAGTAATGTTGCTGACCATGTCCATCCCTTTATGACCACAGTGAACCCATCTTCTAATGGCTACTTCCAGCAGAATAATGCACCATGTCACAAAGCTCATATCATCTCAAACTACTTTCTTGTACATGACAATGAGTTCAGTGAACTCAAATGGCCTCCACAGTCACCAGATCCCAATGGAGCAGGTTTGGGATGTGGTTGAATGGGAGATTTGCGTCATGGATGTACAGCTGACAAATCTTTACCAACTGCGTGATGCTATCATGTCAATATGGACAAAAGTCTCTGATGAATGTTTCCAACACCTTGGTGAATCTATGCCACCAAGAATTAAGACATTCCTAAAGGCAAATGGGGGTCCAACCCATTTGCTATGAAAAAAAAAATTGACGACGCGTCTGCATTTCCTTCCACTGTACAAAAGTGAAGCCAAAATATCCCGTATAAAATATATGTCCATTTGGAGCCAGAGTCTGACCAATTGCTATCAAGCATGATGTTTCACCCCATTTTTATAGCATCAAATAACAAATAAAAAACAAACTTATCAGAAAAATGAACACTTGAACAAACATCAGCATGATAAGAAATACCTAAAATGACAGAAACCATCTCTGTGAAAAATGTATTTGAAGTGTACTTTGACTTTTTAGTTTGCCCATCCATTAACATGGCAAGTTTTTTTTTTTTTTTAATGCATCGTAACACCCTCTTCTCTGGCAGTTATCGAAAGTTATTCCAGGAAACACTAAAAACCATTAACTGAAGTGGAAATAGGTGAGGCAGGGTGAGGTAAAGTAACTACACCAAAAAGGTAAATTACCACATTTTGTCACATAAGAACTCCTGGAATGTATTTGATATCACAGATTGATAACAGTTTTAGAGTATCCAAGGGTGGACTTTTCTTTAACATTAATCTAGCCCTGAGTTCCTGGCTCTGCTCCCTGACAGCAGATAGAGAAGGAGTGACATTTAATTTCACATTTTTGTCCAATATGGAGGTGTTTTAAATGAATCACCTACACTATTAAAGCACTACATGGTGTTTAATGGCAGATTTATCATGCATTGTGCTAAAGAGCCTGGTTCATGTGTGAGGAACATGGCAGGTTTGCAGTTCTGCAGAGCTGCCAACGTATTTTGATGTTAATTGGCCTGATCCTTGCTGAGGGGGAGTCATTGTTAAAACTGACCTTAAAGCATCCTTTTTTTTATTTATTTTTATTCTGAAATCACATTCCTGACATCAGGGTATTAAAGTGCCATTGCGGTTATGTTTGATCTGGGACTAAGGCTTGTTTTCTTCATTTGTGACATTTTGTTGTTTGAAATTCTACTACTACAGTGCTATGTCACGCTACATCGTTAACACAGACAGACAGTTCTTCGGCCCGGGACACCAACTCCAAACTTCTTGAACGATAGCTTTCAATAAGGGTAAACCAAGTAGGTCTGTGGGTGAGATCACCTTAAAGGTGACAAATCATAGGAGGGTCAGTGCCTGCCTTGGTTTCCACCCCCAAAATGCCAAAAGTCAGTTTCATGCAGGCGAGCAGAAATCTACTAACAGAACAAACAGAGTTTACCTGCGAGATTGTGTATGCCCTCCAGTGCTCGCACAGCAGACACTCAGTGGCGCATGGAGGCTGCTTTGTGCGGGTGCTGCTTAGTTTTATATGTGCAGGTGCCATTCTCTCCCTCTCCCTAGGTTTTGTTTCACGCTTGCAGCTGCCTGTACAACTCTCGATTGTTGAATTGGTGCGCAAAGAGTAATATCTGCTTGGTGAAATGATGTAATTTGCTCGTGAGCATTGTTAAGGGTAAGATGTGGATGAGAAGTCGTGAGCAGGTGTAAACACTCATGAGAAGTCGAAGATGAGTTTGAAAAGATTGGATTTTTATTATTTACCCCAATTAAGGCCAGTAAGGCAAGAAAAATAATATAGAAATTAACCAAATTAAAGAAAAAACGAAAAAAAAAGTACTTTCAAGTAAATAAAGTAAATTGACATGAGAGTAAAAAACTGTCAAATTATACAAACATACGGCTGTTTACATATTGACCTTTGAACCAGTCACTAGAGCATACAACAGACTTATGTCCTCCGTCCTCTAGCTCCCCCAAGCAACTGAGGTTACTAGTCTATATCGGCCTGAAGCGTGAACATACCAACACAACAGTACAATACAGGGGTGGCTCAGGTGAGTAGACAATAAAAGCTTAAAACAGCCAAAATTCATATACTGTAACTATGAAGCTAAAAATATACAGAATATTATTTATAGGATTCAAGGTAACATTTGACAACGCCACAACATATATTGATGGCTAATAAATTAATTACTCAATTTACGGGTCACTACCTGTTGCACCGGAAGTCATAGCGTCATTTAAACCCGACAATGGCGGCAAACATTCCTTTATACACACAAAGAGCTAGTAAGACGCAAAGATGATATGTTACACTATGCTACAGAACAGCAGGTGAAAAATATTCTAGGTGAGGCTGTTTGTGTGGGTGGTCTGGGGGTCCTCCCCCAGAAAATTTTGAATTTTGTAGATGTGATTTCCTGCATTCTGGTGCATTTTAGGGTGACCAGCTGGAGATCCCAAATCATTCACAATGATCAATTTGTGTGTGGGTAAATTTAAATGTTTCACACATATCGACTCATATTTTATATTCGTTATTTTATGTAGGCCAATAAATTAAAAACGAGACATTGTGAGCTGTTGATGCAGAGGAGCGCTGATCAGTTTTAAAACAGCCACACATTTGACGCACAGGTAGTTAGGCCCAGGACCATAGAGATATAAAGAGTTGCGACACTCGTTGATCTCGGGTGGTCACGTGGTGGATGTAAGCCTGTATAGTTCCAAACTATGGTATAGTTCTATGGGACTGACAGCAGCGATTGCGATATTGAATGGTAAATATGAATAAAAACACATACCCATGTACTTGTTTGATTGTTATTGCATATTTGTAAATGTCAGTTTTACATTTGGAGTGGTAGGGTGACAACTGAAAGCTATGTATAGATACGTTTTTAAGTTTCGGAGGGAAAGCTTCACGTCCGTGTTAGCATGAGTAGCACTAGGCTACTGTCTTGTATTGTCCTTCGTGTCACGGGGGCTTGTTTAGTTTATTTACATTTTGTATTAGCCTGTCCAAACGCGTTTGTTCTGACATGTCTAGGGACCCCACCGTGCCAGTTCACGTTAAATGACATCACATAGTACGCGAGGGTCACCGGGGACCTGAAGCTCAACGCCAGGCCAATGCAAAAACGTCAAAAATAAACTAAGTCCCGGGGACCCGAAGGACAACACAAGGGTTAACCTTAACTTACTACATTTTTGTAAATTCAAAGATGATTCAAGATGTTCTTTTTTGCACATCTGGACTACTGTATTTTCCTTGATTTTGCTTGCAATTTCGATTCACTTACCCGTGGTCAGAGAGCGATTGAGAAAGCAGAGTAGCAACAGTCCATTCAGCATTTGCTTCAGAGTGATGCCGATTCGTTCCTCTACACTGGAGTCTCACTGGAAACCTTCAACTCTCTTGTTTCCACCTTAGATGGATTTGCTGAAAGGGCTTTTGTTTTGTCAGTGCGTGATCAGATACTAATGATACAATTTAAATTAAATCATGTGCTGGGTGACCTTGGTAGGCAGTTTCATGTGTCTCAGAGTGTTGCCAGTAACATTATCTCATTCTGGATTGATAAAATGGAGGCGGTCTTGTGCCCTGTTCTGGCTCCCAAGAGAAACCATTAAGGCCACTATGCCAACTTCATTCAAGAAGTGTTTTCCCAGCACCACCTGTGTCATTGACTTCAGCGAAAGTTTGTTACAGAAGGCGAAAAATCTTGACTCTAGAGGGGGGTCATACAGCCATTACTACTAGCACAACACAATCAAATACCTTGTGGCTGTTGCCCCATGTGGCGTAATCATGTTTATCTCAATTGTATATGGAGGACGTGCCAGTGACAAATATATCACTATGAACTCTGGTATCTTGGACTATTTAAAGCCTGGAGACAAAATCATGGCAGATTGTGGGTTCTTGATTCGTGATTTACTGTTTGAAAGAAGGGTCAAATTGGTTCTGCCTGCTTTCACTCAGCTGAGGAACAAGTCACAGCAACTCACAGGATTGCAAATGTATGGATTTATGTTGAGAGAACAATCAGGCGACTTAAAGTATACAAGATCTTGTCTCAAGTGATACCAATAAACATTACCCCCAAAATTGAAAAAATCCTCAGAATCTGTGCGGCCCTCGCCAACTTACGGGTGATCTCATCCGTGAGTGATAACACACACACACACACACACACACACACACACACACACACACACACACACACACACACGAACATCCTTTACACATCTACATACATTGCTCCTGTATATTTCATATTGATACTCACTGCCTTTTGTAATTTTTTACTGTTTATATTTACTCTTTGTATGAAATTTGTTGTTATTCTTTGTGTACAATAGATTTGAACAGATTTTCATACAATTTTACATTTACATTCTGTATTTGTAAATATTCACTTATGTACAATGTTTGGACCAAGCAGCGTGTTAACTGATTTTAAACAAAGAACTGATTTTAAACAAGGGATACATGGGGTCAACATGTGCCTGAGACAAAGAACGCGGCCTACAGGCAACTGTAGAGCCTGAGATCCTTTTTCAAACAAAGGGTTTCTGGCCTACATGTAAGCCTGACAGCCTGGAGATGTCACACTCCTATGAGAACTACACCTTCTAAAAGTGTGGATTAAGATTGGCTGGCAAGACCCTGATCACAGGAATCCAGGTCCGGTGGCCGGAATATAAAAACTTCACGTCACCCGTCGCACCTTGCTTTCCACCACAACTCAATGTTGTAACAGGTCAGCACGTCAAGCGCTTGTGCTAAAAACTTCCATTTTCCAGAAAAGTGGACTTTTGTTGTTGTGTTTCAAAACTGCAGAAGAGAACACCATTTCTCTACAAGGAAATCGGACCACATGGACGCCGCTTTTTCCTTCATCGGGTTGACCTAGCTTGTCTTTCACTGCCCGTGAAGAGAGACAAGTTTTCTCCGTGATCTGCTGACGAGCCACACGGACAGTTTCTGTTCTACCATGGAATCTATGGACTGAACGAACTTAACACACAGTAAGGCTTGAGGTTTTCTGGGAAGAGAAATTGTCTGTTTTATTAATGACAATAATTATAATGCTGCAACTTGTTACGACATTAATGTGATTTGATTAATAATGTGCTACTAGTGCGCGTTTGATTATTAATCTGCGATCGGGACCGCCGTGTCCCATTATTTTCTGTAAAAGCACCACTGATCAAGGTGCTGGGTTGATGTTGAATACTGTAGCTGTGAAACTGAAACTGCTACATTGCGGCTCCTTCCACGGAGTTTAGTTACTGTTCAGGAGAGAATAAGCTCCGTTGGCCCATCTGGGTGACGTTCTGTGTAGAGACTGACGGAGCCGTGTTTATCTCCACGAAGAATCAGCTGTTTTAGCTCACCAGATGGTGTATAATGAAATCTCAGAGTCTGCCCTAACTTCACGTTAGTCCAGACCTGGGGGAACGAGAGGACTGATCATTATCGATAATTAAGATTCAAAGTGTCTTTCTTTCTCTAAATTTGCTTCTCTCATCTTTTACACACTAACCGAGCACACACACACACACACACACACACACACACACACACACACACACACACACACGTGCTATGGTGAACAGCAGCCAGCAACCATAGTCACACGATAGTGTAACGAATGCCCTCTCGGCATCGTAATAGCACCTCCTTTTGTCTGTACAACATGTTGGAATTTCACGATGTTTCCCACCATTTCAACACTAGGTGGAGCCATTTTGGTGTTTTTGTACTCAGCTTACAAATAGCCCCAAATCACCTCTCTCAACCTCTCGGCCGCCATCTTGAATCTCGTGATCTCGTCACCTCCCCCCTTCTCCACACACACACACACAAACACACACACACACACACACACACACACACACACATAGTGCGTTTCACTATCTTTGTGGGGACCCGTCATTGACATAATGCATTCCCTAGCCCCTTACCCTAACCTTAACCATCACAACTAAATGCCTAACCTTAACCCTTACCCTCACCCTAACCATAACCTAATTCTAACCCTAATCCTAAAACCAAGTCTTAACCCTCAAACAGCCCTTTAACCTTGTGGGGTCCAGCATTTTGGCCCCACAAAGCTGTACGGCCCCCACAAGTATACTGTATTCCCGGTTTTTGGACCCCACCAAAGTAGTTAAACAAGAACACACACACACACACACACACACACACACACACACCACCCACACAGAGACGTGTTTGCTACATGTCTGTTTGTTTTGCCTTTGTTGTAGAGTTAACTGAGACTTGTTGATTGGCCATTGATAATTTTGAAGTTAAATACATTCTACTATACTTCAAATAGCAATTGTTTGTGCTTATTTGTGTATCTATTGTAATAACAAGCTGGTTGAACAGGTCTGTGCTTGGATTCACCTTTCTTTTGTTCCTTCAAAGATATCAGATAAATGAATCAAATTAATTCAGATCTGTATTTTAAAGGGAACACCACCAATGAGACTATTTCACAGCTCAAGTATTGGTCCCTGATTCCAGGGTGGTGCCCCGTTTTGGTTATTTCTCAAGTTGGTAAAGTTATTAATACCCATATTCATAACTTTATTAATATTGATAAAACATCTTTGATAATTTGCCAATAAATCAATCTGTACCCACACCTATTCCCAACAAGAACAATACTTATGCTCAGCATTTTTAAATGTACGTAATTGATTGTGTAAAAAAAATAGTTTTCGTACTGTTAACAGCAGCAGCATTTAACAGTTGTTTTGTGATTTGAATAAAATGTTTCTGAGGGATATTTTCTATGAATTCATTATGCTCATGTATCTATTCTGCAGTTTCAGTCACTGACCAACAAATTCATCCACAAGCTGGGGCAACATTGTTGAGAAATAAAATCTCTTCAGATGTCCTACCCTCTCCAGAACATAGAGCTCATCAAATGGTACAGTGAACATAACTGTGTCATTTGGGCTCCAGATAAACAATTTGGCCATCTTCAGACCGGCACAAAACATGCCTAATTGTACCTGCATGTAATATCGTCGGCTACCTGTTTTCTGAAGTTGTGGTACTCCATCTACTAGCTTGATATCACTGCAGTTATGGTCAAGTTGATCCAAGAGGGTAGAATGTAGTTTACTTGGGACGGGACATTTTATTTTGAGTAAGACAGATTACCCCATCTGGGCTGGCTGACAACTATGTCTCTGTGACACTAACAATGATGCCCCTTTGTGTAATACCTTGCTCTTGAAGTGCATTACCAGCAACCACTTCATTCTCCTTACCATAAGTTGTGGCATAGTTGCCACGAAAGGAGAGGTAGAGGTGCTCTGCCATAAACTTATTGATTGGTGGATGCTCTAGAAGGAACCTTTTTAGCTGAACTTGCAGTTATTCTCAATTTTCTTGCATTGTGCCACAAATCATAAGAACTCTGTTCCCTTGTTTAAGATTATAAAGTAAAAGCCTGTGCACTGCTCACTTGAACATACAACTCATAGAAACTTGTACATGTCTCACATGTGAGATCAGAACCGCATGGTTTTGATGGGGTCTTAAAAATCTTGCATCTACTGCAGTATTTGCAAGGCTACAGGGTTGCACTACTGGTTTTACACTAACACTTGCCCAATAGACAGGAAAAGTGGCTTTGTTGGGTCTTTGTCTACATTATTTATAAATTCTGCATGTGACATATTGTGAGGTGTTTGGTAATGGCTGAGCACCTGACACCCTAATGCTAAATTCATCCCCTGCTCTGTGGTGGCTGAAGTTTATGTCCCTCAGTCGTTTTGACTCAAGGTCCCTGCATTCCACCTGCGCTACTCATCTGTACATGCAAGCCCTGTCTTCCCGGTAGTAACTGCATTGTCAACCTGTAATGAGCACATTCACCTAATACGTTACCAGAGTCTGATCTATATCCATTCGCCATGTGTTTCAGATTGTGTCATCCCCACATCGCTAAACTAAATCGAAAAAAACATTCATAATTTTTATTAAATCACAGATAAAAACAAAAGGAACATTTTTTTTCTTCATACCTTCCAAAGGATAGCTGCTGTCTGACTGCACAATCTCCCTAATCCAGCAATACATGAACATCCGACAGTCTCTATCACCCCCGACTGCTGCAGCATAACCGAAGCAATAAGCTTAGGCTGGTTAGCACTTTGACTCCTGTCTACCTCTCCTTTCAAAAATACAGTCTCCGTGCTTCAGTAAAGAAATGCGCCCGACTTTATTACTATAGAAGTAATTGAAGGCCTCGGTGCTTTTGTAATTGCACATCTCCTCACGATCTACACCCTTCGAAAAGATAAAATAATTAATAATGTCAATATGGCTAACTTCTGGCCATAGCTTCATGTCATCCACCCAACCTGTCAATTTTGAGGGATGTGGCACTCTGAAACGGTCGCCTTCACGATCTTTTTTTCGGCGGTGTGTAGCCACCGACTACTTCCCATCTTGACCGAACAAATATCTACTACTTTACTAACTTTAAAAACTATGACCGTAGCCTTTACGCTAGTGCTAGCATGCTATGTAAACCAACACTTCAACCGGAAGTAGAAAACCGTTTAGTCAGTTGAACCCGCTATGAATCATGGGAAATAGAACGGGCAAAGAATAAGGTGAATACCAATAAAAGAACTCAAACCAGTCAATACCAATGGTCTAAAAAGACAATATTAATTTAACTGCCATATAGAAATCAACAGTTTCACAGGTAATGATAATGAACAAGTTGCATGTTTATTATGCTCCGTGTCCAGATAGAAAGTGCAAACGCATAACGATAAATTATAATAGGGAATACAACAACCTAGTTCTTTAATCAATCCCCAGCTGTAGACTACATATCTTTAAAGTTCACTGTAGACAAATTGACAATTGGATAATGGATAGGAGTCTGTGTTGATACTAGAGAAAGAGAGAGAAGGCTCTCAAAGAGAGGGTAGGACAACATTTTTGAAGTGAACACCAAGTATCAGAAGAAACTTTAACTAGTATGAAACAGTAATCCAGCTCAGAATTTAGAAACATCAAAAAAAGCAAACCAAACATTCAGTTACATACAGTTATATTTTCCATTAGAACCTGAAAGAGAGCAAGTGCACCACTGCAACTCTTGAAGTCCTCATTTTCGTAGATTAGGGATCATTTAGTTAAGTCTGGCTTTGTCCAACAAGAAATAGGCATTCATCGTGGTTTCTAGTGCTGAATCTGGGAACTTTCTGCTGTGTTGTGGGAACAAGTCTCCTTGCAACTGATGAGATGCTTGGTGAAAGAAAACCTCTCCTTGGCATGGCTCATAATGGGATCACATACCTATGAAATGATACATAATTGTAGAAACGGAGAAACACAGAAAACATTGTTTTCACATTTCTAAGTTCAACAATACAATACAATCAGCATATTAATAGCAGTTACAATTTTGTCATGAGCAAGTAAGGCTTACTGTAATTATTAAAAGCATACATGTGTTACTGCTTATCTCTATTGCCAGATGCTGTTGCGTTTCTTCTCCCATTGCCCTCCGTTTCTTCACGGCATCAATGATCTTTGGCAAAATATGCCGATTCCTGTCCACCTCCTCGTTGTGCCTTCTTATGGCACAACGGTGTCCCTCATCTAGCTGTGTGGTTATGCTAATTCGGCCTAGCATGGCTAGCTTCACAGAGTTGTCCAATGTCCATATGCACTCTTGCCCGCTCATGTTTCTTAATGCGTTCTGACATATGTTTCAGGTCTGTCACCCCTGTCTGTATCCACAAGCTATCACAAGCACTTGTTTTAAACAGTAAGCAAGGGAAGCAAAGGATTGCATTGGCATACTCACAGCTAGTTAGCCAAGCCTTTCGATCGAACCAACCTCGGGAAAAGGTTCTCTTGTAGGTTTTCTTCTTTTCTTGCCTGTTGGGTTATATTCACTTCTGGCTTGTCTGGTCCGAGTTCTTTTACAATGAGTTTTTCCACTAATGTTCTTCTTTCGAAGGGATACAGGTTCAGAGATTTAACTGAATTTGTGGCTAGCTGAACTACATTAGTGCTACTCGACGTCGCCGTGCTGCACTCGCACTCCTCTCTGAGGTAAATGTCCCGTGCTGCATTGCTCTAATCTTGGTACTACGGGTAATATTTTCAGAGCCCCCAAACCATAAAATGATTGAATGACGATGATGATTGGCGAAATATGTACTTCTTTGTGTAGCAATCGGGAAACCATTGTCTTAAATTCCAGCACTGCAGGGCTGAGCGAACTGGAGCCCAGGGAAGACAGCCTATTGGCTACTACACCAACATGATACACGTAACAATGTTGAACGTGAAAGTGAATGCACATATCATTCTGGAGAGTTCTAAACACATTCTAAAGTAAAATCATTATTAGCATGTAATTAACACAGATTATTTTTCAAAATGAGAGATTATAAAAAAGAAGAAAAAAAGAAAGAAAAAAGCTCAATAAACAGACACATAATTAACAAAGAAATATGTGTTGCATCATGTTTGTGAAGTAAATGGCATGGTTTTAAACAATCAGACTGTATTGATAGTTGTAGCAATTGCAAATCACCTCAGTATTGGATGTTAAATATGTGCACAAGAAAGCTACAGGATTACTGTGGGGGAATTGATGAATGGCTAGGTTAACAGATGATTTGAAAACAGTGTGATAATTAACAGAACATATTGACACGCAAAACAAACATATACAGGTAACCTTTGTACTCAGCCTTTGAGAAATTGCATAGGTAGCGCATTGCTACCGTGACAGCAGCTACTGTATGCGCCCCGTCACAAACATGTTTTATCGCACTCACGAGCTATGACATAATCCTGACGCCATAGGTGGGTTTGTATAATATCGTACGAGAACGTATGTACACAAGTTTGTCCGCCAGCCGGCATGTGACGATCAGACCAGCCAGCAGTTTAGAGGTCTTTACAGTTCAATTTAGTCGTGAAAAGGTTACTGTCAGCTGGGTAACGGTCACACGAGGTGACAGTCGTTTCAGAGAACGTTGCAGTTAAGTTTAGCCGACAAAAGGTGACGGTCCTGCAGTGATGACAATTAAGTTTAGGCACCTAAACCACTAGTTAAGATTAGAAAAAAGATGGTGGTTTCGATTAAACCACAAGTCACCTTAAGTAGTACACGACACCTGTTTCCTTGGTAAAGGTTTTGTGTTTTCCCCTTAACTTCTTCTGGGACACAAACTCCGCTTCCCCTGCTTGAAAACCCCTTTTCAGCAATAAATACGGGGAATACATATGAAGTACAGTGCATTACTTTTCGTAGCTATACGTACGAATGATTCATGAGAATAGCCTGACAGGAAAAAATCTGCAGTCACACAGCAACAGAGACAGGGTGTCGTGAAATGTTTGTTTAAAGCACTTGAATAAGAAATTAATGGTGGATTCAATGATAAATTATAGTGTGATTAAAACTCACTATTTACATTACTTACAGTACTTGATTTACAGCTGATATGTGAAAAGGTACACAACCTTATTCGTTTAACAGTAATTTAGTTTTACTGCGAACCGTCACAGGAAGTGCTTTCATTTTGAAGTAGTCTACATGGAAGTTGTCTGTTGTGTACTCTTGCTAGCTTACTGAGATGAACATGAGACACTAGATGCAAAACATGTCCGTCAAACTTAAATTGCTCACTTTCTTGTTTGTAAAACTGTAACATATTGAACAGTAAATGTTCACAGTAAAAGACAAGTGTTTTTGGTCGTCATTCGAAGCCATTCCACTACACAGGGCAGCTAATCTGCTAAATCAATCTTATTCGACTATCACAACAGAACAACCGGAGTAGCTTCAGTGTTTCACTGTGCAGTCCCCAGGTTAGAGGAGGAGGCCTCTGACAAGGGCCCAGGACATGAATTGATGTTGGGAGGTTGTGGAGGTAGTCATGAAATGATGTCGGTAGGTTGTGGAGGTAGTCAGTGTGGCAGGTATGACAACAAAGAGTCTATTTCTTTCTGCCATCTTGGTTGTCCACATTCAAAGGACAACAATCTATCTTTATTGACCTGCAGAGGCTGTGGAGGAGTGTGAGGTGGGAATAACTGAAAGGAGAAAGGTAAATACTCCCTCTAGTGGGGTGTCATGCTGTGTAGTGACCAGGGATCATGTGGTTCAGTATGTAATAAGATATTTAACAGACTCTTCTTCTAGTGAATGAAAAGATAACATAAAATCAACAAGAGAGACTGGCACCACCTTACATTTAATACTATTGCTAGGCTTTAATTTAGCTGTCAATATAGCCCCAAACCATAAATACAGTCTCAGCACTGTGAAGACAAATACCTATTTAGCTCCAGACTAACTTCCAGACTGAAACACAGTCAACTCAAAGCCTGACTAAAGCCACTTATTTCATATAGATTAATGAAGAATTCCTGTATTATTTGGAGATTATGGAAATAGAATTTATCACGTAGAGCTGACTAATGAATTGATAGTGACTGTTTTCAGTGCTCATAAATGTTTGATCCTGTTATCATGTGTACACAAGACAAAAGCTATTCAGTTGATGGTAATTCAAGGCAAATTAGTCATTACCACTACTTCTCCTTCAGATTACTATGCTAATGTTATTATTTGTGTGTGCTCGTTTCGCGGTGATTGAGGAGTGCACAAACCGTGGCTGTCATTTGCGGCTGTGTGCCTCACTGATTTGAAAAGTGAAATATTGTACAAATGACCATAGTCATTTGCTGGTTGAGGGTGATACAACTTTCTCAGCTAAATATACCAAGGGAAAGAGGATGAGATCAAATATATGAAGGGAAAATAGTCTTGGAAGCCAAGTGTTGGAGTGAGAAAAAACATGCTTTGTACACATGCACACATTGAGTAATAATTCAAAAGAGATTCATATGTAAATTAAGTCATACAACATAAATGTGTTGTGACAAAATATGAGTCAAGTCAAATACGAGACTAAGAACCACGTCAGGAAACTAGTCTTCAAATATCCACTAATCCTGGTCTGCATGCATAAAATGTGTTCTCATTGGCAACAAAAATTTCACTGAGTCCTTGGAGGTTTTGGCTTTTGGTAACAGTGATAAAGTAAAACATTGAATCGATATAAGAGATTTTTCACAACTGAATTTACAATATAGAAGTGACAAGTTAACATGTTGGGACCCTCATTATGCTACCGTTGAAGTTTGGTGATATTTTGAGCCTTTTTAGTCGTATAAATAGTGATTTGTTTTTACGTTTCCTGTGCCCCTAATACTAGCATTGTAAGCTATCAGCGGTCCGCGCTAGCGTCTTTCAAGCTCCAAACTCATTTGATTAGCATGAAAACCTGTCCAGGGAGAGCGACAGAGTGGGTACACATCTGTTAATAACCCCTAGGTTCGTTTTGCGACGGAATTGTCCTTTAAGTAAACGCGCTTGGTCGGGACTATTGCTGTCCCTTTAGCGCTATAAGTAAACGCGCTTGGTCGGGACTATTGCCGTCCCTTTTGACGCAGTTATGTTAAGGAAAAGGTTGTGGGTGGGCTTACGGTTCCGTTACACACGGGAAGAACGGGACGGTTGGGTTTAGGAAAGGGTCGTGGGTGGGCGTACGGTTCTGTGACACGCGGGAGGAAAGAAAAAAACAACTATAGCAAGTGTGACAAGCAGAACGTGAACCCTGCTCTCCTGGGTGAAAGTCCTGTGTTTGACCCATCCACCACCCCAACCAATCTCCTTACACAGAAATTCGGCCTTACATACTACTCGCTAAATCCTATCTAACAGTGTGGTTACTTAACGTCACTGTAACTTGTTTTTTTCCACATCCATGGTATCCACCAACACTATCTTCTAAAGTAATTTCAATCAGGAGAGACTTCGTTGCAGATATGCAAAGATTTATTGTACATATTCATAATATGAAATGTACAGAGTCTTTGGAGATTAGACTCCATCATTATAAAATAATTTTTAAAGGGGTAGAGAACAGGACATATCCTACGTCCAGGACGTAGCCTATACACTGGTGATGGTGGAGAAGGAACCTGAAGACCGAACGAAGGAGTTGTCTGCCAGAAGGGGACTCAGGGTGCCGTGGTAGACGATGACCAGAGGTGGAAGGGGACAAGGAGGGTTGCACGTTTGCCTGAAAAGACAGCTGACAACACGGAGAAGACATTTAAAGCAGGATGTCATGCTGTGATTGTGCTTGCTTTGTGGCCAATTGGTTGGTTTACTGAAAGGTGAACGCCTCTAAACAGCTGAATAGTTTTAGGAAAAGAGTGGTGAGTAGAAGTCTTCCTGAAAGAATTTACTCTGAGCTCCATTTGTCACGCTTTTTAGTTGAAATCTCTTAAAACATCATCATTCTGCTCTGTCTGTCATGCTATTGTTACAGCCATGTCTGAACTAGCCATGGCCACTCAACTTACCCTGTTACTCACCTCTTCTTATAGCTATTTGTATTATTACAAATGTCAATGTGATTTTGAATTAGTTTTTTTATGTCTGGAAGTTCTGGTTTTTACCTGAGTCACTATTGTATTGTGGTGTTGGTCAAGTACAGACACCATTAATGTGCAGATAACACATTGGCCTATATATTTATGCCTTGTTAAATAATCGTTTCTGGTTGGTCAATCATGCCATTTTACAGTCCGCTATTTGTGTATATGACTTTAACAGGCTGTTTTGGGATTAAAATGTATAGGTGCTTATGTGAAATGCCAATGTGAATTGTGTGTTAATTAGCATAATCATTTTACTGTTTGACTTTAATGTACCGTGTTCACTGATGCAAGTGACTTGAGACTGTAGTGAGAAAGGATGACAGCTGGACATGTGTGTGGATGACAGAGATGCCACTATGATTGTGTGACAAGAGGCCCCAATACTATTTGCAAGTTCATCTGCTCAACCTTGACCACTGCCTACAGACAGCTGAGATGGAATTTCATATTTCAAATATGTAACCAGGAAACTAAACATAAGCAAAAAGAGTAGGGGTGACCCTGACTAGGCAAATATTTGATGCTTCGATCGAAGGAGCCTGATTCGACTGCCAATCTCACAGTTGAATCTTCAGAGGTGTTATGAAACGAGGATCATGCCATTTTGGCAATATGGGGGTGCTCAATGTAGGATTTTACATCTAACTACCTGTTTTCTCCCAATAAGTTAATATACGACATAGTATGATATAAATATCAACATCATGCTGTAAATAAAAATGTGCAGAGAAAGAAGCTTTTAATATATCTTTTAAAGTGCACGAATAAATCCAACCATGACAGATTTAAGTTTCACTTCATGATCTGTGACCGATGGAGGAGCATCTTGGCGCCAGGGATTTTAACCTTTAACTGAAAATGTCTGGTAAAAAGAAAATCTTAAGTGTGGGTGCACTTTAAAATAGTCAAAGATGATCCAAAGTAAAATGCAAGTTGTGTGCCACCACCCGATACAGGAGCACAGCCGTGAGCGCAGCCCCCACCATGATCCGTCCGCCCCAATGATCACCAAATCCGGCACACCAGACCAGGAAGTCATGGCGATATATGCAACGAGGCAACGTTTGTGGCAGAAAAACATTATGACAACAGGATTGTAAAAAAAAATAGTATAGAGCACGCGCAGCAGGACAGACTTTTGCTCTGTGTGCTCTGCTTCTCGCCACCGGGGGCGCGAGCGGGCTCTCCATACAACTTTCAATTCATCTTCTACACCCCTGCAACACTACAGTAAGAAGCTATTCTTGTTATGGCTGTGTCCTAATCGGTTTTCATACAAAAGGAGCTTAACACACAACCTTATCACATCTGAGTCATCACTGTAGTCATCCCCCCCCAATTTGATGATCAGTCGACGATAGGCGAGACTTGATGAATCTGATTGCACACCCCTAAAAAAGAGAGATGAATACAGTAGACACAATGTATTTTGAGATTGCTTTGAACGCTGAACTGCATGCATCTCCCGGTACCATGTGTTCAAATTAAGCTGCCTTAATCTGAAGAGATCCGAGTTTGTCATCTGTGAAGTCTCATCACTCTCAGCACTGTTTCAGGCCGTTGCCATGGATGGAGTTTTGATCAAAAATCGTTTTGTTTTTTAAGATAATTTTTTTGGGCTTTTAATTGATAGGACAGCTTGAAGATAGGAAAGGGGAGAGAGAGGGGGGACGACATGCAGCAAAGGGCTGTGGGTCAGATTCGAACCCAGGCTGCTGCCAAGCTGCAGGGTGAGCTAGAGGTCACCCCAATAAAATGTTTTTTAAATCAACATTTGTGCTCATATGGAGCGCTGATCAGTGGATCACAAATGGAGAGAGAGGGTCAAGAAATGGGGATCGCTAACAGCACTAACAGTGCAAACAAAGCATTAGTTAGCTCCATCATGGTAAGTTCACTAAGCGGGGTGACCTGATTTTCACCGGAGAGCATTGTTCATAAGTGGTAAAGGTAACCAGGCTGATCCAAGACCTTTCACTTTGCGTCGGGGGCCTGCATCACCCTGTTGGGGTTCTAATTGTAATGACCGGCTTGCTCTACATTATCCCATATATTTGCTGCCAGAATGTATTAGCTGTTAGTTTATCATTCAAATGTCAGTGCCTGCTAAACGTCTGATACCTACATTGCTCTTTGCAAAAATAACAGTGAGAGGTAAACGATTCTGTAAGAGAACTGTTAGGCTCAGAGCTTAGCAAATCCAGGTTTATGGACCCGACTCCTGAATTTAGGACTCTTGGCCATATTTTCTTTACAAAGAAACTGGCGAAACCCAACCCTCAGCCTTTGGCCTGTTATTAAGTTACTTACAGAATGAATGTTAATTAGCTCCATCTGATATAATCTGCTGCTGGAGCATAGAGCCTGGGAGCATCGCAAATCTTGACGTTCTGCCAACCTTCAACCCAATCCCTAACCAGACACAAACACATTAAAAGACCAGAGAAGGTAGTTCTGTACCATTTTGCCTCTGATAAACAAACACAGAAACAAAAGCAGACAATGTTTAGAATAATAGCTAGAGTGGTTCCAGATGCCTCTCCATGTTGATGTCGGAGTATAATCCATTTAACAGCTGTGTGTTGAATAGACCGGTAATGCTTGGCCTTAAAACTCCCCCTGCTGAGTGGACTTGGACTCATTCTTGATTTAACCTTTTCCATTGTGGCTCTTGAGCTCATTGACCGGAGTAAAGCCCTTCGCTGATGCCTACCACATCGCTTGTGGTAATGGGATTTCAGCACTATGAAGACAATAGCTTGTGACATTACATGGAAACTCTTTCAAGGCTAATGCCTCAAAACACTCTCTCTACTCTCCTCCTCCGTTCTCTCTCTCTCTCCATCTTTGAGTCTCTCTCTCTGTCAGAGAATAATGAACCAGCTGTTTCTCTTCTCCTACCCATCCCTAAACATTGACTCCTTGTTCTCCAAGCACAGCACAGGCAGATACATACAGTACTCCTTGCTTCACCATCAAAGCCTATACAGTGACAATAGCCCACAATGCACCTATTAACAATTCAAACACCAGCGTAAACAAGCCTCACTGCTGCACTTGACATTATTTTCAAGATTCGTATTTTGCTGTATTTTGCTGTTTGAGCATGTCTGCCCTAAAAATGAGCAGCCAGGACTTGTTGGATTCCAGTCTCTTCAAAGAGGAAATGTCTTGGGAACCAATTTGCCAGCTCTACGGGACAGCATTGTTTAAACTTTTTTCTGAAATGAAACAAAATATTTTTAGATATTTTTAATATTTTTTTTATAGCTCCTCCTATCTTGTATTATTTGGGTGTTCCAAATATAGTGCACACTGCACTGAACTATCCCATAACATGAACTCTAGTTTGAGTCAGAGGTGGCACATGTTGTCAATTTCTTTCTGAAGAGCATAATCAGATATCGAGAGTGACTGTAGTGCTCTCATCAGTGTTGGGGTACTCGAGATCGGCCTTGGTCCCGACTTTTTGAAGGTCTTGGTCTTGTCTTGGAATCAACTGCATTTTTACTCGGTCTTGTCTCGATCTCACATAAAGAGGACTCAGGATTTTATTTCAAGACCGGTCAAGACTGGGGATATCACTAAGCTGCCTCTGCATTGTCTGATTTATGCGTTATTAGCATTAAATGCTGTAAACATATGAAACATATAATGATGTAAAATGTCCTGCTTCAAATGCAACTAATAACATGACTCTTTTCTAGAAATTTGGGTAACACTTTATTTGAAGGGATGTTGAGATGTCTTTGTCATGACAACTTGACATTTACGAAGATAACTGTCACGTCCAGTTCCCGCTCTTAATTTGTGTTTTGTTTCTCCCATCCCTAATGTGTATCGCTTGTGTGTAATCGTCTTCCCCAGTCCCAGTGTATATATACTCCCCTTGTTTCACTTACCTGTTGCCAGATTGTTGTTGAACCTTGTGTGTCTCACTCTCCAGCGTATTCCTAGTATTTGTTTTCCAGTGTTACCTAACCTTTAGTTTGTATCCCAACAATGTGTTCTGCCTGTTGATTTTGTACCTCTGCCTGATTGTTCTCTGAACAATAAAGCTCGTTACCTTTTCATCTCCTACTCTGACTCCAGATTTCCACTGAATGCAGAACGTCTGCGGACAGGCTCCGCTGCGGAACGGCTCCACTGCGGAACGGCTGTGTGTTCCGCCGTCTGTCAATACCCACCAGGTCCGGATTTGTTGCGGCCCAGCTGCGGCCATGACTGACAGCTGTAGTCACGAGGACCCACAAGATCTCGCAAATTCGTAGAATAGAACCACAAAACCAACAACAGTTTGTTTCTATCCAGAGGAGTAGAGGGGAAACAACTCTGTGCTGTGTTTTCAAGGTATAGTGCAGGGAATCAGCCATGAACATGATGTATTTTATTTAGAAAATTAACCAGATGTTTATTTTGTTTCTGTGCTCGACTTCCTGTCCCACACTATCTGCTGTGTGCTGAATTGCTGCGCAGCTCCCTGTTGTCCGGCAAAAATAGAAGCTCTGCATATCTGCTCTGGAGGGCTGCGGACCGCCGTAGCTGGGACGCAGTCGGAACACAGCCGTTCTGCAGTCAGTGGAAATTGGGGGTGAGTCGTGCTTTTGGGTCCGCCATTGTATTCTGACAATAACAATCTTTGTGTGATGACAACTTGACATTAAACTAGACAATACATCTGTCAATGTCTTTGTAATGACAACTTGACATTAACCAAAACAACATAACCTGTCATAAATGTGTTATTACAGTCCCAATTATCAAACTTTAATAAACAATTTAGCTGTCGGTTAACATTAAATTGTCATTAAGAGGTTGTTTTTTACATTGGCTATCGTGAGAGCATTATAATTGAGTCATGAATATTTTTCCTTGACCTCAAGTAAATTGAAACAATTTGGACCTGTCATGAAGTTTGATTTCATCATCAAATGCTTATGACGGTGTCATGCATAATATCCTTGACCTCAAGTAAACTGGAATTTGGACTTGTCATTAAGATGTCTTAAAAGTTATAAGACCAGTTTGACGACAGTGAATGCAGTACCGAGGTGATTTATTGTGTTTTGGACTTCGACTTGGACTTAGTTTTAGCAACAAGAAACATTAGCCCAAAGCTAACGTTATCTGTTCAAATTCATTAAATCACCTTGGTACTGCAGTCACTGTCATTAAACTGGTCTTATAACTTTTAAGACATCTTAATGTATTATAGTTATGGATATTATTCATGACACCGTCATATAAGCATTCAATGATGAAATAGATCTTCATGACAGGTTCAAATTGTTTCACTTTACTTGAATATAAATGACAATAATAATGCTCTCACGACAGGCAATGTAAAATCCAACCTCTTAATGACATTTTAAAGATGGATGACTTTCTTCCAACTGTACACAAGTCAACCCATTCTCAATCCCAATTCCTAAAATACTGATGCTTGGTCAGTGGCTCTCAGTGTTGGATACCGATGCAAAAATCATCCTTTAGTGTCTGTATGGAACACACCGGACATAGCAGCATAACATGGTATAGTATTAAGAGCGACAACGGTAGCAAGTAGTATGAAATAACAAAATTCCACGTAAGGACGTTGGGTGGGGTGGTGGAAATAACACAGGACTTTCACCCAGGAAACTGGGGTTCATGTATCATTATTGTCCTGCGTGTCACTGAAACGTACATTTTGTAACCCCACCCACAGTCTTTTCCTAAACCTAACTGTCCCGTTCTTGTGCCGCATGTCAGTTAAACGTAAGTCCCGACCCACAGAATCAAAAAGTGACGCCAAGAGTCCCGACCAAGCAAGTCTAAATATGATGCTAAAGGAGACTTTTTGCGTTAATAACAAACGCCAAAGGCACCTGACCAAGTGTCGCTTTTTGAGGTGATGGGAGTGAGAATGTGTTGCAAGTCCTTTGACCCCTAACCCCCCTATTTGTTAAGCAACCTTGGGTACCTTGAAAGGCGCTATATAAATCCAAGTTATTCAAATATCCCAGATACAAGCACCGCCATCTTGCAATTTTGGAGCCATAGTCTTTGCAGTTAGTAATTGGGCGGTGGATAGATGGTGAAGGTTAGGCATTGACCTTGAATGGCTATGGTCTGGAACAAATTAGCTTTCCAGTACGGATCGGGTAGAGACAGCATGCACTACCTGTCTGTATTGTTTTTTCTGTCGCTAACAGGAAGTGACTAAACCAGAAGGGACATAATCACATGGCGTAAATGGACAAATAATATTATTATTAATTCTCCTTTTCAATTAGAAATAAGCACCAACAAATTATTTAAAGAATGCCTTAAAGGCAATACAGTGATAACTTTGTAAGCCGAGAATGCAACTGAGGGTTGAGGGTAGAACATTATGCAGCGATAAACTCATCGTAATCAAAGGGACCTGGAAGAAAGGAAAAGAGCTGCCGTTGAAAATAACTAAAACTGCTACAAAAGTATAACTGCTGCAGAAAGTTGCAAAGTTCGGAGCCTAAGGACATGACGTGGGCTTCTGCAGATGTGTTTAAGACCTGTACCCAAGAAAACTCCCATTAATGGCCCTTGTCATTACTAACCTGTCTGGACGGAGTGATATTGTAAGACGTATAGACAGAGAGAGCCATAACAAGACGCTGCGGGCATGATTGATTTAGAAAAGGAGACGAGATGAGACAACGGGGAAATTGTCACCGTTCGACTTTGACACTTGAACATCAGATATGTCCTCCTGTCTCTCCTTCTGTACTTCATCCCAAATGTCCCCCAGCAACAGCTTAGCAACTTCACAGCAAGGACATTACAAATTACATATGTTGGGAACCGAGCAGTGTGGTCTTTTAAGGGGCGACACCCCAGGTGAATAGGGGAAAAAAAGACTAATAGATATCAGCATGAAACTTCCCCAGTTGATTACTGACATTAAGACAAATATGTTTTGTATTACACGTTTTTAGAATTTTTATGTTTAAATATGGAAATAATGTATTATCTCATTAAATATGCGCTTATTCGCATATATTTCCAGAAGAGAAATCTGAACATTGGATAAAGTCAGATTAAAAATTCTTGTTTCAGTTTGTTGACATATTAGAGTCAAAGGTTTTTACTAGTGCTGTCAAACGATTAAAATATTTAATCGCGATTAATCGCATTAATGTCATAGTTAACTCGCAATTAATCGCACATTTTTCTCTCTTCTAAATGTCCCTTGATTTCATTTTTTCACATTTTAATGCTCTTATCAACATGATACGATACTTTTAAAACGGTGCCTGAACCGAAAGATATATATATATATATGAGAACCTTGTTCAATTGTATTTGTCTGTTCTGTATGTTCAAAAATATAAAACAATAAAAAAAGCACGCAAAAACAACCACTGGATGGGAAATGGGTATTTTACAATAACTTTGAATGCACCACAAGGCTGGCAAGGCTGAGTCTGTGTTTTTCAGACAACGGCAGCTACAGTCTGGTGTTAGAATCCTCTCCAGTGAAATACAGTCACACTTTTACACCGTTTAGCTGTCAACCGTGTTTACTCCAGCTGCTAGCTAACGGTAGGTTAACGTTAGCTGCTGCTAAGTGTAGTGTTGACTAGCATCCCGTGCGGTGATGTTTCAGTTCCCTCTAACGTCCGTTTTCGGAGCATCAAAAAGAAGCGCAGGCATTTAAGTGGCACATAAATAAGGCACCGAAATCCGCGTTGCTATTCGGTCCGGTAGATAACGGTCGTTAAGGCCCTGGTGCCATATTACCAAAAAAATAAAAACTCTTCAGATCTACACGATTCACGTGGATGACATTTTTCCTTTCAAAACGGCGATTTTTTGCCGAAAAGCAACTAGATTGCAGGTATGTACTACTCTTTGGCTGGCTCGCAAGCCCAGACAAGTGTGCCTGTAGTTTTGTTTCCGGTCTAGCTAGATCCGGTGTGGTGTTTTTTTCTAACATTACTAGTTGTTGCAACAGCATATGAAAAAACTACAAAGTTTGCTAGGCCAAAAAGAACGTTAATCTCGCGATAAAAAAATTGACGGCGTTAAAATGGATTTGCGTTAATGCCATTAATAACGCGTTTAACTGACAGCACTAGTTTTTACAGAGGGGATTTTGGATATGTCTTTTCATCACACAACATTTCAAAATTCATTTTTGCCCTGTTTTTAGGTATAAAATGTTGTATAAATCAGACTCCCCTCAATAAAAACCTTACGAATATACATAGGAATACAACTGGAAAGTTCGGTGTATGTACGTGCTGCTAAAGTGGAGATTTCTGGCTTAGAGTATGAGGGGAAAAAAACATTTTGAGAAAACAGCCTTTAAAGATTTGTATTGTAAAAACTCATACTTTTTTAGTGGAAACAACTATTTACAGACACAATATCTTATCAAATCATTAGCAGCAATAATACAAACCACCTAAATCACATCAAAACTCATAACACAGCATTTATGGCCTTCAACTAATAGAACCCCAGTGGAGCTGCTCAGTGGCCAGCAGATCAGACTGTGGTTGTACTGGGAAGCTTCCAGGTATGAATCTAGAACTGTTTGAATGTGACAGGTCATCGTTGCAAATGCAATTGTTCTCAATTGACTTACCTGGATATAAAAAAATAAATAAAAAAAATCAATGTACACACACAAACGGTCCCATGTAGAACTGCCACGTTGGCCTAGATACCATCTACAGCCTAATTTTCCATGCCTGCTTCATATGTAGGCCCCTCATCCAGTTCCTGCTGATGCCTTTTCACCTTTTTAGCTGTGCTCAGATTCTTGCGCATATATTTTGCACTGGCAGTTGTGACGGCCTCAGCTTTCGGGATCCTGAGATCAGTTTCTCATATTGAATTGACCATCACAACTGTGCTCTGAAGCCACAACTTCTCCATAACAGCAAGTATGGCAGAGGCACCTTTGAGCCACCACTCTCCCGGCCACTGCCGAGCCGGCCAGCCAAATTCTCCTCCGTCTCCCAAGCAGGTACATCGGGTCAGTAGGAATTCGACTTCCCATCACATCAGATATTATTGATGTTGTTTTATTCCAGAACTCATGCACCTGTTCACACACCCAGACCACATGCAGGAAAGTTCCAGCCTGCCCAGGCCGACAGAACGCGCAACAGGGAGTGGAAACAACTCTAGAGACGCACCTCCCCTGGGGAGTCCAACGCGTCCCATGACACACGCCGAAGCAGATACACTGGTGACCTGGGCCCTTGGAACAGTGGAAAATGCTGTCCCAAACTGTCCCCCAATCAACCGTGTTCCCCTCAGGGCTCAGCCCCCGTCCCCACCTCCCCACCACTGGGAGCTCCCCCATGGATACCCACATCAGCTCAGCATACATTTTGGACACTAATCCTCTCACAGGAAAATTAACTAACCATTCAATGATTGGGTGCGCCTCAAGACCGCCTACCCCACGGCACCCCACAACTCCCCAGGGCTGATCCCAACAAAAGTAGAAGGATGTCCCAGGGACCCCAAAACCAGCCTCCAGGTCCTCAAAACCCAACACACCTTTCTCATTAAATAGCTGGTCCAAAGCACAAATACCTCTGTCACTCCACTGCTCACAAGCAAAGGGACTGTTACCAGACAATAAGTGTGCATTGTGCCATATTGGGGTATTCAAATGCCTTATTGGTGTTTAAAGTTGGTCAACGTGTTGGTGATAATAGGGCCATAGGCTAGCATACACTTTTTTGGACACACACCTGCAAAACCAAGGTCTTGCAGTCTTAGACCTCCAGTGAGGTTCTGCTCTATTTCTCTCCATGGAACTGTAGATGAGGGGTCCATCCACACTCTGAGGGCCAGTAGCTGAAAGGCTCTGTAATACATTTTAAAGTTTAGGAGGGCCAGGCCTCCCGTGTTGTGGTACGTTGCAGGGTAGGGTATTTTAGCCTAGGTTGTTTATTATTTCAAATATACTGCTGAATTAAGGTATCAAGTTTCTTCCAGAAATGTATTGGTGGGGGTAAGGGGATCATTGTACTTAAGAAATTCACACGAGGAACTATGTTCATTTTAACCACAGCAATCCTGGACCGTAGTGATGCCGGCAGCGCAGACCAATTGGCCAGATCCCTTTGAACACTACTTAATATAGTTTCATAGTTGTCATGGACAACTTGCTGTAGTGATGCGTGTATGGTGATGCCCAAATATGTAATTTTGCTTTGGGTTGGTATTGTAACACTAATGGCTGATGTCACATGCCTGTTGTTCAATAAAAGAAGATTAGATTTATTCCAGTTAATTTTATAGCGGGAGATTGAGCCAAATTCGTTGAAGATCTTAAGGATTTTTGGAATAGAGTCCTCAAGATCAGAGATGTACAACAAAATATCATCTACAAATAATGATATTGAGCCACTATTGGATTTAATCTGGACATTACAGATTTAATTTTGCCTTATGGCCTGGGCTAATGGTTCAAGAGAGATTACAAATAACATGGGGGAGAGCGGGCATCCCTGTCGCGAGCCCCACTCTATGGGAAATGACTGAGTTTGCAAGCCATTGTCTGAGACTATGGCCGTGGGATTGGCATATAAAGTATGCACCATGTCAATGAATTTGGCCCCCAAACCAAGCCTCTCCATTACTTGCACAAGAAGTTCCACTCTAGGCGGTCAAAAGCCTTATAAAACTGCTGCCGTTGTTGGAAGGTTTTTGGCTTCTTCTATTACATGAAATAGTAATAGTATAGTATTAGCGCAGTGTTGGTTTGTTGGTGGAAAGTACCCTTCTCTATGGCCGAAGCTAAAGCCTGTAAAATGGTAGGTCCCAATATGTCAAAATACTGTAGAAGAAGTTCTGATGGAATTCCATTCAACCCTGACATTTTTAATGCTGATGTAAGTTCCTCTAACGTTATAGGTTGACCCAGTTCTTCTGCCTCCTCTAGGTCAAGAAGAGGCAGGTTTAGTTATTTTAGGAACTCCTGGCACTGTGTCAGATCTGAATTGCAGGAGGACTCACATCTTTGAATAGAAGGATTGAAAAGTGGCACTTATATCCTTAGGATTTGTTGAGATACCTCGGTCTGTGCGGATGCTGTTGATAGTAGCTCTGGATTCGCTTTGTTTTAATTTCAGAGCAAACAATTTGCTTGGTTTACAGCCATTAAAATAACAATTTTGCCTCACTCTGCGCATTATGAATTCAGCTCTCCTTCTTAGCAGATCATTTAGCTCTGTAACTTGTGACTAGAATAGTATGTGTAGCCTGCCAGCTAAATGCAGGGTCAGAAACTGAGTCAGTGTTGATTGATATAAACTTAGCCAGTTTGGCTCTAAATTCTGCATCAAAAGCTGTGTTCTGGAGAAGAGAATTATTAAATTGCCACCTCCTAGACATTCTCCTAACATATCACAATGAAATGTGGTTATCAGCGCATTGTGATCAGACAGAATTGCTGGTTCTATTGCTATCATGTGGAACATTGCCTTGAGCTCACTGGAGCACAAAATATAATCAATGCGGGAGTGGGTGAGGTGACGTGTGGAAACGAAGGTGTAATCTTTGCTAGTAGGGTTGTGCATCCTCCATACATCTGTAAGATGGTGGGATTCCACAACTGCTTTAAACATGTCTGATGTATGTTTTTGGGCTTTTGTGTAATTGACCCTTGATATATCCTGATTTAAATCTAGTACTGCATTCATGTCTCCCTCTATAATTGGTGAATATTCATTGAGAAAAAGCAATTAATTGGCTAGGCGCGGGAAAAAACTTTCATCATATGTAGACGTTGCATGTACCGATACAAAGGCTATTTTCCTACTCCTTATTGTGGTACAGATATAAGATATCCTGCCTGATGGGTCTTTACTACTTTTGTCTACGGTGAGTGCGCATTTCTACGACAGCAACACAATGGAGCCCTTGGTTTTGGCGTCGTCACTAGATGAGGCAGCAACCTTGAAGTATTTATTTTGTAGATGATTAACTTCTCTTTTACGTAAATGTGACTCTTGTATGAGCGACACATCTATGTTCTTCCTTCTTAAATAGTCCAGGAATTTAGCTTCTTTTATCAGCCCGTTTAGCCCCCTGATATTAACAGAAAGGATTGAAAGCTCAGCCATCTTCAAAATTATATACACGTATACATGTCTCGTGTACCCTACCGGAATTCGATGATAAATTTGTAGCAAAGGGTGAACTGTTAGATCAAAGCAAAGTGTGGTAAAAACCCTAACCCTCTGAGACCGCAGGCCCCCTCCCCTATCTGTAAGATACATGTTCACATCAAACGCAGCATGCGCAAACTCCAGCTCAAAACTGCCCCTCCTGTCTAAAGTCACAGGTTAATTGAAACAGGTCTAGTAAACTCTTATGTTAATGTTAATGTAATGTTGCAAAAACCTTAGAACTAGGTCTCAACCAGCTATTAAGTTTTGAAATAGGCTATATGAAAAACACACCAGCCTAGTAGGAGTAGTAAACATAGATTATAAGATGAATAGTCCGCATTCATCATGTTCTTTCACTGCATGAAAAGTGGGATTTTCGTCAGTAAGCAGCACTGTAGATTGTCGTGGAAGTTCAGGTTTACGACTGTAAACGGCAATTTAAAGGCAACACCGAAAACTGCTGTGAATCGTCGGAAATTGACGTGGGCCTTGTTTGGCAGTTGACCCCCCCCCTCCCACTAATTCTAGGGGAGGCTTTAACATGTAAATGAGAATGCTGTGAGCTATACAAATGCAAATCAGGGTAGCAGCAGGGGGAGTTTTACCCCAGGTGACATTTTTCTAAAAGGTATTAACTTAATTTTAAGAAAATCTCTGGTATAAATAGATCAGGCTCACTATAGCATAATTGTAGACTCTTCAATTTTAGCTTGAATTGATTTATTTAATGAAAGTATGCTAGATTAATTACTGTGTATGTCATTAGCAATGGACAATGTTGTGTAAAAAAGATACACAAAACAATTTATTTCAACAATTAGTTTTTATCAGGCTTTGCCATAAAGGTAAAATGTGCATTCCATGCAAACAACATCACAGTCTCCTAGAGCTCATCCACTGTGCATAGTGGCATGACTACAGTGACCTTTCTTTGGTCTTGCTCATCCAAGATTGTCTGGTGGAATGGAGACAGAGGCACCACTGTACAGTTTTCTAAGAGAAGTCTTTCTGCTGACACCAAAACACTGTGCTTCACATAAAGCATATCAGCTGTGTCATTGCATGACAAAGTCCCAACCATTTGTCTTCTTAAAATACTGGCAAATTCAGCACCATATTCACATGTCCATGGCATATGAAGCTGTTGGCTCTGCTGAAATGGCCTCATAATCTGGACTTCAATTGTCCTATTGTTATTAAACTGTCCCAGTATTCCATTAAAACTCACTGTAATTCACCTCCACACCAGTCTGTGCGCTGTTCGCTCCCTGCTGGTTAATCTGCCTCCTCTTTGTCTTTCTCTATCACTCTGCCCCTCCCCCCGCCCTCACTGCTTTGATTTGAAAAATAGCGGAGGGAGATGACTCATCTGAGAGTTAGAGCAAAAGCTTCCAAAGTATGGGAGTATTTCAGGCCAACTGGTAAAAGAGTTGTCTGTACACTCTGTCAAACGTCACTTGCTTATCACAGGACTACAACCACGCACCTAAAAAGGAAACACACAGGAGTTGTTCAAGATGTACGAAGCGTTTTAATTTTTTTCCTCCATGTCACCTATGGGGCTACGTAAAGATGCGCCCACAGAACGGAAAAGACAACGTAAGTTTATTAACTATTGAGAAGTACAATGACTAAGGCTATTTAGACTTTTGCAGTAATGTTTTAAACCCCACCATGCACGCAAGTGTAAACGTGAGCAGCACAGAGCTGTGTGGCTGCTTTCAGCGCAATTCATTATTAGGCAGAGCTAAGCGGGACCAGTGTAAGTTGCTTTATAAAAGTGTATTTTTTTGGTCTTGTTATCTACAGGAAGCAGTACGCCGTCTTCACAACTCAGAGACAAATTGTAGGCACTACGAACCAGAGCAAGGGTAAGATTTAAAGAATATGCTTTCATTCTGCTGTATAAGGAAATAGATACGTTAATAGACAGATCTTAACCACAGACTAGAAAATGCATTTCCTGCAGAAAATGCGTGGGAATGCTGAATAGCTGAATTGCTAAAGCTAAACTGGATGAATAGCTTAAATCAGTAAGAAGAAGTGAAAGTAGTGATAATAGTTGAAAAAGTTTAAATCGTTTTAATAAATATGAATTTCATTAAAAAGTTAAAAGCTGATGCCAAACTGAATTGTTGGCTTTAAAAGTTCAATGATGCCATCGATGTAAAACATTGTAAGTTCTGAATCTATCTATTAAGTATGGAAGACTTACAAATGCTATGAGAAACATCTATTAAAATGCAGAAATAAAAAAAAAAAAGTTTAAATAATCTATAATGGTTTGCACTGCACTGCTGAAAAACTTGGAATTTGAAATGTAAAAGTGTCAGTTAATAGCTGAACTGCATTACCTTAATAACCTAACAGTCGAAAAACATTGCTACAAAAGCTGGAAGCTGAACTGTAATACTGTCAAAAGTGGAAGTTCCAATAAATTAACTAAAAAGGCTGAAAGTATAAATACGTTGTATTATTATCAGCCATATCCATTGTGTAGAACAAACAAGCATGATCCTAAAGAGCTGAGAGGTGAATATATTGCCTGAAAAGAAGCGGGATATATACATGGATGAAATCACAAATGACCCTGGAGGTAGGGAGGGAGGGAGAGAGAGAGAGACAGAAGGAGGGAGGGAGAGACGGGGTGAGAGAGAGGAAGGGAGGGAGAGAGAGAGAGGAGGGAGAGAGAAGGAGGGAGAGGGAGGGAGAGAGAGAGAGCGATAGACACAGAGAGAGAGTGAGAGAGAGACACAGACACAGGTAGACACAGACAGACACAGATATACACACACAGACACAGACACAGATAGACACAGATAAACACAGATAGACACAGATAGACACAGATAAACACAGATAAACACAGACAGACACAGATAGACACGGACAGACACAGATAGACACAGACAGACAGACACAGATAGACATAGACACACACAGACACAGATAGACACACACAGATAGACAGACTCAGATAGACACAGATAGACACAGACACAGATAGACACAGATAGACACAGACAGACACAGATAGACACAGATAGACAGAGACAGACACAGATAGACACAAACACAGCTAGACACAAGACACAGACAGACAGACACAGATATACACAGACACAGATAGACACAGACAGACACAGATACACAGATACACAGACACAGATAGACACAGACACAGACAAACACAGACACAGATAGACACAGACACAGACAAACACAGACACAGATAGACACAGAAAGACACAGACAGACACAGATAGACACAGACACAGATAAACACAGACACAGACAGACACAGACAGACACAGATAGACACAGACAGACACAGAAAGACACAGACGGACACAGATACACAGACACAGATAGACACAGACACAGCTAGACACAAGACACAGACAGATAGACAGAGACACAGATACACAGATACACAGACACAGATAGACACAGACACAGACAAACACAGACACAGAAAGACACAGACAGACACAGCTAGACACAAGACACAGAAAGACACAGACAGGCACAGATACACAGACACAGATAGACACAGACACAGATAAACACAGACACAGATAGACACAGAAAGACACAGACAGACACAGATAGACAAAGACACAGCTAGACACAGATAGACACAGACAGACACAGCTAGACACAGCAAGACACAGCAAGACACAGACAGACACAGATAGACACAGACAGACACAGACAGACACAGAGACACAGACACAGCTAGACACAAGACACAGACAGACACAGATAGACACAGACAGACACAGAAAGACACAGACAGACACAGATACACAGACACAGATACACAGACACAGATAGACACAGATAGACACAGACAGACACAGATAGGCACAGATAGACACAGACAGACACAGACAGACACAGATAGACAGAGACAGACACAGATAGACACAGATACAGATAGACACAGATAGACACACACAGACACAGATAGACACAGACAGACACAGACAGACACAGATAGACAGAGACACAGACAGACACAGAGACACAGATACACAGACACAGATAGACACAGACAGACACAGCTAGACACAGCTAGACACAAGACACAGACAGACACAGAAAGACACAGACAGACACAGATACACAGACACAGATACACAGACACAGATACACAGACACAGATACACAGACACAGATAAACACAGACACAGCTAGACACAAGACACAGACAGACAGACACAGATAGACACAGATAGAGATAGACACAGATAGACAGACACAGACAGACACAGATAGACACAGATAGACAGACACAGATAGACACAGACACAGACAGACAGACACAGATAGACAGACACAGATAGACACAGACACAGATAGACACAGACAGACACAGAGACACAGATACACAGACACAGATAGACACAGACACAGACAAACACAGACACAGACAGACACAGATAGACACAGCTAGACACAAGACACAGATAGACACAGAAAGACACAGATAAACAAGGACACAGATAGACACAGATAGACACAGCTAGACACAAGACACAGACAGACACAGATAGACACAGACAGACACAGATAGACACAGACACAGCTAGACACAAGACACAGACAGACACAGATAGACACAGACACAGACAGACACAGAAAGACACAGACAGACACAGATACACAGACACAGATAGACACAGACACAGATAGACACAGAAAGACACAGACAGACACAGACAGACACAGACAGACACAGACAGACACAGATAGACACAGATAGACAGAGACAGACACAGCTAGACACAAGACACAGACAGACAGACACAGATAGACACAGACACAGATAGACACAGATACAGATAGACATAGACACAGATAGACACAGACAGACACAGATAGACAGAGACAGACACAGATAGACACAGACACAGACAGACAGACACAGATAGACACAGACAGACACAGAGACACAGATGCACAGATACACAGACACAGACAAACACAGACACAGATAGACACAGACAGAAACAGATAGACACAGCTAGACACAAGACACAGACAGACACAGATAGACACAGACAGACACAGATACACAGACACAGATAGACACAGACACAGATAAACACAGACACAGATAGACACAGAAAGACACAGACAGACACAGATAGACACAGACAGACACAGAAAGACACAGATAGACAAAGACACAGAAAGACACAGACAGACACAGATAGATACAGACAGACACATATAGACACAGATAGACACAGACAGACACAAAACACAGACAGACACAGATAGACACAGCTAGAAACAGACAGACACAGACAGACCCAGACAGACCCAGATAGACACAGATAGACACAGACAGACACAGATAGACACAGATAGACACAGACACAGCTAGACACAAGACACAGACAGACAGACACAGATAGACACAGACACAGACAGACACAGAGACACAGATACACAGATACACAGACACAGATAGACACAGATAGACACAGACAGACACAGATAGAAACAGCTAGACACAAGACACAGACAGACACAGATAGACACAGACACAGACAGACACAGATAGACACAGATAGACAGAGACAGACACAGATAGACACAGACAGACAGACACATATAGACACAGATAGACACAGACAGACACAGAGACACAGACAGACACAGAGACACAGATACACAGACACAGACACAGACAAACACAGACACAGATAGACACAGACAGACACAGATAGACACAAGACACAGACAGACACAGATAGACACAGACACAGACACAGATAGACACAGACACAGATAAACACAGACACAGATAGACACAGAAAGACACAGACAGACACAGAAAGACACAGATACACAGACACAGATAGACACAGACACAGATAAACACAGACACAGATAGACACAGACAGACACAGAAAGACACAGATAGACACAGATAGACACAGATAGACACAGCTAGACACAAGACACAGACAGACACAGACAGACACAGACAGACACAGATAGACACAGACAGACACAGATAGACACAGACACAGCTAGACACAAGACACAGACAGACAGACACAGATAGACATAGACACAGACACAGATAGACACAGATAGACACAGACAGACACAGATAGACAGAGACAGACACAGATAGACACAGACACAGATATACACAGACACAGATAGACACAGACACAGATAGACACAGAAAGACACAGACAGACACAGATAGACACAGCTAGACACAAGACACAGAAAGACACAGACAGACACAGATAGACACAGCTAGACACAAGACACAGACAGACACAGACAGACACAGAAAGACACAGACAGACACAGAAAGACACAGACAGACACAGATAGACACAGACACAGATAGACACAGACACAGATAAACACAGACACAGACAGACACAGACACAGACAGACACAGAAAGACACAGACAGACACAGATAGACAAAGACACAGATAGACACAGATAGACAGACACAGATAAACACAGACACAGATAGACACAGACAGACACAGATAGGCACAGATAGACAAAGACACAGACAGACACAGATAGACACAGCTAGACACAAGACACAGACAGACACAGACAGACACAGACAGACACAGCTAGACACAGACAGACACAGACAGACACAGCTAGACACAGACAGACACAGCTAGACACAGATAGACAGAGACAGACACAGATAGACACAGACACAGCAAGACACAGACAGACAGACACAGACACAGATAGACACAGACAGACACAGAGACACAGATACACAGACACAGACAAACACAGACACAGCTAGACACAGAAAGACACAGATAGACACAGACACAGACAGACACAGATACACAGACACAGATACACAGACACAGATAAACACAGACACAGATAAACACAGACACAGATAGACACAGACACAGACAGACACAGATAGGCACAGATAGACACAGACAGACACAGAAAGACACAGATAGACAAAGACACAGATAGACACAGATAGACATAGACAGACACAGATAGACACGGACAGACACAGATAGACACAGACAGACAGACACAGATAGACATAGACACACACAGACACAGATAGACACACACAGATAGACAGACTCAGATAGACACAGATAGACACAGACACAGATAGACACAGATAGACACAGACAGACACAGATAGACACAGATAGACAGAGACAGACACAGACACAGATAGACACACACAGATAGACAGACTCAGATAGACACAGATAGACACAAACACAGCTAGACACAAGACACAGACAGACAGACACAGATATACACAGACACAGATAGACACAGACAGACAGACACAGATAGACATAGACACACACAGACACAGATAGACACACACAGATAGACAGACTCAGATAGACACAGATAGACACAAACACAGCTAGACACAAGACACAGACAGACAGACACAGATATACACAGACACAGATAGACACAGACAGACACAGATACACAGATACACAGACACAGATAGACACAGACACAGACAAACACAGACACAGATAGACACAGACACAGACAAACACAGACACAGATAGACACAGAAAGACACAGACAGACACAGATAGACACAGACACAGATAAACACAGACACAGACAGACACAGACAGACACAGATAGACACAGACAGACACAGAAAGACACAGACGGACACAGATACACAGACACAGATAGACACAGACACAGCTAGACACAAGACACAGACAGATAGACAGAGACACAGATACACAGATACACAGACACAGATAGACACAGACACAGACAAACACAGACACAGAAAGACACAGACAGACACAGCTAGACACAAGACACAGAAAGACACAGACAGGCACAGATACACAGACACAGATAGACACAGACACAGATAAACACAGACACAGATAGACACAGAAAGACACAGACAGACACAGATAGACAAAGACACAGCTAGACACAGATAGACACAGACAGACACAGCTAGACACAGCAAGACACAGCAAGACACAGACAGACACAGATAGACACAGACAGACACAGACAGACACAGAGACACAGACACAGCTAGACACAAGACACAGACAGACACAGATAGACACAGACAGACACAGAAAGACACAGACAGACACAGATACACAGACACAGATAGACACAGATAGACACAGACAGACACAGATAGGCACAGATAGACACAGACAGACACAGACAGACACAGATAGACAGAGACAGACACAGATAGACACAGATACAGATAGACACACATAGACACAGACAGACACAGACAGACACAGATAGACAGAGACACAGACAGACACAGAGACACAG
Organism: Zingel zingel; assembly: GCA_023566125.1. Classification (NCBI taxonomy): domain Eukaryota; kingdom Metazoa; phylum Chordata; class Actinopteri; order Perciformes; family Percidae; genus Zingel; species Zingel zingel. Next base: position 7,569,058 of record CM042317.1, on the reverse strand, counting down.
ATACACAGACACAGATAGACACAGACAGACACAGCTAGACACAGCTAGACACAAGACACAGACAGACACAGAAAGACACAGACAGACACAGATACACAGACACAGATACACAGACACAGATACACAGACACAGATACACAGACACAGATAAACACAGACACAGATAGACACAGAAAGACACAGATAGACACAGACAGACACAGATAGGCACAGACAGACACAGCTAGACACAGACAGACACAGACGGACACAGATAGACACAGATAGACAGACACAGATAGACACAGACACAGCTAGACACAAGACACAGACAGACAGACACAGATAGACACAGATAGAGATAGACACAGATAGACAGACACAGACAGACACAGATAGACACAGATAGACAGACACAGATAGACACAGACACAGACAGACAGACACAGATAGACAGACACAGATAGACACAGACACAGATAGACACAGACAGACACAGAGACACAGATACACAGACACAGATAGACACAGACACAGACAAACACAGACACAGACAGACACAGATAGACACAGCTAGACACAAGACACAGATAGACACAGAAAGACACAGATAAACAAGGACACAGATAGACACAGATAGACACAGCTAGACACAAGACACAGACAGACACAGATAGACACAGACAGACACAGATAGACACAGACACAGCTAGACACAAGACACAGACAGACACAGATAGACACAGACACAGACAGACACAGAAAGACACAGACAGACACAGATACACAGACACAGATAGACACAGACACAGATAAACACAGACACAGATAGACACAGAAAGACACAGACAGACACAGACAGACACAGACAGACACAGATAGACACAGATAGACAGAGACAGACACAGCTAGACACAAGACACAGACAGACAGACACAGATAGACACAGACACAGATAGACACAGATACAGATAGACATAGACACAGATAGACACAGACAGACACAGATAGACAGAGACAGACACAGATAGACACAGACACAGACAGACAGACACAGATAGACACAGACAGACACAGAGACACAGATGCACAGATACACAGACACAGACAAACACAGACACAGATAGACACAGACAGAAACAGATAGACACAGCTAGACACAAGACACAGACAGACACAGATAGACACAGACAGACACAGATACACAGACACAGATAGACACAGACACAGATAAACACAGACACAGATAGACACAGAAAGACACAGACAGACACAGATAGACACAGACAGACACAGAAAGACACAGATAGACAAAGACACAGAAAGACACAGACAGACACAGATAGATACAGACAGACACATATAGACACAGATAGACACAGACAGACACAAAACACAGACAGACACAGATAGACACAGCTAGAAACAGACAGACCCAGACAGACCCAGATAGACACAGATAGACACAGACAGACACAGATAGACACAGATAGACACAGACACAGCTAGACACAAGACACAGACAGACAGACACAGATAGACACAGACACAGATAGACACAGACACAGACAGACACAGAGACACAGATACACAGACACAGATAGACACAGATAGACACAGACAGACACAGATAGAAACAGCTAGACACAAGACACAGACAGACACAGATAGACACAGACACAGACAGACACAGATAGACACAGATAGACAGACACAGATAGACACAGACAGACAGACACATATAGACACAGATAGACACAGACAGACACAGAGACACAGACAGACACAGAGACACAGATACACAGACACAGACACAGACAAACACAGACACAGATAGACACAGACAGACACAGATAGACACAAGACACAGACAGACACAGATAGACACAGACACAGACACAGATAGACACAGACACAGATAAACACAGACACAGATAGACACAGAAAGACACAGACAGACACAGAAAGACACAGATACACAGACACAGATAGACACAGACACAGATAAACACAGACACAGATAGACACAGACAGACACAGAAAGACACAGATAGACAAAGACACAGATAGACACAGATAGACACAGCTAGACACAAGACACAGACAGACACAGACAGACACAGACAGACACAGATAGACACAGACAGACACAGATAGACACAGACACAGCTAGACACAAGACACAGACAGACAGACACAGATAGACATAGACACAGACACAGATAGACACAGATAGACACAGACAGACACAGATAGACAGAGACAGACACAGATAGACACAGACACAGATATACACAGACACAGATAGACACAGACACAGATAGACACAGAAAGACACAGACAGACACAGATAGACACAGCTAGACACAAGACACAGAAAGACACAGACAGACACAGATAGACACAGCTAGACACAAGACACAGACAGACACAGACAGACACAGAAAGACACAGACAGACACAGAAAGACACAGACAGACACAGATAGACACAGACACAGATAGACACAGACACAGATAAACACAGACACAGACAGACACAGACACAGACAGACACAGAAAGACACAGACAGACACAGATAGACAAAGACACAGATAGACACAGATAGACAGACACAGATAAACACAGACACAGATAGACACAGACAGACACAGATAGGCACAGATAGACAAAGACACAGACAGACACAGATAGACACAGCTAGACACAAGACACAGACAGACACAGACAGACACAGACAGACACAGACAGACACAGCTAGACACAGACAGACACAGACAGACACAGCTAGACACAGACAGACACAGCTAGACACAGACAGACACAGCTAGACACAGATAGACAGAGACAGACACAGATAGACACAGACACAGCAAGACACAGACAGACAGACACAGACAGACACAGAGACACAGATACACAGACACAGACAAACACAGACACAGCTAGACACAGAAAGACACAGATAGACACAGACACAGACAGACACAGATACACAGACACAGATACACAGACACAGATAAACACAGACACAGATAAACACAGACACAGATAGACACAGACACAGACAGACACAGATAGGCACAGATAGACACAGACAGACACAGAAAGACACAGATAGACAAAGACACAGATAGACACAGATAGACATAGACAGACACAGACACAGACAGACACAGCTAGACACAGATAGACACAGACAGACACAGATAGACAGACAGACAGACACAGATAGACACAGACAGACACAGCTAGACACAAGACACAGACAGACACCGACAGACACAGCTAGACACAGACAGACACAGCTAGACACAGACACAGCTAGACACAAGACACAGACAGACAGACACAGATAGACACAGACAGACACAGATAGACACAGATAGACACACACAGACACAGATAGACACAGACAGACACAGATAGACAGAGACAGACACAGATAGACACAGACACAGACAGACAGACACAGATAGACACAGATAGACACAGACAGACACAGACAGACACAGACAGACACAGATAGACACAGACACAGACAGACACAGCTAGACACAAAACACAGACAGACACAGACAGACACAGCTAGACACAGACAGACACAGATAGACACAGACAGACACAGATAGACACAGATAGACACAGACAGACACAGATAGACACATACACAGCTAGACACAAGACACAGACAGACAGACACAGATAGACACAGACAGACACAGAGACACAGACACAGATAGACACAGACACAGATAGACACAGAAAGACACAGACAGACACAGATAGACACAGACAGACACAGAGACACAGATACACAGACACAGATAGACACAGACACAGATAGACACAGAAAGACACAGACAGACACAGATAGACACAGACAGACACAGATACACAGACACAGATAGACACAGATAGACACAGAAAGACACAGACAGACACAGATAGACACAGCTAGACACAAGACACAGACAGACACAGATAGACACAGACACAGACAGACACAGAAAGACACAGACAGACACAGATACACAGACACAGATAAACACAGACACAGATAGACACAGAAAGACACAGATAGGCACAGATAGACACAGACAGACACAGAAAGACACAGATAGACATAGACACAGACAGACACACACAGCTAGACACAGCTAGACACAAGACACAGACAGACACAGACAGACACAGATAGACACAGATAGACACAGCTAGACACAAAACACAGACAGACACAGATAGACACAGACAGACACAGATAGACACAGACAGACACAGACAGACACAGACACAAGACACAGACAGACAGACACAGACACAGATAGACACAGCTAGACACAGATAGACACAGACAGACACAGATAGACACAGAAAGACACAGATAGACAAAGACACAGATAGACACAGACAGACACAGATAGACACAGCTAGACACAAGACACAGACAGACACAGATAGACACAGACAGACACAGCTAGACACAGACAGACACAGACAGACACAGCTAGACACAGATAGACACAGACAGACACAGATAGACACAGATAGACAGACACAGATAGACACAGACACAGCAAGACACAGACACAGACACAGAGACACAGATACACAGAGACACAGACACAGCTAGACACAGCTAGACACAGAAAGACACAGACAGACACAGACAGACACAGACAGACACAGACACAGATAGACACAGACACAGATAAACACAGACACAGATAGACACAGACAGGCACAGATAGACACAGAAAGACACAGATAGACAAAGACACAGATAGACATAGACAGACACAGCTAGACACAGATAGACACAGCTAGACACAGACAGACACAGATAGACACAGATAGACACAGACAGACACAGATAGACAGACAGATAGACACAGACACAGCTAGACACAAGACACAGACAGACACCGACAGACACCGACAGACACAGCTAGACACAGACAGACACAGCTAGACACAGACAGACACAGATAGACACAGACACAGACAGACAGACAGACACAGATAGACACACACAGACACAGATAGACACAGATAGACACAGATAGACACAGACAGACACAGATAGACACAGATAGACAGAGACAGACACAGATAGACACAGACAGACAGACACAGATAGACACAGACACAGATACACAGACACAGACAGACACAGATAGACACAGACAGACACAGACAGACACAGATAGACACAGACAGACACAGCTAGACACAAAACACAGACAGACACAGATAGACACAGATAGACACAGACAGACACAGATAGACACAGATAGACACAGATAGACACAGATAGACACATACACAGCTAGACACAAGACACAGACAGACAGACACAGATAGACACAGACAGACACAGAGACACAGATACACAGACACAGATAGACACAGACAAACACAGACACAGACAGACACAAGACACAGACAGACACAGATAGACACAGAAAGACACAGACAGACACAGATAGACACAGCTAGACACAAGACACAGCTAGACACAAGACACAGACAGACACAAGACACAGACAGACACAGACAGACACAGATACACAGACACAGATAGACACAGACACAGATAAACACAGACACAGATAGACACAGACAGACACAGATAGACACAGACAGACACAGAAAGACACAGATAGACATAGACACAGACACACACAGCTAGACACAGCTAGACACAGACAGACACAGACAGACACAGACAGACACAGACAGACACAGATAGACACAGATAGACACAGCTAGACACAAAACACAGACAGACACAGATAGACACAGATAGACACAGACAGACACAGATAGACACAGACAGACACAGATAGACACAGACACAGCTAGACACAAGACACAGACAGACAGACACAGACACAGATAGACACAGACAGACACAGATAGACACAGACAGACACAGCTAGACACAGATAGACACAGACAGACACAGATAGACACAGACAGACACAGATAGACACAGACAGACACAGCTAGACACAAGACACAGCTAGACACCGACAGACACAGCTAGACACAGACAGACACAGACAGACACAGATAGACACAGATAGACACAGACACAGCTAGACACAAGACACAGACAGACAGACACAGATAGACATAGACACAGGCACAGATAGACACAGATACAGATAGACACAGACACAGATAGATACAGACAGACACAGATAGACACAGATAGACAGAGACAGACACAGATAGACAGAGACACAGATACACAGACACAGATAGACACAGACAAACACAGACACAGATAGACACAGACAGACACAGATAGACAGACACAGACAGACACAGATAGACACAGCTAGACACAAAACACAGACAGACACAGATAGACACAGACAGACACAGACAGACACAGATAGACACAGACAGACACAGATAGACACAGATAGACACATACACAGCTAGACACAAGACACAGACAGACAGACACAGATAGACACAGACACAGATAGACACAGACAGACACAGAGACACAGATACACCGATACACAGACACAGATAGACACAGACACAGACAAACACAGACACAGATAGACACAGAAAGACACAGACAGACACAGATAGACACAGACAGACACAGATAGACACAGACACAGACAGACACAGAAAGACACAGACAGACACAGATACACAGACACAGATGGACACAGACACAGATAAACACAGACACAGAAAGACACAGACAGACACAGATAGACACAGAAAGACACAGATAGACAGACACAGATAGACACAGACAGACACACACAGCTAGACACAGATAGACACAGCTAGACACAAGACACAGACAGACACAGATAGACACAGATAGACACAGACAGACACAGCTAGACACAAAACACAGACAGACACAGCTAGACACAGATAGACACAGACAGACACAGACAGACACAGATAGACACAGATAGACAGAGACAGACACAGATAGACACAGACAGACAGACACAGATAGACATAGACACAGACAGACACAGATACACAGACACAGACACAGATAGACACAGATAGACACAGACAGACACAGACAGACACAGATAGACACAGACAGACACAGCTAGACACAAAACACAGACAGACACAGATAGACACAGATAGACACAGACAGACACAGACAGACACAGATAGACACAGACAGACACAGATAGACACAGATAGACACATACACAGCTAGACACAAGACACAGACAGACACAGATAGACACACACAGACAGACACAGAGACACAGATACACAGACACAGATAGACAGAGACAGACACAGATAGACACAGACACAGATATACACAGACACAGATAGACACAGACACAGATAGACACAGAAAGACACAGACAGACACAGATAGACACAGCTAGACACAAGACACAGACAGACACAGAAAGACACAGACAGACACAGATAGACACAGCTAGACACAAGACACAGACAGACACAGACACAGAAAGACACAGACAGACACAGATACACAGACACAGATAGACACAGACACAGATAAACACAGACACAGATAGACACAGATAGGCACAGATAGACAAAGACACAGATAGACACAGATAGACAGACACAGATAAACACAGACACAGATAGACACAGACAGACACAGATAGGCACAGATAGACAAAGACACAGACAGACACAGATAGACACAGCTAGACACAAGACACAGACAGACACAGACAGACACAGACAGACACAGACAGACACAGCTAGACACAGACAGACACAGCTAGACACAGATAGACAGAGACAGACACAGATAGACACAGACACAGCAAGACACAGACAGACAGACACAGACACAGATAGACACAGACAGACACAGAGACACAGATACACAGACACAGATAGACACAGACAAACACAGACACAGCTAGACACAGAAAGACACAGATAGACACAGACACAGACAGACACAGATACACAGACACAGATAAACACAGACACAGATAAACACAGACACAGATAGACACAGACACAGACAGACACAGAAAGACACAGATAGACAAAGACACAGATAGACACAGATAGACATAGACAGACACAGACAGACACAGCTAGACACAGATAGACACAGACAGACACAGACAGACACAGCTAGACACAAGACACAGACAGACACCGACAGACACAGCTAGACACAGACAGACACAGATAGACACAGACACAGCTAGACACAAGACACAGACAGACAGACAGACACAGATAGACACAGACAGACACAGATAGACACAGATAGACACAGACAGACACAGATAGACAGAGACAGACACAGATAGACACAGACACAGACAGACAGACACAGATAGACACAGAGACACAGATAGACACAGACAGACACAGATAGACACAGATAGACACAGCTAGACACAAAACACAGACAGACACAGACAGACACAGATAGACACAGCTAGACACAGACAGACACAGCTAGACACAGACAGACACAGATAGACACATACACAGCTAGACACAAGACACAGACAGACAGACACAGATAGACACAGACAGACACAGAGACACAGACACAGATAGACACAGACACAGATAGACACAGACAGACACAGATAGACACAGACATACACAGACACAGATACACAGACACAGATAGACACAGACAGACACAGAAAGACACAGACAGACACAGATAGACACAGACAGACACAGAGACACAGATACACAGACACAGATAGACACAGACACAGATAGACACAGAAAGACACAGACAGACACAGATAGACACAGCTAGACACAAGACACAGACAGACACAGATAGACACAGACACAGACAGACACAGAAAGACACAGACAGACACAGATACACAGACACAGATAGACACAGACACAGATAAACACAGACACAGATAGACACAGAAAGACACAGATAGGCACAGATAGACACAGACAGACACAGAAAGACACAGATAGACATAGACACAGACAGACACACACAGCTAGACACAGCTAGACACAAGACACAGACAGACACAGACAGACACAGACAGACACAGATAGACACAGACAGACACAGATAGACACAGCTAGACACAAAACACAGACAGACACAGATAGACACAGATAGACACAGATAGACACAGACAGACACAGATAGACACAGACAGACACAGACAGACACAGACACAAGACACATACAGACAGACACAGACACAGATAGACACAGACAGACACAGATAGACACAGATAGACACAGACAGACACAGATAGACACAGAAAGACACAGATAGACAAAGACACAGATAGACACAGATAGACACAGCTAGACACAAGACACAGACAGACACAGACAGACACAGCTAGACACAGACAGACACAGCTAGACACAGACAGACACAGCTAGACACAGATAGACACAGACAGACACAGATAGACACAGACAGATAGACACAGACACAGCAAGACACAGACACAGACACAGAGACACAGATACACAGAGACACAGACACAGACAAACACAGACACAGCTAGACACAGAAAGACACAGACAGACACAGACAGACACAGACAGACACAGACACAGATAGACACAGACACAGATAAACACAGACACAGATAGACACAGACAGGCACAGATAGACACAGACAGACACAGAAAGACACAGATAGACAAAGACACAGATAGACATAGACAGACACAGCTAGACACAGATAGACACAGCTAGACACAGACAGACACAGATAGACACAGATAGACACAGACAGACACAGCTAGACACAAGACACAGACAGACACCGACAGACACAGCTAGACACAGACAGACACAGATAGACACAGATAGACAGACACAGATAGACAGAGACACAGCTAGACACAAGACACAGACAGACAGACAGACACAGATAGACACAGACAGACACATATAGACACAGATAGACACACACAGACACAGATAGACACAGACAGACACAGATAGACAGAGACAGACACAGATAGACACAGACAGATAGACATAGACACAGACAGACACAGATACACAGACACAGACACAGACAGACACAGATAGACACAGACAGACACAGACAGACACAGATAGACACAGACAGACACAGCTAGACACAAAACACAGACAGACACAGACAGACACAGATAGACACAGATAGACACAGATAGACACAGATAGACACAGATAGACACATACACAGCTAGACACAAGACACAGACAGACAGACACAGATAGACACAGACAGACACAGAGACACAGATACACAGACACAGATAGACACAGACAAACACAGACACAGACAGACACAAGACACAGACAGACACAGATAGACACAGAAAGACACAGACAGACACAGATAGACACAGCTAGACACAAGACACAGACAGACACAAGACACAGACAGACACAGATAGACACAGAAAGACACAGACAGACACAGATACACAGACACAGATAGACACAGACACAGATAAACACAGACACAGATAGACACAGACAGACACAGATAGACACAGAAAGACACAGATAGACATAGACACAGACAGACACACACAGCTAGACACAGCTAGACACAGACAGACACAGACAGACACAGACAGACACAGATAGACACAGACAGACACAGATAGACACAGACAGACACAGATAGACACAGCTAGACACAAAACACAGACAGACACAGATAGACACAGATAGACACAGACAGACACAGATAGACACAGACAGACACAGATAGACACAGACACAGCTAGACACAAGACACAGACAGACAGACACAGATAGACACAGACAGACACAGATAGACACAGAAAGACACAGCTAGACACAGATAGACACAGACAGACACAGATAGACACAGACAGACACAGATAGACACAGACAGACACAGCTAGACACAAGACACAGACAGACACCGACAGACACAGCTAGACACAGACAGACACAGACAGACACAGATAGACACAGATAGACACAGACACAGCTAGACACAAGACACAGACAGACAGACACAGACACAGCTAGACACAAGACACAGACAGACAGACACAGATAGACACAGACACAGATAGACACAGGCACAGATAGACACAGATAGACACAGACACAGATAGATACAGACAGACACAGATAGACACAGATAGACAGAGACAGACACAGACACAGATAGACACAGACAGACACAGAGACACAGATACACAGACACAGATAGACACAGACAAACACAGACACAGATAGACACAGACAAACACAGACACAGATAGACACAGATAGACACAGCTAGACACAAAACACAGACAGACACAGATAGACACAGACAGACACAGCTAGACACAAAACACAGACAGACACAGACAGACACAGACAGACACAGATAGACACAGATAGACACATACACAGCTAGACACAAGACACAGACAGACAGACACAGATAGACACAGACACAGATAGACACAGACAGACACAGAGACACAGATACACCGATACAGACACAGATAGACACAGACACAGACAAACACAGACACAGATAGACACAGAAAGACACAGACAGACACAGATAGACACAGCTAGACACAAGACACAGACAGACACAGATAGACACAGACACAGACAGACACAGAAAGACACAGACAGACACAGATACACAGACACAGATGGACACAGACACAGATAAACACAGACACAGATAGACACAGAAAGACACAGACAGACACAGAAAGACACAGAAAGACACAGATAGACAGACACAGATAGACACAGACAGACACACACAGCTAGACACAGATAGACACAGCTAGACACAAGACACAGATAGACACAGATAGACACAGACAGACACAGCTAGACACAAAACACAGACAGACACAGCTAGACACAGACAGACACAGACAGACACAGATAGACACAGACAGACACAGATAGACACAGATAGACAGAGACAGACACAGATAGACACAGACAGACAGACACAGATAGACATAGACACAGACAGACACAGATACACAGACACAGACACAGATAGACACAGACAGACACAGACAGACACAGACAGACACAGATAGACACAGACAGACACAGCTAGACACAAAACACAGATAGACACAGATAGACACAGATAGACACAGACAGACACAGACAGACACAGACAGACACAGATAGACACAGATAGACACATACACAGCTAGACACAAGACACAGACAGACAGACACAGATAGACACAGACAGACACAGAGACACAGATACACAGACACAGATAGACACAGACAAACACAGACACAGACAAACACAGACACAGACAGACACAAGACACAGACAGACACAAGACACAGACAGACACAGATAGACACAGAAAGACACAGACAGACACAGATAGACACAGCTAGACACAAGACACAGACAGACACAAGACACAGACAGACACAGATAGACACAGAAAGACACAGACAGACACAGATACACAGACACAGATAGACACAGACACAGATAAACACAGACACAGATAGACACAGACAGACACAGATAGACACAGACAGACACAGAAAGACACAGATAGACATAGACACAGACAGACACACACAGCTAGACACAGCTAGACACAGCTAGACACAGACAGACACAGACAGACACAGATAGACACAGATAGACACAGCTAGACACAAAACACAGACAGACACAGATAGACACAGATAGACACAGATAGACACATACAGACACAGATAGACACAGACAGACACAGATAGACACAGACACAGCTAGACACAAGACACAGACAGACAGACACAGACACAGATAGACACAGACAGACACAGATAGACACAGACAGACACAGCTAGACACAGATAGACACAGACAGACACAGATAGACACAGACAGACACAGATAGACACAGACAGACACAGCTAGACACAAGACACAGCTAGACACCGACAGACACAGCTAGACACAGACAGACACAGACAGACACAGATAGACACAGATAGACACAGACACAGCTAGACACAAGACACAGACAGACAGACACAGATAGACACAGATAGACACAGGCACAGATAGACACAGATAGACACAGACACAGATAGATACAGACAGACACAGATAGACACAGATAGACAGAGACAGACACAGATAGACACAGACACAGACAGACAGACAGACACAGACACAGATAGACACAGACAGACACAGAGACACAGATACACAGACACAGATAGACACAGACAAACACAGACACAGATAGACACAGACAGACACAGATAGACAGACACAGACAGACACAGATAGACACAGCTAGACACAAAACACAGATAGACACAGCTAGACACAGCTAGACACAGCTAGACACAGACAGACACAGATAGACACAGATAGACACATACACAGCTAGACACAAGACACAGACAGACAGACACAGATAGACACAGACACAGATAGACACAGACAGACACAGAGACACAGATACACCGATACACAGACACAGATAGACACAGACACAGACAAACACAGACACAGATAGACACAGAAAGACACAGACAGACACAGATAGACACAGCTAGACACAAGACACAGACAGACACAGATAGACACAGACACAGACAGACACAGAAAGACACAGACAGACACAGATACACAGATGGACACAGACACAGATAAACACAGACACAGATAGACACAGAAAGACACAGACAGACACAGAAAGACACAGACAGACACAGATAGACACAGACAGACACAGATAGACACAGACAGACACAGATAGACACAGACAGACACACACAGCTAGACACAGATAGACACAGCTAGACACAAGACACAGACAGACACAGATAGACACAGACAGACACAGCTAGACACAAAACACAGACAGACACAGCTAGACACAGACAGACACAGATAGACACAGACAGACAGATAGACACAGACAGACACAGCTAGACACAAGACACAGACAGACACAGAAAGACACAGATAGACAAAGACACAGATAGACACAGACAGACACCGCTAGACACCGACAGACACAGACAGACACAGACAGACACAGATAGACACAGACACAGCTAGACACAAGACACAGACAGACAGACACAGATAGACACAGATAAACACAGATACAGATAGACACAGACACAGATAGACACACACAGACACAGAGACACAGATACACAGACACAGACAAACACAGACACAGACACAGAAAGACACAGACAGACACAGCTAGACACAAGACACAGACAGACACAGACACAGACAGACACAGACACAGATAAACACAGACACAGATAGACACAGACAGACACAGATAGGCACAGATAGACACATACAGACACAGAAAGACACAGATAGACAAAGACACAGATAGACACAGCTAGACACAGGTAGACACAGCTAGACACAAGACACAGACAGACACAGACAGACACAGATAGACACAGACAGACACAGCTAGACACAAAACACAGACAGACACAGACAGACACAGACAGACACAGACAGACACAGACAGACACAGACAGACACAGACAGACACAGATAGACAAAGACACAGATAGACACAAGACACAGACAGACACAGATAGACACAGACACAGATAGACACAGATACAGATAGACACAAGACACAGACAGACAGACACAGATAGACACAGACAGACACAGAGACACAGATACACAGACACAGATAGACAAACACAGACACAGCTAGACACAGAAAGACACAGACAGACACAGATAGACACAGACAGACACAGAAAGACACAGATACACAGACACAGATAGACACAGACACAGATAAACACAGACACAGATAGACACAGAAAGACACAGACAGACACAGATAGGCACAGATAGACATAGACAGACACAGAAAGACACAGATAGACAAAGACACAGATAGACACAGACAGACACAGCTAGACACAGCTAGACACAGACAGACACAGATAGACACAGACAGACACAGATAGACACAGACAGACACAGCTAGACACCGACAGACACCGACAGACACCGACAGACACAGACAGACACAGATAGACAGAGACAGACACAGATAGACACATACACAGCTAGACACAGACAGACAGACACAGATAGACACAGACACAGATAGACATAGATATAGATAGACACAGACACAGATAGACACACACAGACACAGATAGATACAGGCAGACACAGATAGACACAGATAGACAGAGACAAACACAGATAGACACAGACACAGATAGACAGAGACAGACACAGATAGACACAGACAGACAGACACAGATAGACACAGACACAGATAGACATAGACACAGATACACAGATACACAGACACAGATAGACACAGACACAGACAAACACAGACACAGAAAGACACAGACAGACACAGATAGACACAGACAGACACAGCTAGACACAAAACACAGACAGACACAGATAGACACAGCTAGACACAGACAGACAGACAGACACAGACAGACACAGATAGACACAGATAGACACAGACAGACACAGACAGACACAGATAGACACAGACACATACACAGCTAGACACAAGACACAGACAGACAGACACAGATAGACACAGACACAGATAGACACAGACAGACACAGAGACACAGATACACCGATACACAGACACAGATAGACACAGACACAGACAAACACAGACACAGATAGACACAGAAAGACACAGACAGACACAGATAGACACAGCTAGACACAAGACACAGACAGACATAGATAGACACAGACACAGACAGACACAGAAAGACACAGACAGACACAGATACACAGACACAGATAGACACAGACACAGATAAACACAGACACAGACAGACACAGATAGACACAGACAGACACAGACAGACACACACAGCTAGACACAGCTAGACACAGACAGACACAGATAGACACAGATAGACACAGACAGACACAGACAGACACAGATAGACACAGATAGACAAAGACACAGACAGACACAGATAGACACAGACAGACACAGATAGACACAGACAGACACAGCTAGACACAAAACACAGACAGACACAGATAGACACAGCTAGACACAGACAGACAGACAGACACAGACAGACACAGATAGACACAGATAGACACAGACAGACACAGACAGACACAGATAGACACAGATAGACAAAGACACAGACAGACACAGATAGACACAGACAGACACAGATAGACACAGACAGACACAGCTAGACACAAAACACAGACAGACACAGATAGACACAGCTAGACACAGACAGACAGACAGACACAGACAGACACAGATAGACACAGATAGACACAGACAGACACAGACAGACACAGACAGACACAGACAGACACAGACAGACACAGATAGACACAGATAGACACAGACAGACACAGATAGACACAGCTAGACACAAGACACAGACAGACAGACACAGATAGACACAGACACAGATAGATACAGATAGACACAGACACAGCTAGACACACACAGACACAGACAGACACAGATAGACACATATAGACAGAGACAGATAGACACAGCTAGACACAAGACACAGACAGACACAGACAGACACAGACAGACACAGACAGACACACACAGCTAGACACAGATAGACACAGCTAGACACAAGACACAGACAGACACAGACAGACACAGACAGACACAGACAGACACAGACAGACACAGATAGACACAGACAGACACAGATAGACACAGACACAGCTAGACACAAGACACAGAAAGACACAGATAGACAAAGACACAGATAGACACCGACAGACACAGCTAGACACCGACAGACACAGCTAGACACCGACAGACACAGCTAGACACAGACAGACACAGATAGACACAGACACAGCTAGACACAAGACACAGACAGACACAGATAGACACAGATAGACACAGATACAGATAGACACAGACACAGATAGACACAGACAGACACAGATAGACACAGATAGACAGAGACAGACACAGATAGACACAGACACAGACAGACAGACACAGACAGACAGACACAGATAGACACAGACACAGATAGACACAGACACAGATAGACACACACAGACAGACACAGATACACAGATAGACACAGACAGACACAGATAGACACAGCTAGACACAAGACACAGACAGACACAGATAGACACAGACACAGACAGACACAGAAAGACACAGACAGACACAGATAGACACAGATAAACACAGACACAGATAGACACAGAAAGACACAGACAGACACAGATAGGCACAGATAGACACATACAGACACAGAAAGACACAGATAGACAAAGACACAGATAGACATAGACACAGACAGACACAGCTAGACACAGACACAGCTAGACACAAGACACAGACAGACACAGATAGACACAGACAGACACAGATAGACAGATAGACACAGACAGACACAGCTAGACACAAGACACAGACAGACACAGCTAGACACAAAACACAGACAGACACAGATAGACACAGCTAGACACAGACAGACACAGACAGACACAGACAGACACAGACAGACACAGACAGACACAGATAGACACAGATAGACACAGACAGACACAGATAGACACAGCTAGACACAAGACACAGACAGACAGACACAGATAGACACAGACACAGATAGATACAGATAGACACAGACACAGCTAGACACACACAGACACAGACAGACACAGATAGACACATATAGACAGAGACAGACACAGATACACAGACACAGATAGACACAGACACAGAAACACAGACACAGATAGACACAGATAGGCACAGATAGACACAGAAAGACACAGACAGACACAGACAGACACAGATAGACACAAGACACCGACAGACACAGCTAGACACAGACAGACACAGACAGGCACAGATAGACAGAGACAGACACAGATAGACACAGACACAGCTAGACACAAGACACAGACAGACAGACACAGATAGACACAGACACAGATAGACACAGATATAGACAGACACAGATAGACACACACAGACACAGATAGACACAGACAGACACAGATAGACACAGACAGACACAGATAGACACAGACACAGCTAGACACAAGACACAGACAGACAGACACAGATAGACACAGATACAGATAGACACAGACACAGACAGACACAGACAGACACAGATAGACACAGACAGACTCAGATAGACACAGACACAGCTAGACACAAGACACAGACAGACAGACACAGATAGACACAGATAGACACAGATAGACACAGATACAGATAGACACAGACACAGATAGACACACACAGACACAGATAGACACAGACAGACACAGCTAGACACAAGACACAGACAGACACCGACAGACACCGACAGACACAGACAGACACAGATAGACAGAGACAGACACAGATAGACACATACACAGCTAGACACAAGACACAGACAGACAGACACAGATAGACACAGACACAGATAGACATAGATATAGATAGACACAGACACAGATAGACACACACAGACACAGATAGACACAGACAGACACAGATAGACACAGATAGACAGAGACAAACACAGATAGACACAGACAGACAGACACAGATAGACACAGACACAGATAGACACAGATAGACAGAGACAGACACAGATAGACACAGACAGACAGACACAGATAGACACAGACACAGATAGACACAGATACACAGATACACAGACACAGATAGACACAGACAAACACAGACACAGAAAGACACAGACAGACACAGATAGACACAGACAGACACAGCTAGACACAAAACACAGACAGACACAGATAGACACAGCTAGACACAGACAGACAGACAGACACAGATAGACACAGATAGACACAGACAGACACAGATAGACACAGATAGACACAGATAGACACAGACAGACACAGATAGACACATACACAGCTAGACACAAGACACAGACAGACAGACACAGATAGACACAGACACAGATAGACACAGACAGACACAGAGACAGATACACCGATACACAGACACAGATAGACACAGACACAGACAAACACAGACACAGATAGACACAGAAAGACACAGACAGACACAGATAGACACAGCTAGACACAAGACACAGACAGACATAGATAGACACAGACACAGACAGACACAGAAAGACACAGACAGACACAGATACACAGACACAGATAGACACAGACACAGATAAACACAGACACAGACAGACACAGATAGACACAGACAGACACACACAGCTAGACACAGCTAGACACAGACAGACACAGATAGACACAGATAGACACAGATAGACACAGATAGACACAGACAGACACAGACAGACAGACACAGATAGACACAGATAGACAAAGACACAGACAGACACAGACAGACAGACACAGATAGACACAGACAGACACACACAGCTAGACACAGATAGACACAGCTAGACACAAGACACAGACAGACACAGACAGACACAGACAGACACAGACAGACACAGACAGACACAGATAGACACAGACACAGCTAGACACAAGACACAGAAAGACACAGATAGACAAAGACACAGATAGACACCGACAGACACAGCTAGACACCGACAGACACAGCTATTCACAGCTAGACACAGCTAGACACAGCTAGACACAGACAGACACAGATAGACACAGACACAGCTAGACACAAGACACAGACAGACACAGATACAGATACAGATAGACACAGACACAGATAGACACAGACAGACACAGATAGACACAGATAGACAGAGACAGACACAGATAGACACAGACAGACACAGACACAGATAGACACAGACAGACACAGAGACACAGATACACAGATAGACACAGACACAGACAAACACAGACACAGATAGACACAGACAGACACAGATAGACACAGCTAGACACAAGACACAGACAGACACAGATAGACACAGACACAGACAGACACAGAAAGACACAGACAGACACAGACACAGATAGACACAGATAAACACAGACACAGATAGACACAGAAAGACACAGACAGACACAGATAGGCACAGATAGACACATACAGACACAGAAAGACACAGATAGACAAAGACACAGACAGACACAGATAGACACAGACAGACACAGCTAGACACAGATAGACACAGCTAGACACAAGACACAGACAGACACAGACAGACACAGATAGACACAGACAGACACAGATAGACAGATAGACACAGACAGACACAGCTAGACACAAAACACAGACAGACACAGATAGACACAGCTAGACACAGACAGACACAGACAGACACAGACAGACACAGATAGACACAGATAGACACAGATAGACACAAGACACAGACAGACAGACACAGACAGACAGACACAGATAGACACAGACACAGATAGATACAGATAGACACAGACACAGCTAGACACACACAGACACAGACAGACACAGATAGACACATATAGACAGAGACAGACACAGAAAGACACAGATACACAGACACAGATAGACACAGACACAGAAACACAGACACAGATAGACACAGAAAGACACAGATAGGCACAGATAGACACAGATAGACACAGACAGACACAGCTAGACACAAGACACCGACAGACACCGACAGACACAGCTAGACACAGACAGACACAGACAGACACAGATAGACAGAGACAGACACAGATAGACACAGACACAGCTAGACACAAGACACAGACAGACAGACACAGATAGACACAGACACAGATAGACACAGATATAGACAGACACAGATAGACACACACAGACACAGATAGACACAGACAGACACAGATAGACACAGACACAGCTAGACACAAGACACAGACAGACAGACACAGATAGACACAGATAGACACAGATACAGATAGACACAGACACAGACAGACACAGACAGACACAGATAGACACAGACAGACTCAGATAGACACAGACACAGCTAGACACAAGACACAGACAGACAGACACAGATAGACACAGACAGACACAGATAGACACAGATAGACACAGACAGACACAGATAGACACAGACAGACACAGATAGACACAGACACAGATAGACACAGACAGACACAGAGACACAGATACACAGACACAGATAGACACAGACACAGACAAACACAGACACAGATAGACACAGACAGACACAGCTAGACACAAGACACAGACAGACACAGATAGACACAGACACAGACAGACACAGAAAGACACAGACAGACACAGATACACAGACACAGATAGACACAGACACAGATGAACACAGACACAGAAAGACACAGAAAGACACAGACAGGCACAGACAGACACATACAGACAAAGACACAGATAGACACAGACAGACACAGACAGACACAGATAGACACAGCTAGACACAGATAGACACAGCTAGACACAAGACACAGACAGACACAGACAGACACAGATAGACACAGACAGACACAGCTAGACACAAAACACAGACAGACACAGATAGACACAGATAGACACAGACAGACACAGATAGACACAGATAGACACAAACACAGCTAGACACAAGACACAGACAGACAGACACAGATAGACACAGATAGACACAGATACAGATAGACACAGACACAGATACACAGACACAGATAGACACAGATAGACAGAGACAGACACAGATAGACACAGACACAGCTAGACACAAGACACAGACAGACAGACACGGACACAGATAGACACAGACAGACACAGAGACACAGATACACAGACACAGATAGACACAGACAAACACAGACACAGCTAGACACAGAAAGACACAGACAGACACAGATAGACACAGACAGACACAGATAGACACAGAAAGACACAGATAGGCACAGATAGACACAGACAGACACAGACAGACACAGATAGACACAGATAGACACAGATAGACACAAGACACCGACAGACACCGACAGACACAGCTAGACACAGACAGACACAGACAGACACAGATAGACAGAGACAGACACAGATAGACACAGACACAGCTAGACACAAGACACAGACAGACAGACACAGATAGACACAGACACAGATAGACACAGATATAGACAGACACAGATAGACACACACAGACACAGATAGACACAGACAGACACAGATAGACACAGACACAGCTAGACACAAGACACAGACAGACAGACACAGATAGACACAGATAGACACAGATACAGATAGACACAGACAGACACAGACAGACACAGATAGACACAGACAGACTCAGATAGACACAGACACAGCTAGACACAAGACACAGACAGACAGACACAGATAGACACAGATAGACACAGATAGACACAGATACAGATAGACACAGACACAGATAGATAGACACAGACAGACACAGATAGACACAGACAGAGACAGACACAGATAGACACAGACAGACACAGATAGACACAGACACAGATAGACACAGACAGACACAGAGACACAGATACACAGACACAGATAGACACAGACACAGACAAACACAGACACAGATAGACACAGACAGACACAGCTAGACACAAGACACAGACAGACACAGATAGACACAGACACAGACAGACACAGAAAGACACAGACAGACACAGATACACAGACACAGATAGACACAGACACAGATGAACACAGACACAGATAGACACAGAAAGACACAGAAAGACACAGACAGGCACAGATAGACACATACAGACAAAGACACAGATAGACACAGACAGACACAGACAGACACAGCTAGACACAGATAGACACAGCTAGACACAAGACACAGACAGACACAGACAGACACAGATAGACACAGACAGACACAGCTAGACACAAAACCCAGACAGACACAGATAGACACAGATAGACACAGACAGACACAGATAGACACAGATAGACACAAACACAGCTAGACACAAGACACAGACAGACAGACACAGATAGACACAGACACAGATAGACACAGATACAGATAGACACAGACACAGATACACAGACACAGATAGACACAGATAGACAGAGACAGACACAGATAGACACAGACACAGCTAGACACAAGACACAGACAGACAGACACGGACACAGATAGACACAGACAGACACAGAGACACAGATACATAGACACAGACAAACACAGACACAGCTAGACACAGAAAGACACAGACAGACACAGATAGACACAGACACAGACAGACACAGATAGACACAGACACAGACAGACACAGAAAGACACAGATACACAGACACAGATAGACACAGACACAGATAAACACAGACAGACACAGATAGACACAGACAGACACAGAAAGACACAGATAGACAAAGACACAGATAGACACAGACAGACACAGATAGACACAGACAGATAGACACAGATAGACACAGACAGACACAGCTAGACACAAGATACAGATAGACACAGATATAGATAGACACAGACACAGATAGACAGACACAGATAGACACAGACAGACACAGATAGACACAGATAGACAGAGACAGACACAGATAGACACAGACACAGACAGACAGACACAGATAGACACAGACACATATAGACACAGACAGACACAGAGACACAGATACACAGACACACAGACACAGACACAGACAAACACAGACACAGATAGACACAGAAAGACACCGACATACACAGATAGACACAGCTAGACACAAGACACAGACAGACACAGACAGACACAGATAGACACAGATACAGATAGACACAGACAGACACAGATAGACACAGATAGACAGAGACAGACACAGATAGACACAGACACAGACAGACAGACACAGATAGACACAGACACAGATAGACACAGACAGACACAGAGACACAGATACACAGACACAGATAGACACAGACACAGACAAACACAGACACAGATAGACACAGAAAGACACAGACAGACACAGATAGACACAGCTAGACACAAGACACAGACAGACACAGCTAGACACAGACACAGACAGACACAGAAAGACACAGACAGACACAGACACAGATAGACACAGACACAGATAAACACAGACACAGATAGACACAGACAGACACAGATAGGCACAGATAGACACATACAGACACAGAAAGACACAGATAGACAAAGACACAGACAGACACAGATAGATAGACACAGCTAGACACAAGACACAGACAGACACAGACAGACACAGACAGACACAGACAGACACAGACAGACACAGATAGACACAGATAGACACAGACAGACACAGATAGACACAGATAGACACAGACAGACACAGATAGACACAGATAGACACAGACAGACACAGATAGACACAGACACAGCTAGACACAAGACACAGACAGACAGACACAGATAGACACAGACACAGATAGATACAGATAGACACAGACACAGATAGACAGACACAGACAGACACAGATAGATACATATAGACAGAGACAGACACAGATAGACACAGACACAGCTAGACACAAGACACAGACAGACAGACATAGACACAGACAGACACAGACAGACACAGACACAGCTAGACACAGAAAGACACAGACAGACACAGATAGACACAGACACAGACAGACACAGAAAGACACAGATACACAGACACAGATAGACACAGAAACACAGACACAGATAGACACAGAAAGACACAGACAGACACAGATAGGCACAGATAGACACAGATAGACACAGATAGACACAGACAGACACAGCTAGACACAAGACACAGACAGACACCGACAGACACAGCTAGACACCGACAGACACAGACAGACACAGACACAGATAGACACAGACACAGATAGACACAGATATAGATAGACACACACAGACACAGATAGACACAGACAGACACAGATAGACACACACAGACACAGATAGACACAGACAGACACAGATAGACACAGACACAGCTAGACACAAGACACAGACAGACAGACACAGATAGATACAGATAGACACAGACACAGACAGACAGACACAGATAGACACAGACAGACACAGATAGACACAGACACAGCTAGACACAAGACACAGACAGACAGACACAGATAGACACAGATAGACACAGATAGATACAGATAGACACAGACACAGATAGACACACACAGACACAGATAGACACAGACAGACACAGATAGACACAGACACAGACAGACAGACACAGATAGACACAGACACAGATAGACACAGACAGACACAGAGACACAGATACACAGATACACAGACACAGATAGACACAGACACAGACAAACACAGACACAGATAGACACAGACAGACACAGCTAGACACAAGACACAGATAGACACAGACACAGACAGACACAGAAAGACACAGACA
This sequence comes from Zingel zingel, assembly GCA_023566125.1. NCBI lineage: Eukaryota > Metazoa > Chordata > Actinopteri > Perciformes > Percidae > Zingel > Zingel zingel. The sequence goes on along the minus strand of CM042317.1, from coordinate 7,543,800 downwards.
GACACAGATACACAGACACAGATAGACACAGACACAGATGAACACAGACACAGATAGACACAGAAAGACACAGATAGACACAGACAGACACAGATAGACACACACAGACACAGATAGACACAGACAGACACAGATAGACACAGACACAGCTAGACACAAGACACAGACAGACAGACACAGATAGACACAGATAGACACAGATACAGATAGACACAGACAGACAGACACAGATAGACACAGACAGACACAGATAGACACAGACACAGCTAGACACAAGAGACAGACAGACACAGATAGACACAGATAGACACAGATACAGATAGACACAGACACAGATAGACACACACAGACACAGACAGACACAGATAGACACAGATAGACAGAGACAGACACAGACAGACAGACACAGACAGACAGACACAGATAGACATAGACACAGACAGACACAGATACACAGATACACAGACACAGATAGACACAGACACAGACAAACACAGACACAGATAGACACAGACAGACACAGCTAGACACAAGACACAGACAGACACAGATAGACACAGACACAGACAGACACAGAAAGACACAGACAGACACAGATACACAGACACAGATAGACACAGAAAGACACAGAAAGACACAGACAGGCACAGATAGACACATACAGACAAAGACACAGATAGACACAGACAGACACAGACAGACACAGACAGACACAGACAGACACAGATAGACACAGACAGACACAGCTAGACACAAGACACAGACAGACACAGATAGACACAGACAGACACAGCTAGACACAAAACACAGACAGACACAGATAGACACAGATAGACACAGACAGACACAGACAGACACAGATAGACACAGACACAGCTAGACACAAGACACAGACAGACAGACACAGATAGACACAGATACAGATATACACAGACACAGATAGACACAGATAGACACAGACACAGCTAGACACAAGACACAGACAGACAGACACAGACACAGATAGACACAGACAGACACAGAGACACAGATACACAGACACAGATAGACACAGACAAACACAGACACAGCTAGACACAGAAAGACACAGACAGACACAGATAGACACAGACACAGACAGACACAGAAAGACACAGACAGACACAGATAGACACAGACACAGACAGACACAGAAAGACACAGATAGACACAGACACAGATAAACACAGACACAGACAGACACAGACAGACACAGATAGGCACAGATAGACACAGATAGACAAAGACACAGATAGACAGACACAGACAGACACAGATAGACACAGACACAGACAGATAGACACAGACACAGATAGACACAGACAGACACAGAGACACAGATACACAGATACACAGACACAGATAGACACAGACACAGACAAACACAGACACAGATAGACACAGACAGACACAGCTAGACACAAGACACAGACAGACACAGATAGACACAGACACAGACAGACACAGAAAGACACAGACAGACACAGATACACAGACACAGATAGACACAGACACAGATGAACACAGACACAGATAGACACAGAAAGACACAGATAGACACAGACAGACACAGATAGACACACACAGACACAGATAGACACAGACAGACACAGATAGACACAAGACACAGACAGACACAGATAGACACAGACACAGCTAGACACAAGACACAGACAGACAGACACAGAGACACAGATAGACACAGATACAGATAGACACAGACACAGACAGACAGACACAGATAGACACAGATAGACACAGATAGACACAGATACAGATAGACACAGACACAGAGACACACACAGACACAGATAGACACAGACAGACACAGATAGACACAGATAGACAGAGACAGACACAGACAGACAGACACAGACAGACACAGATAGACACAGACACAGATAGACACAGACAGACACAGATACACAGATACACAGACACAGATAGACACAGACACAGACAAACACAGACACAGATAGACACAGACAGACACAGCTAGACACAAGACACAGACAGACACAGATAGACACAGACACAGACAGACACAGAAAGACACAGACAGACACAGATACACAGACACAGATACACAGACACAGATAGACACAGAAAGACACAGAAAGACACAGACAGGCACAGACAGACACAGACAGACACAGCTAGACACAGATAGACACAGCTAGACACAAGACACAGACAGACACAGATAGACACAGACAGACACAGATAGACACAGACAGACACAGCTAGACACAAAACACAGACAGACACAGATAGACACAGATAGACACAGACAGACACAGACAGACACAGATAGACACAGACACAGCTAGACACAAGACACAGACAGACAGACACAGATAGACACAGACACAGATACAGACAGACACAGATAGACACAGATACAGATATACACAGACACAGATAGACACAGATAGACACAGACACAGCTAGACACAAGACACAGACAGACAGACACAGACACAGATAGACACAGACAGACACAGAGACACAGATACACAGACACAGATAGACACAGACAAACACAGACACAGCTAGACACAGAAAGACACAGACAGACACAGATAGACACAGACACAGACAGACACAGAAAGACACAGACAGACACAGATAGACACAGACACAGACAGACACAGAAAGACACAGATAGACACAGACACAGATAAACACAGACACAGACAGACACAGACAGACACAGATAGGCACAGATAGACACAGATAGACAAAGACACAGATAGACAGACACAGACAGACACAGATAGACACAGACACAGACAGACAGACACAGATAGACACAGACACAGATAGACACAGACAGACACAGAGACACAGATACACAGATACACAGACACAGATAGACACAGACACAGACAAACACAGACACAGATAGACACAGCTAGACACAAGACACAGACAGACACAGATAGACACAGACACAGACAGACACAGAAAGACACAGACAGACACAGATACACAGACACAGATAGACACAGACACAGATGAACACAGACACAGATAGACACAGAAAGACACAGATAGACACAGACAGACACAGATAGACACACACAGACACAGATAGACACAGACAGACACAGATAGACACAAGACACAGACAGACACAGATAGACACAGCTAGACACAAGACACAGACAGACAGACACAGAGACACAGATAGACACAGATACAGATAGACACAGACACAGACAGACAGACACAGATAGACACAGATACAGATAGACACAGACACAGAGACACACACAGACACAGATAGACACAGACAGACACAGATAGACACAGATAGACAGAGACAGACACAGACAGACAGACACAGACAGACACAGATAGACACAGACACAGATAGACACAGACAGACACAGACAGACACAGATACACAGACACAGATAGACACAGACACAGATAGACACAGAAAGACACAGAAAGACACAGACAGGCACAGACAGACACAGACAGACACAGCTAGACACAGATAGACACAGCTAGACACAAGACACAGACAGACACAGATAGACACAGACAGACACAGCTAGACACAAAACACAGACAGACACAGATAGACACAGATAGACACAGACAGACACAGACAGACACAGATAGACACAGACACAGCTAGACACAAGACACAGACAGACAGACACAGATAGACACAGACACAGATAGACACAGATACAGATATACACAGACACAGATAGACACAGATAGACAGAGACAGACACAGATAGACACAGACACAGCTAGACACAAGACACAGACAGACAGACACAGACACAGATAGACACAGACAGACACAGAGACACAGATACACAGACACAGATAGACACAGACAAACACAGACACAGCTAGACACAGAAAGACACAGACAGACACAGATAGACACAGACACAGACAGACACAGAAAGACACAGATAGACACAGACACAGATAAACACAGACACAGACAGACACAGACAGACACAGATAGGCACAGATAGACACAGACAGACACAGATAGACAAAGACACAGATAGACACAGATAGACACAGACAGACACAGCTAGACACAAGACACAGACAGACACCGACAGACACAGCTAGACACAGACAGACACAGACAGACACAGATATACAGAGACACAGATAGACACAGATATAGATAGACACAGACACAGATAGACACAGATAGACAGACACAGATAGACACAGACACAGATAGACACAGACACAGATAGACACAGAGACACAGACACAGACAAACACAGACACAGATAGACACAGAAAGACACAGACATACACAGATAGACACAGAAAGACACAGACATACACAGACATACACAGATAGACACAGCTAGACACAAGACACAGATAGACACAGACACAGACAGACACAGAAAGACACAGACAGACACAGATAGACACAGACACAGATAGACACAGATAAACACAGACACAGATAAACACAGACACAGATAGACACAGAAAGACACAGATAGACACAGCTAGACACAAGACACAGACAGACACAGCTAGACACAAGACACAGACAGACACAGACAGACACAAAACACAGACACAGATAGACACAGCTAGACACAGACAGACACAGATAGACACAGATAGACACAGATAGACACAGATAGACACAGACAGACACAGATAGACACAGACACAGCTAGACACAAGACACAGACAGACAGACACAGATAGACACAGACACAGATAGACACAGATACAGATAGACACAGATAGACACACACAGACACAGACAGACACAGATAGACACATATAGACAGACAGACACAGATAGACACAGACACAGCTAGACACAAGACACAGACAGACAGACAAAGACACAGACAGACACAGACAAACACAGACACAGCTAGACACAGAAAGACACAGATAGACACAGACAGACACAGAAAGACACCGATACACAGAAACAGATAGACACAGAAACACAGACACAGAAAGACACAGACAGACACAGATAGGCACAGAAAGACACAGATAGACACAGACAGACACAGATAGACACAGACAGACACAGATAGACACAGATAGACACAGACACAGATAAACACAGACACAGATAGACACAGACAGACACAGATAGGCACAGATAGACAAAGACACAGATAGGCACAGATAGACAAAGACACAGATAAACACAGACACAGATAGACACAGACAGACACAGATAGGCACAGATAGACAAAGACACAGATAGACACAGCTAGACACAAGACACAGACAGACACAGACAGACACAGCTAGACACAGACAGACACAGCTAGACACAGACAGACACAGACAGACACAGCTAGACACAGATAGACAGACACAGACAGACACAGATAGACACAGATAGACAGAGACAGACACAGATAGACACAGACACAGCAAGACACAGACAGACAGACACAGATAGACACAGACAGACACAGAGACACAGATACACAGACACAGATAGACACAGACAAACACAGACACAGCTAGACACAGAAAGACACAGATAGACACAGACACAGACAGACACAGATACACAGACACAGATAAACACAGACACAGATACACAGACACAGATAAACACAGACACAGACAGACACAGATAGGCACAGATAGACACAGACAGACACAGAAAGACACAGATAGACAAAGACACAGATAGACACAGATATACATAGACAGACACAGACAGACACAGACACAGACAGACACAGCTAGACACAGATAGACACAGACAGACACAGATAGACAGACAGACAGACAGACACAGATAGACACAGATAGACACAGACAGACACAGCTAGACACAAGACACAGACAGACACCGACAGACACAGCTAGACACAGACAGACACAGATAGACACAGACACAGCTAGACACAAGACACAGACAGACAGACAGACACAGATAGACACAGACAGACACAGATAGACACAGATAGACACACACAGACACAGATAGACACAGACAGACACAGATAGACACAGACAGACACAGATAGACACAGATAGACACAGATAGACAGAGACAGACACAGATAGACACAGACACAGACAGACAGACACAGATAGACACAGATACACAGACACAGATAGACACAGACAGACACAGATAGACACAGACAGACACAGCTAGACACAAAACACAGACAGACACAGACAGACACAGATAGACACAGCTAGACACAGACAGACACAGCTAGACACAGACAGACACAGATAGACACAGACACAGATAGACACAGACAGACACAGATAGACACAGATAGACAGAGACAGACACAGATAGACACAGACACAGACAGACAGACACAGATAGACACAGACACAGATAGACACAGACAGACACAGAGACACAGATACACAGACACACAGACACAGACACAGACAAACACAGACACAGATAGACACAGAAAGACACAGACATACACAGATAGACACAGCTAGACACAAGACACAGACAGACACAGACAGACACAGATAGACACAGATACAGATAGACACAGACAGACACAGATAGACACAGATAGACAGAGACAGACACAGATAGACACAGACACAGACAGACAGACACAGATAGACACAGACACAGATAGACACAGACAGACACAGAGACACAGATACACAGACACAGATAGACACAGACACAGACAAACACAGACACAGATAGACACAGAAAGACACAGACAGACACAGATAGACACAGCTAGACACAAGACACAGACAGACACAGATAGACACAGACACAGACAGACACAGAAAGACACAGACAGACACAGACACAGATAGACACAGACACAGATAAACACAGACACAGATAGACACAGACAGACACAGATAGGCACAGATAGACACATACAGACACAGAAAGACACAGCTAGACACAAAACACAGACAGACACAGATAGACACAGCTAGACACAGACAGACACAGACAGACACAGATAGACACAGACAGACACAGATAGACACAGATAGACACAGACAGACACAGATAGACACAGACACAGCTAGACACAAGACACAGACAGACAGACACAGATAGACACAGACACAGATAGATACAGATAGACACAGACACAGATAGACACACACAGACACAGACAGACACAGATAGACACATATAGACAGAGACAGACACAGATAGACACAGACACAGCTAGACACAAGACACAGACAGACAGACATAGACACAGACAGACACAGACAGACACAGACACAGCTAGACACAGAAAGACACAGACAGACACAGATAGACACAGACAGACACAGAAAGACACAGATACACAGACACAGATAGACACAGAAACACAGACACAGATAGACACAGAAAGACACAGACAGACACAGATAGGCACAGATAGACACAGAAAGACACAGATAGACACAGATAGACACAGACAGACACAGCTAGACACAAGACACAGACAGACACCGACAGACACAGCTAGACACCGACAGACACAGACAGACACAGACACAGATAGACACAGACACAGATAGACACAGATATAGACAGACACAGATAGACACACACAGACACAGATAGACACAGACAGACACAGATAGACACACACAGACACAGATAGACACAGACAGACACAGATAGACACAAGACACAGACAGACACAGATAGACACAGACACAGCTAGACACAAGACACAGACAGACAGACACAGATAGACACAGATACAGATAGACACAGACACAGACAGACAGACACAGATAGACACAGACAGACACAGATAGACACAGACACAGCTAGACACAGACACAGCTAGACACAAGACACAGACAGACAGACACAGATAGACACAGATAGACACAGACACAGATAGACACACACAGACACAGATAGACACAGACAGACACAGATAGACACAGACACAGACAGACAGACACAGATAGACACAGACACAGATAGACACAGACAGACACAGATACACAGATACACAGACACAGATAGACACAGACACAGACAAACACAGACACAGAGACACAGACAGACACAGCTAGACACAAGACACAGACAGACACAGATAGACACAGACACAGACAGACACAGAAAGACACAGACAGACACAGATACACAGATAGACACAGACACAGATGAACACAGATACAGATAGACACAGAAAGACACAGATAGACACAGACAGACACAGATAGACACACACAGACACAGATAGACACAGACAGACACAGATAGACACAAGACACAGACAGACACAGATAGACACAGACACAGCTAGACACAAGACACAGACAGACAGACACAGATAGACACAGATAGACACAGATACAGATAGACACAGACACAGACAGACAGACACAGATAGACACAGACAGACACAGATAGACACAGACACAGCTAGACACAAGAGACAGACAGACACAGATAGACACAGATAGACACAGATACAGATAGACACAGACACAGATAGACAGACACAGACACAGATAGACACACACAGACACAGATAGACACAGACAGACACAGATAGACACAGACAGACACAGATAGACACAGATAGACAGAGACAGACACAGACAGAGACAGACACAGACAGACAGACACAGATAGACACAGACACAGATAGACACAGACAGACACAGATACACAGATACACAGACACAGATAGACACAGACACAGACAAACACAGACACAGATAGACACAGACAGACACAGCTAGACACAAGACACAGACAGACACAGATAGACACAGACACAGACAGACACAGAAAGACACAGACAGACACAGATACACAGACACAGATAGACACAGACACAGATAGACACAGAAAGACACAGAAAGACACAGACAGGCACAGATAGACACATACAGACAAAGACACAGATAGACACAGACAGACACAGACAGACACAGATAGACACAGACAGACACAGCTAGACACAGATAGACACAGCTAGACACAAGACACAGACAGACACAGATAGACACAGACAGACACAGCTAGACACAAAACACAGACAGACACAGATAGACACAGATAGACACAGACAGACACAGACAGACACAGATAGACACAGACACAGCTAGACACAAGACACAGACAGACAGACACAGATAGACACAGATACAGATATACACAGACACAGATAGACACAGATAGACAGAGACAGACACAGATAGACACAGACACAGCTAGACACAAGACACAGACAGACAGACACAGACACAGATAGACACAGACAGACACAGAGACACAGATACACAGACACAGATAGACACAGACAAACACAGACACAGCTAGACACAGAGACACAGACAGACACAGATAGACACAGACACAGACAGACACAGAAAGACACAGATAGACACAGATAAACACAGACACAGACAGACACAGACAGACACAGATAGACACAGACAGACACAGAAAGACACAGATAGACAAAGACACAGATAGACACAGACAGACACAGAGACACAGACACAGACAGACAGACACAGATAGACACAGACACAGATAGACACAGACAGACACAGAGACACAGATACACAGATACACAGACACAGATAGACACAGACACAGACAAACACAGACACAGATAGACACAGACAGACACAGCTAGACACAAGACACAGACAGACACAGATAGACACAGACACAGACAGACACAGAAAGACACAGACAGACACAGATACACAGACACAGATAGACACAGACACAGATGAACACAGACACAGATAGACACAGAAAGACACAGATAGACACAGAAAGACACAGATAGACACAGACAGACACAGATAGACACAGACAGACACAGATAGACACAGACAGACACAGATAGACACAAGACACAGACAGACACAGATAGACACAGACACAGCTAGACACAAGACACAGACAGACAGACACAGATAGACACAGATAGACACAGATACAGATAGACACAGACACAGACAGACAGACACAGATAGACACAGACAGACACAGATAGACACAGACACAGCTAGACACAAGAGACAGACAGACACAGATAGACACAGATAGACACAGATACAGATAGACACAGACACAGATAGACACACACAGACACAGATAGACACAGACAGACACAGATAGACACAGATAGACAGAGACAGACACAGACAGACAGACACAGACAGACACAGATAGACACAGACACAGATAGACACAGACAGACACAGATACACAGATACACAGACACAGATAGACACAGACACAGACAAACACAGACACAGATAGACACAGACAGACACAGCTAGACACAAGACACAGACAGACACAGATAGACACAGACACAGACAGACACAGAAAGACACAGACAGACACAGATACACAGACACAGATAGACACAGACACAGATAGACACAGAAAGACACAGAAAGACACAGACAGGCACAGATAGACACATACAGACAAAGACACAGATAGACACAGACAGACACAGACAGACACAGATAGACACAGACAGACACAGCTAGACACAGATAGACACAGCTAGACACAAGACACAGACAGACACAGATAGACACAGACAGACACAGCTAGACACAAAACACAGACAGACACAGATAGACACAGATAGACACAGACAGACACAGACAGACACAGATAGACACAGACACAGCTAGACACAAGACACAGACAGACAGACACAGATAGACACAGACACAGATAGACACAGATACAGATATACACAGACACAGATAGACACAGATAGACAGAGACAGACACAGATAGACACAGACACAGCTAGACACAAGACACAGACAGACAGACACAGACACAGATAGACACAGACAGACACAGAGACACAGATAGACACAGACAAACACAGACACAGCTAGACACAGAAAGACACAGACAGACACAGATAGACACAGACACAGACAGACACAGAAAGACACAGATAGACACAGACACAGATAAACACAGACACAGACAGACACAGACAGACACAGATAGGCACAGATAGACACAGACAGACACAGAAAGACACAGATAGACAAAGACACAGATAGACACAGACAGACACAGCTAGACACAAGACACAGACAGACACAGCTAGACACAAGACACAGACAGACACCGACAGACACAGCTAGACACAGACAGACACAGACAGACACAGATATACAGAGACACAGATAGACACAGATATAGATAGACACAGACACAGACAGACACAGATAGACACAGATAGACAGACACAGATAGACACAGACACAGATAGACACAGACACAGATAGACACAGATAGACACAGAGACACAGACACAGACAAACACAGACACAGATAGACACAGAAAGACACAGACATACACAGATAGACACAGAAAGACAGACATACACAGACATACACAGATAGACACAGCTAGACACAAGACACAGATAGACACAGACACAGACAGACACAGAAAGACACAGACAGACACAGATAGACACAGACACAGATAGACACAGATAAACACAGACACAGATAAACATAGACACAGAAAGACACAGATAGACACAGCTAGACACAAGACACAGACAGACACAGATAGACAGATAGACACAGACAGACACAGCTAGACACAAAACACAGACACAGATAGACACAGCTAGACACAGACAGACACAGACACAGCTAGACACAAGACACAGACAGACAGACACAGATAGACACAGACACAGATAGACACAGATACAGATAGACACAGATAGACACACACAGACACAGACAGACACAGATAGACACATATAGACAGAGACAGACACAGACAAACACAGACACAGCTAGACACAGAAAGACACAGACAGACACAGATAGACACAGACAGACACAGAAAGACACAGATACACAGACACAGATAGACACAGAAACACAGACACAGAAAGACACAGACAGACACAGATAGGCACAGATAGACACAGATAGACACATATAGACACAGACAGACACAGACAGACACAGATAGACACAGACAGACACAGATAGACACAGATAGACACAGACACAGATAAACACAGACACAGATAGACACAGACAGACACAGATAGGCACAGATAGACAAAGACACAGATAGACAGACACAGATAAACACAGACACAGATAGACACAGACAGACACAGATAGGCACAGATAGACAAAGACACAGATAGACACAGCTAGACACAAGACACAGACAGACACAGACAGACACAGCTAGACACAGACAGACACAGCTAGACACAGACAGACACAGACAGACACAGCTAGACACAGATAGACAGACACAGACAGACACAGACACAGCAAGACACAGACAGACAGACACAGACACAGATAGACACAGACAGACACAGAGACACAGATACACAGACACAGATAGACACAGACAAACACAGACAAACACAGACACAGCTAGACACAGAAAGACACAGATAGACACAGACACAGACAGACACAGATACACAGACACAGATAAACACAGACACAGATAAACACAGACACAGACAGACACAGCTAGACACAGATAGACACAGACAGACACAGATAGACAGACAGACAGACACAGATAGACACAGATAGACACAGACAGACACAGCTAGACACAAGACACAGACAGACACCGACAGACACAGCTAGACACAGACAGACACAGATAGACACAGACACAGCTAGACACAAGACACAGACAGACAGACAGACACAGATAGACACAGACAGACACAGATAGACACAGATAGACACACACAGACACAGATAGACACAGACAGACACAGATAGACACAGATAGACAGAGACAGACACAGATAGACACAGACACAGACAGACAGACACAGATAGACATAGACACAGACAGACACAGACAGACACAGACAGACACAGACAGACACAGATAGACACAGATAGACACAGACAGACACAGCTAGACACAAAACACAGACAGACACAGACAGACACAGACAGACACAGCTAGACACAGACAGACACAGATAGACACAGACAGACACAGATAGACACAGACAGACACAGATAGACACAGATAGACACAGACAGACACAGATAGACACATACACAGCTAGACACAAGACACAGACAGACAGACACAGACAGACACAGATACACAGACACAGATAGACACAGACAGACACAGATAGACACAGCTAGACACAAGACACAGACAGACACAGATAGACACAGACACAGACAGACACAGAAAGACACAGACAGACACAGATACACAGATACAGATAGACACAGACACAGATAAACACAGACACAGATAGACACAGAAAGACACAGATAGGCACAGATAGACACAGACAGACACAGAAAGACACAGATAGACATAGACACAGACAGACACACACAGCTAGACACAGCTAGACACAAGACACAGACAGACACAGACAGACACAGACAGACACAGATAGACACAGATAGACACAGCTAGACACAAAACACAGACAGACACAGATAGACACAGACAGACACAGATAGACACAGATAGACACAGACAGACACAGACACAAGACACAGACAGACAGACACAGACACAGATAGACACAGACAGACACAGCTAGACACAGATAGACACAGAAAGACACAGATAGACAAAGACACAGATAGACACAGATAGACACAGACAGACACAGATAGACACAGCTAGACACAAGACACAGACAGACACAGACAGACACAGATAGACACAGACAGACACAGCTAGACACAGACAGACACAGACAGACACAGCTAGACACAGATAGACACAGACAGACACAGATAGACACAGATAGACAGAGACAGACACAGATAGACACAGACACAGCAAGACACAGACACAGACACAGATAGACACAGACACAGATACACAGAGACACAGACACAGACAAACACAGACACAGCTAGACACAGAAAGACACAGACACAGACAGACACAGACAGACACAGAAAGACACAGACAGACACATACACAGACACAGATAGACACAGACACAGATAAACACAGACACAGATAGACACAGACAGACACAGATAGGCACAGATAGACACAGACAGACACAGAAAGACACAGATAGACAAAGACACAGATAGACATAGACAGACACAGACAGACACAGATAGACACAGCTAGACACAGATAGACACAGACAGACACAGATAGACAGACAGATAGACACAGACAGACACAGCTAGACACAAGACACAGACAGACACCGACAGACACAGCTAGACACAGACAGACACAGATAGACACAGATAGACAGACACAGATAGACACAGACACAGCTAGACACAAGACACAGACAGACACAGATAGACACAGACAGACACAGATAGACACACACAGACACAGATAGACACAGACAGACACAGATAGACACAGACACAGACAGACACAGATACACAGACACAGATAGACACAGAAAGACACAGACAGACACAGATAGACACAGCTAGACACAAGACACAGACAGACACAGATAGACACAGACACAGACAGACACAGAAAGACACAGACAGACACAGATACACAGATACAGATAGACACAGACACAGATAAACACAGACACAGATAGACACAGAAAGACACAGATAGGCACAGATAGACACAGAAAGACACAGATAGACATAGACACAGACAGACACACACAGCTAGACACAGCTAGACACAAGACACAGACAGACACAGACAGACACAGATAGACACAGATAGACACAGCTAGACACAAAACACAGACAGACACAGATAGACACAGATAGACACAGATAGACACAGACAGACACAGATAGACACAGATAGACACAGACAGACACAGACACAAGACACAGACAGACAGACACAGACACAGAGACACAGACAGACACAGCTAGACACAGATAGACACAGAAAGACACAGATAGACAAAGACACAGATAGACACAGATAGACACAGACAGACACAGATAGACACAGCTAGACACAAGACACAGACAGACACAGACAGACACAGATAGACACAGACAGACACAGCTAGACACAGACAGACACAGACAGACACAGCTAGACACAGATAGACACAGACAGACACAGATAGACACAGATAGACAGAGACAGACACAGATAGACACAGACACAGCAAGACACAGACACAGATAGACACAGACACAGATACACAGAGACACAGACACAGACAAACACAGACACAGCTAGACACAGAAAGACACAGACACAGACAGACACAGACAGACACAGAAAGACACAGACAGACACATACACAGACACAGATAGACACAGACACAGATAAACACAGACACAGATAGACACAGACAGACACAGATAGGCACAGATAGACACAGACAGACACAGAAAGACACAGATAGACAAAGACACAGATAGACATAGACAGACACAGACAGACACAGATAGACACAGCTAGACACAGATAGACACAGACAGACACAGATAGACAGACAGATAGACACAGACAGACACAGCTAGACACAAGACACAGACAGACACCGACAGACACAGATACAGATAGACACAGATAGACACACACAGACACAGACAGACACAGATAGACACATATAGACAGAGACAGACACAGACAAACACAGACACAGCTAGACACAGAAAGACACAGACAGACACAGATAGACACAGACAGACACAGAAAGACACAGATACACAGACACAGATAGACACAGAAACACAGACACAGAAAGACACAGACAGACACAGATAGGCACAGATAGACACAGATAGACACATATAGACACAGACAGACACAGACAGACACAGATAGACACAGACAGACACAGATAGACACAGATAGACACAGACACAGATAAACACAGACACAGATAGACACAGACAGACACAGATAGGCACAGATAGACAAAGACACAGATAGACACAGATAGACAGACACAGATAAACACAGACACAGATAGACACAGACAGACACAGATAGGCACAGATAGACAAAGACACAGATAGACACAGCTAGACACAAGACACAGACAGACACAGACAGACACAGCTAGACACAGACAGACACAGCTAGACACAGACAGACACAGACAGACACAGCTAGACACAGATAGACAGACACAGACAGACACAGACACAGCAAGACACAGACAGACAGACACAGACACAGATAGACACAGACAGACACAGAGACACAGATACACAGACACAGATAGACACAGACAAACACAGACAAACACAGACACAGCTAGACACAGAAAGACACAGATAGACACAGACACAGACAGACACAGATACACAGACACAGATAAACACAGACACAGATAAACACAGACACAGACAGACACAGCTAGACACAGATAGACACAGACAGACACAGATAGACAGACAGACAGACACAGATAGACACAGATAGACACAGACAGACACAGCTAGACACAAGACACAGACAGACACCGACAGACACAGCTAGACACAGACAGACACAGATAGACACAGACACAGCTAGACACAAGACACAGACAGACAGACAGACACAGATAGACACAGACAGACACAGATAGACACAGATAGACACACACAGACACAGATAGACACAGACAGACACAGATAGACACAGATAGACAGAGACAGACACAGATAGACACAGACACAGACAGACAGACACAGATAGACATAGACACAGACAGACACAGACAGACACAGACAGACACAGACAGACACAGATAGACACAGATAGACACAGACAGACACAGCTAGACACAAAACACAGACAGACACAGACAGACACAGCTAGACACAAAACACAGACAGACACAGACAGACACAGACAGACACAGCTAGACACAGACAGACACAGATAGACACAGACAGACACAGATAGACACAGACAGACACAGATAGACACAGATAGACACAGACAGACACAGATAGACACATACACAGCTAGACACAAGACACAGACAGACAGACACAGACAGACACAGATACACAGACACAGATAGACACAGACAGACACAGATAGACACAGCTAGACACAAGACACAGACAGACACAGATAGACACAGACACAGACAGACACAGAAAGACACAGACAGACACAGATACACAGATACAGATAGACACAGACACAGATAAACACAGACACAGATAGACACAGAAAGACACAGATAGGCACAGATAGACACAGACAGACACAGAAAGACACAGATAGACATAGACACAGACAGACACACACAGCTAGACACAGCTAGACACAAGACACAGACAGACACAGACAGACACAGACAGACACAGATAGACACAGATAGACACAGCTAGACACAAAACACAGACAGACACAGATAGACACAGACAGACACAGATAGACACAGATAGACACAGACAGACACAGACACAAGACACAGACAGACAGACACAGACACAGATAGACACAGACAGACACAGCTAGACACAGATAGACACAGAAAGACACAGATAGACAAAGACACAGATAGACACAGATAGACACAGACAGACACAGATAGACACAGCTAGACACAAGACACAGACAGACACAGACAGACACAGATAGACACAGACAGACACAGCTAGACACAGACAGACACAGACAGACACAGCTAGACACAGATAGACACAGACAGACACAGATAGACACAGATAGACAGAGACAGACACAGATAGACACAGACACAGCAAGACACAGACACAGACACAGATAGACACAGACACAGATACACAGAGACACAGACACAGACAAACACAGACACAGCTAGACACAGAAAGACACAGACACAGACAGACACAGACAGACACAGAAAGACACAGACAGACACATACACAGACACAGATAGACACAGACACAGATAAACACAGACACAGATAGACACAGACAGACACAGATAGGCACAGATAGACACAGACAGACACAGAAAGACACAGATAGACAAAGACACAGATAGACATAGACAGACACAGACAGACACAGATAGACACAGCTAGACACAGATAGACACAGACAGACACAGATAGACAGACAGATAGACACAGACAGACACAGCTAGACACAAGACACAGACAGACACCGACAGACACAGCTAGACACAGACAGACACAGATAGACACAGATAGACAGACACAGATAGACACAGACACAGCTAGACACAAGACACAGACAGACACAGATAGACACAGACAGACACAGATAGACACACACAGACACAGATAGACACAGACAGACACAGATAGACACAGACACAGACAGACACAGATACACAGACACAGATAGACACAGAAAGACACAGACAGACACAGATAGACACAGCTAGACACAAGACACAGACAGACACAGATAGACACAGACACAGACAGACACAGAAAGACACAGACAGACACAGATACACAGATACAGATAGACA
This sequence comes from Zingel zingel, assembly GCA_023566125.1. Lineage (NCBI taxonomy): Eukaryota > Metazoa > Chordata > Actinopteri > Perciformes > Percidae > Zingel > Zingel zingel. Next base: position 7,525,406 of record CM042317.1, on the reverse strand, counting down.
CAGACACAGATAAACACAGACACAGATAGACACAGAAAGACACAGATAGGCACAGATAGACACAGAAAGACACAGATAGACATAGACACAGACAGACACACACAGCTAGACACAGCTAGACACAAGACACAGACAGACACAGACAGACACAGATAGACACAGATAGACACAGCTAGACACAAAACACAGACAGACACAGATAGACACAGATAGACACAGATAGACACAGACAGACACAGATAGACACAGATAGACACAGACAGACACAGACACAAGACACAGACAGACAGACACAGACACAGAGACACAGACAGACACAGCTAGACACAGATAGACACAGAAAGACACAGATAGACAAAGACACAGATAGACACAGATAGACACAGACAGACACAGATAGACACAGCTAGACACAAGACACAGACAGACACAGACAGACACAGATAGACACAGACAGACACAGCTAGACACAGACAGACACAGACAGACACAGCTAGACACAGATAGACACAGACAGACACAGATAGACACAGATAGACAGAGACAGACACAGATAGACACAGACACAGCAAGACACAGACACAGATAGACACAGACACAGATACACAGAGACACAGACACAGACAAACACAGACACAGCTAGACACAGAAAGACACAGACACAGACAGACACAGACAGACACAGAAAGACACAGACAGACACATACACAGACACAGATAGACACAGACACAGATAAACACAGACACAGATAGACACAGACAGACACAGATAGGCACAGATAGACACAGACAGACACAGAAAGACACAGATAGACAAAGACACAGATAGACATAGACAGACACAGACAGACACAGATAGACACAGCTAGACACAGATAGACACAGACAGACACAGATAGACAGACAGATAGACACAGACAGACACAGCTAGACACAAGACACAGACAGACACCGACAGACACAGCTAGACACAGACAGACACAGATAGACACAGATAGACAGACACAGATAGACACAGACACAGCTAGACACAAGACACAGACAGACACAGATAGACACAGACAGACACAGATAGACACACACAGACACAGATAGACACAGACAGACACAGATAGACACAGACAGACACAGACAGACACAGATAGACACAGATAGACACAGACACAGCTAGACACAAGACACAGACAGACAGACACAGATAGACACAGACACAGATAGACACAGACAGACACAGAGACACAGATACACCGATACACAGACACAGATAGACACAGACAAACACAGACACAGATAGACACAGAAAGACACAGACAGACACAGATAGACACAGCTAGACACAAGACACAGACAGACACAGATAGACACAGACAGACACAGACAGACACAGATAGACACAGACAGACACAGATAGACACAGACAGACACAGCTAGACACAGATAGACACAGACAGACACAGATAGACACAGACAGACACAGATAGACACAGACAGACACAGCTAGACACAGATAGACATAGACAGACACAGATAGACACAGATAGACATAGACACAGACAGACACAGATACACAGACAGACACAGATAGACACAGAAAGACACAGACAGACACAGATAGACACAGACAGACACAGCTAGACACAAAACACAGACAGACACAGATAGACACAGATAGACACAGACAGACACAGATAGACACAGATAGACACAGATAGACACAGACAAACACAGACACAGACAGACACAAGACACAGACAGACACAGATAGACACAGAAAGACACAGACAGACACAGATAGACACAGCTAGACACAAGACACAGACAGACACAATACACAGACAGACACAGATAGACACAGAAAGACACAGACAGACACAGATACACAGACACAGATAGACACAGACAGACACAGATAGACACAGACAGACACAGAAAGACACAGATAGACATAGACACAGACAGACACACACAGCTAGACACAGCTAGACACAGCTAGACACAGACAGACACAGACAGACACAGATAGACACAGACAGACACAGATAGACACAGACAGACACAGATAGACACAGCTAGACACAAAACACAGACAGACACAGATAGACACAGACAGACACAGATAGACACAGACACAGCTAGACACAAGACACAGACAGACAGACACAGACACAGATAGACACAGACAGACACAGATAGACACAGACAGACACAGCTAGACACAGATAGACACAGACAGACACAGATAGACACAGATAGACACAGACAGACACAGCTAGACACAAGACACAGACAGACACCGACAGACACAGCTAGACACAGACAGACACAGACAGACACAGATAGACACAGATAGACACAGACACAGCTAGACACAAGACACAGACAGACAGACACAGATAGACACAGACACAGATAGACACAGGCACAGATAGATACAGACAGACACAGATAGACACAGATAGACAGAGACAGACACAGATAGACACAGACACAGACAGACAGACACAGACACAGATAGACACAGACAGACACAGATACACAGACACAGATAGACACAGACAAACACAGACACAGATAGACACAGACAGACACAGATAGACAGACACAGACAGACACAGATAGACACAGCTAGACACAAAACACAGACAGACACAGATAGACACAGCTAGACACAGACAGACACAGACAGACACAGATAGACACAGACAGACACAGATAGACACAGATAGACACATACACAGCTAGACACAAGACACAGACAGACAGACACAGATAGACACAGACACAGATAGACACAGACAGACACAGAGACACAGATACACCGATACACAGACACAGATAGACACAGACAAACACAGACACAGATAGACACAGAAAGACACAGACAGACACAGATAGACACAGCTAGACACAAGACACAGACAGACACAGATAGACACAGACACAGACAGACACAGAAAGACACAGACAGACACAGATACACAGACACAGATGGACACAGACACAGATAAACACAGACACAGATAGACACAGAAAGACACAGACAGACACAGATAGGCACAGAAAGACACAGATAGACACAGACAGACACAGATAGACACAGACAGACACACACAGCTAGACACAGATAGACACAGCTAGACACAAGACACAGACAGACACAGACAGACACAGATAGACACAGATAGACACAGACAGACACAGCTAGACACAAAACACAGACAGACACAGCTAGACACAGACAGACAGACAGACACAGATAGACACAGACAGACAGATAGACACAGACAGACACAGCTAGACACAAGACACAGACAGACACAGAAAGACACAGATAGACAAAGACACAGATAGACACAGACAGACACAGACAGACACCGCTAGACACAGACAGACACAGACAGACACAGATAGACACAGCTAGACACAAGACACAGACAGACAGACACAGATAGACACAGATAAACACAGATACAGATAGACACAGACACAGATAGACACACACAGACACAGAGACACAGATACACAGACACAGACAAACACAGACACAGATAGACACAGACAGACACAGCTAGACACAAGACACAGACAGACACAGATAGACACAGACACAGACAGACACAGACACAGATAAACACAGACACAGATAGACACAGACAGACACAGATAGGCACAGATAGACACATACAGACACAGAAAGACACAGATAGACAAAGACACAGATAGACACAGACAGACACAGACAGACACAGATAGACACAGACAGACACAGACACAGAAAGACACAGATAGACAAAGACACAGATAGACACAGACAGACACAGACAGACACCGCTAGACACAGACAGACACAGACAGACACAGATAGACACAGCTAGACACAAGACACAGACAGACAGACACAGATAGACACAGATAAACACAGATACAGATAGACACAGACACAGATAGACACACACAGACACAGAGACACAGATACACAGACACAGACAAACACAGACACAGATAGACACAGAAAGACACAGACAGACACAGCTAGACACAAGACACAGACAGACACAGATAGACACAGACACAGACAGACACAGACACAGATAAACACAGACACAGATAGACACAGACACAGATAGGCACAGATAGACACATACAGACACAGAAAGACACAGATAGACAAAGACACAGATAGACACAGGTAGACACAGACAGACACAGACAGACACAGACAGACACAGATAGACACAGACAGACACAGCTAGACACAAAACACAGATAGACACAGACAGACACAGATAGACACAGACAGACACAGATAGACACAGACACAGATAGACACAAGACACAGACAGACACAGATAGACACAGACACAGACACAGATACAGATAGACACAGACACAGATAGACACACACAAACACAGCTAGACACAGAAAGACACAGACAGACACAGATAGACACAGACACAGACAGACACAGAAAGACACAGATACACAGACACAGATAGACACAGACACAGATAAACACAGACACAGATAGACACAGAAAGACACAGACAGACACAGATAGGCACAGATAGACATAGACAGACACAGAAAGACACAGATAGACAAAGACACAGATAGACACAGACAAAGACACAGACACAGACAGACACAGCTAGACACAGATAGACACAGACAGACACAGATAGACACAGACAGACACAGACAGACACAGCTAGACACAAGACACAGACAGACACCGACAGACACCGACAGACACAGACAGACACAGATAGACACAGATAGACAGAGACAGACACAGATAGACACATACACAGCTAGACACAAGACACAGACAGACAGACACAGATAGACACAGACACAGATAGACATAGATATAGATAGACACAGACACAGATAGACACACACAGACACAGATAGACACAGATAGACACAGACAGACACAGATAGACAGAGACAAACACAGATAGACACAGACACAGACAGACAGACACAGATAGACACAGATAGACACAGATAGACAGAGACAGACACAGATAGACACAGACACAGACAGACAGACACAGATAGACACAGACACAGATAGACACAGACACAGATAGACACAGATACACAGATACACAGACACAGATAGACAGACACAGACAAACACAGACACAGAAAGACACAGACAGACACAGATAGACACAGACAGACACAGCTAGACACAAAACACAGACAGACACAGACAGACAGACAGACACAGACAGACACAGATAGACACAGATAGACACAGACAGACACAGATAGACACAGACACATACACAGCTAGACACAAGACACAGACAGACAGACACAGATAGACACAGACACAGATAGACACAGACAGACACAGAGACACAGATACACCGATACACAGACACAGATAGACACAGACACAGACAAACACAGACACAGATAGACACAGACAGACACAGATAGACACAGCTAGACACAAGACACAGATAGACACAGACAGACACAGAAAGACACAGACAGACACAGATACACAGACACAGATAGACACAGACACAGATAAACACAGACACAGATAGACACAGACAGACACACACAGCTAGACACAGATAGACACAGACAGACACAGATAGACACAGACAGACAGACAGACAGACAGACACAGATAGACACAGATAGACAAAGACACAGACAGACACAGACAGACACAGATAGACACAGACAGACACACACAGCTAGACACAGCTAGACACAAGACACAGACAGACACAGACAGACACAGACAGACACAGACAGACACAGACAGACACAGATAGACACAGACAGACACAGATAGACACAGACACAGCTAGACACAAGACACAGAAAGACACAGATAGACAAAGACACAGATAGACACCGACAGACACAGCTAGACACCGACAGACACAGCTAGACACAGCTAGACACAGACAGACACAGAGACACAGACACAGCTAGACACAAGACACAGACAGACACAGATAGACACAGATAGACACAGATACAGATAGACACAGACACAGATAGACACAGACAGACACAGATAGACACAGATAGACAGAGACAGACACAGATAGACACAGACAGACAGACACAGATAGACACAGACACAGATAGACACAGACAGACACAGAGACACAGATACACAGACACAGATAGACACAGACACAGACAAACACAGACACAGATAGACACAGACAGACACAGACAGACACAGACACAGAAAGACACAGACAGACACAGATAGGCACAGATAGACACATACAGACACAGAAAGACACAGATAGACAAAGACACAGATAGACACAAGACACAGACAGACACAGATAGACACAGACACAGACAGACACAGAAAGACACAGACAGACACAGACACAGATAGACACAGACACAGATAAACACAGACACAGATAGACACAGAAAGACACAGACAGACACAGATAGGCACAGATAGACACATACAGACACAGAAAGACACAGATAGACAAAGACACAGATAGACACAGACAGACACAGATAGACACAGACAGACACAGACAGACACAGCTAGACACAAGACACAGACAGACACAGACAGACACAGATAGACACAGACAGACACAGATAGACACAGACAGACACAGATAGACACAGACAGACACAGATAGACACAGACACAGCTAGACACAAGACACAGACAGACAGACACAGATAGACACAGACACAGATAGACACAGACACAGCTAGACACAAGACACAGACAGACACAGATAGACACAGATAGACACAGATACAGATAGACACAGACACAGATAGACACAGACAGACACAGATAGACACAGATAGACAGAGACAGACACAGATAGACACAGACAGACAGACACAGATAGACACAGACACAGATAGACACAGACAGACACAGAGACACAGATACACAGACACAGATAGACACAGACACAGACAAACACAGACACAGATAGACACAGACAGACACAGACAGACACAGACACAGACACAGATAAACACAGACACAGATAGACACAGAAAGACACAGATAGACAAAGACACAGATAGACACAGATAGACACAGACACAGACAGACACAGAAAGACACAGACAGACACAGACACAGATAGACACAGACACAGATAAACACAGACACAGATAGACACAGAAAGACACAGACAGACACAGATAGGCACAGATAGACACATACAGACACAGAAAGACACAGATAGACACAGACAGACACAGATAGACACAGACAGACACAGCTAGACACAAGACACAGACAGACACAGATAGACACAGACAGACACAGATAGACACAGACAGACACAGATAGACACAGACAGACACAGATAGACACAGATAGACACAGACAGACACAGATAGACACAGACACAGCTAGACACAAGACACAGACAGACAGACACAGATAGACACAGACACAGATAGACACAGACACAGCTAGACACACACAGACACAGACAGACACAGATAGACACATATAGACAGAGACAGACACAGAAAGACACAGATACACAGACACAGATAGACACAGACACAGAAACACAGACACAGATAGGCACAGATAGACACAGAAAGACACAGATAGACACAGATAGACACAGATAGACACAGACAGACACAGCTAGACACAAGACACAGACAGACACCGACAGACACAGCTAGACACAGACAGACACAGACAGACACAGATAGACAGAGACAGACACAGATAGACACAGACACAGCTAGACACAAGACACAGACAGACAGACACAGATAGACACAGACACAGATAGACACAGATATAGACAGACACAGATAGACACACACAGACACAGATAGACACAGACAGACACAGATAGACACAGACAGACACAGATAGACACAGACACAGCTAGACACAAGACACAGACAGACAGACACAGATAGACACAGATAGACACAGATACAGATAGACACAGACACAGACAGACACAGATAGACACAGACAGACTCAGACACAGACACAGCTAGACACAAGACACAGACAGACAGACACAGATAGACACAGATACAGATAGACACAGACACAGATAGACAGACACAGACAGACACAGATAGACACAGATAGACAGACACAGATAGACACAGACACAGACACAGATAGACAGACACAGAGACACAGAGACACAGACAGACACAGAGACACAGATACACAGACACAGACAGACACAGACACAGATAGACACAGACAGACACAGCTAGACACAAGACACAGACAGACACAGATAGACACAGACACAGACAGACACAGAAAGACACAGACAGACACAGATAGACACAGACACAGATAGACACAGACACAGATGAACACAGACACAGATAGACACAGAAAGACACAGAAAGACACAGACAGGCACAGATAGACACATACAGACAAAGACACAGATAGACACAGACAGACACAGATAGACACAGACAGACACAGCTAGACACAGATAGACACAGCTAGACACAAGACACAGACAGACACAGCTAGACACAGATAGACACAAGACACAGACAGACACAGACAGACACAGATAGACACAGACAGACACAGCTAGACACAAAACACAGACAGACAGATAGACACAGACAGACACAGATAGACACAGATAGACACAGACACAGCTAGACACAAGACACAGACAGACAGACACAGATAGACACAGACACAGATAGACACAGATACAGATAGACACAGACACAGATACACAGACACAGATAGACACAGATAGACAGAGACAGACACAGATAGACACAGACACAGCTAGACACAAGACACAGACAGACAGACACAGACACAGATAGACACAGACAGACACAGAGACACAGATACACAGACACAGATAGACACAGACAAACACAGACACATCTAGACACAGAAAGACACAGACAGACACAGATAGACACAGACAGACACAGAAAGACACAGATACACAGACACAGATAGACACAGACACAGATAAACACAGACAGACACAGACAGACACAGATAGGCACAGATAGACACAGACAGACACAGATAGACAAAGACACAGATAGACACAGATAGACACAGACAGACACAGATAGACACAGACAGATAGACACAGACAGACACAGCTAGACACAAGACACAGATAGACACAGATATAGATAGACACAGACACAGATAGACACACACAGACACAGATAGACACAGACAGACACAGATAGACACAGACAGACAGACACAGATAGACACAGACACAGATAGACACAGACAGACACAGAGACACAGAGACACAGATACACAGACACACAGACACAGACACAGACAAACACAGACACAGATAGACACAGAAAGACACAGACATACACAGATAGACACAGCTAGACACAAGACACAGACAGACACAGATAGACACAGATAGACACAGATACAGATAGACACAGATAGACACAGATAGACAGAGACAGACACAGATAGACACAGACACAGACAGACAGACACAGATAGACACAGACACAGATAGACACAGACAGACACAGAGACACAGATACACAGACACAGATAGACACAGACACAGACAAACACAGACACAGATAGACACAGACAGACACAGATAGACACAGCTAGACACAAGACACAGACAGACACAGATAGACACAGACACAGACAGACACAGAAAGACACAGACAGACACAGACACAGATAGACACAGACACAGATAAACACAGACACAGATAGACACAGACAGACACAGATAGGCACAGATAGACACATACAGACACAGAAAGACACAGATAGACAAAGACACAGATAGACACAGACAGACACAGCTAGACACAGACAGACACAGCTAGACACAAGACACAGACAGACACAGATAGACACAGATAGACACAGATAGACAGATAGACACAGACAGACACAGCTAGACACAAAACACAGACAGACACAGATAGACACAGCTAGACACAGACAGACACAGACAGACACAGATAGACACAGACAGACACAGATAGACACAGATAGACACAGATAGACACAGACACAGCTAGACACAAGACACAGACAGACAGACACAGATAGACACAGACACAGATAGATACAGATAGACACAGACACAGATAGACACACACAGACAGACACAGATAGACACATATAGACAGAGACAGACACAGATAGACACAGACACAGCTAGACACAAGACACAGACAGACATAGACACAGACAGACACAGACAGACACAGACAAACACAGACACAGCTAGACACAGAGACACAGACAGACACAGATAGACACAGACACAGACAGACACAGAAAGACACAGATACACAGACACAGATAGACACAGAAACACAGACACAGATAGACACAGAAAGACACAGACAGACACAGATAGACACAGAAAGACACAGATAGACACAGACAGACACAGATAGACACAGATAGACACAGATAGACACAGACAGACACAGCTAGACACAAGACACAGACACCGACAGACACAGCTAGACACAGACAGACACAGACAGACACAGACACAGATAGACACAGACACAGATAGACACAGATATAGACAGACACAGATAGACACACACAGACACAGATAGACACAGACAGACACAGATAGACACACAGACACAGATAGACACAGACAGACACAGATAGACACAAGACACAGACAGACACAGATAGACACAGCTAGACACAAGACACAGACAGATAGACACAGACACAGACAGACAGACACAGATAGACACAGACAGACACAGATAGACACAGACACAGCTAGACACAAGACACAGACAGACAGACACAGATAGACACAGATAGACACAGATACAGATAGACACAGACACAGATAGACACACACAGACACAGATAGACACACACAGACACAGATAGACACAGACAGACACAGATAGACACAGATAGACAGACACAGATAGACACAGACACAGATAGACACAGACACAGATAGACACAGAGACACAGACACAGACAAACACAGACACAGATAGACACAGAAAGACACAGACATACACAGATAGACACAGAAAGACACAGACATACACAGATAGACACAGCTAGACACAAGACACAGATAGACACAGACAGACACAGAAAGACACAGACAGACACAGATACACAGACACAGATAGACACAGACACAGATAAACACAGACACAGATAGACACAGAAAGACACAGATAGACACAGCTAGACACAAGACACAGACACAGATAGACAGATAGACACAGACAGACACAGCTAGACACAAAACACAGACAGACACAGATAGACACAGATAGACACAGCTAGACACAGATAGACACAGATAGACACAGACAGACACAGATAGACACAGACACAGCTAGACACAAGACACAGACAGACAGACACAGATAGACACAGATACAGATAGACACAGACACAGATAGACACACACAGACACAGACAGACACAGATAGACACATATAGACAGAGACAGACACAGATAGACACAGACACAGCTAGACACAAGACACAGACAGACAGACATAGACACAGACAGACACAGACAGACACAGACAAACACAGACACAGCTAGACACAGAAAGACACAGACAGACACAGATAGACACAGACAGACACAGATACACAGACACAGATAGACACAGACACAGAAACACAGACACAGAAAGACACAGACAGACACAGATAGACACAGAAAGACACAGAAAGACACAGACAGACACAGACAGACACAGACAGACACAGACAGACACAGATAGACACAAGACACAGACAGACACCGACAGACACAGCTAGACACAGACAGACACAGACAGACACAGCTAGACACAAGACACAGACAGACACCGACAGACACAGCTAGACACAGACAGACACAGACAGACACAGATAGACAGAGACAGACACAGATAGACACAGACACAGCTAGACACACACAGACACAGATAGACACAGACAGACACAGATAGACACAGACAGACAGACACAGATAGACACAGACACAGATAGACACAGACAGACACAGAGACACAGAGACACAGATACACAGACACACAGACACAGACACAGACAAACACAGACACAGATAGACACAGAAAGACACAGACATACACAGATAGACACAGCTAGACACAAGACACAGACAGACACAGATAGACACAGATAGACACAGATACAGATAGACACAGATAGACACAGATAGACAGAGACAGACACAGATAGACACAGACACAGACAGACAGACACAGATAGACACAGACACAGATAGACACAGACAGACACAGAGACACAGATACACAGACACAGATAGACACAGACACAGACAAACACAGACACAGATAGACACAGACAGACACAGATAGACACAGCTAGACACAAGACACAGACAGACACAGATAGACACAGACACAGACAGACACAGAAAGACACAGACAGACACAGACACAGATAGACACAGACACAGATAAACACAGACACAGACAGACACAGATAGGCACAGATAGACACATACAGACACAGAAAGACACAGATAGACAAAGACACAGATAGACACAGACAGACACAGCTAGACACAGACAGACACAGCTAGACACAAGACACAGACAGACACAGATAGACACAGATAGACACAGATAGACAGATAGACACAGACAGACACAGCTAGACACAAAACACAGACAGACACAGATAGACACAGCTAGACACAGACAGACACAGATAGACACAGACAGACACAGATAGACACAGATAGACACAGACACAGCTAGACACAAGACACAGACAGACAGACACAGATAGACACAGACACAGATAGATACAGATAGACACAGACACAGATAGACACACACAGACAGACACAGATAGACACATATAGACAGAGACAGACACAGATAGACACAGACACAGCTAGACACAAGACACAGACAGACATAGACACAGACAGACACAGACAAACACAGACACAGCTAGACACAGAGACACAGACAGACACAGATAGACACAGACACAGACAGACACAGAAAGACACAGATACACAGACACAGATAGACACAGAAACACAGACACAGATAGACACAGAAAGACACAGACAGACACAGATAGACACAGAAAGACACAGATAGACACAGACAGACACAGATAGACACAGATAGACACAGATAGACACAGACAGACACAGCTAGACACAAGACACAGACACCGACAGACACAGCTAGACACAGACAGACACAGACAGACACAGACACAGATAGACACAGACACAGATAGACACAGATATAGACAGACACAGATAGACACACACAGACACAGATAGACACAGACAGACACAGATAGACACACAGACACAGATAGACACAGACAGACACAGATAGACACAAGACACAGACAGACACAGATAGACACAGCTAGACACAAGACACAGACAGATAGACACAGACACAGCTAGACACAAGACACAGACAGACAGACACAGATAGACACAGATAGACACAGATAGACACAGATACAGATAGACACAGACACAGATAGACACACACAGACACAGATAGACACACACAGACACAGATAGACACAGACAGACACAGATAGACACAGATAGACAGACACAGATAGACACAGACACAGATAGACACAGACACAGATAGACACAGAGACACAGACACAGACAAACACAGACACAGATAGACACAGAAAGACACAGACATACACAGATAGACACAGAAAGACACAGACATACACAGATAGACACAGCTAGACACAAGACACAGATAGACACAGACACAGACAGACACAGAAAGACACAGACAGACACAGATACACAGACACAGATAGACACAGACACAGATAAACACAGACACAGATAGACACAGAAAGACACAGATAGACACAGCTAGACACAAGACACAGACACAGATAGACAGATAGACACAGACAGACACAGCTAGACACAAAACACAGACAGACACAGATAGACACAGATAGACACAGCTAGACACAGATAGACACAGATAGACACAGACAGACACAGATAGACACAGACACAGCTAGACACAAGACACAGACAGACAGACACAGATAGACACAGATACAGATAGACACAGACACAGATAGACACACACAGACACAGACAGACACAGATAGACACATATAGACAGAGACAGACACAGATAGACACAGACACAGCTAGACACAAGACACAGACAGACAGACATAGACACAGACAGACACAGACAGACACAGACAAACACAGACACAGCTAGACACAGAAAGACACAGACAGACACAGATAGACACAGACAGACACAGAAAGACACAGATACACAGACACAGATAGACACAGACACAGAAACACAGACACAGAAAGACACAGATAGACACAGAAAGACACAGAAAGACACAGACAGACACAGACAGACACAGACAGACACAGATAGACACAAGACACAGACAGACACCGACAGACACAGCTAGACACAGACAGACAGACACAGACAGACACAGCTAGACACAAGACACAGACAGACACCGACAGACACAGCTAGACACAGACAGACACAGACAGACACAGATAGACAGAGACAGACACAGATAGACACAGACACAGCTAGACACAAGACACAGACAGACAGACACAGATAGACACAGACACAGATAGACACAGATATAGACAGACACAGATAGACACACACAGACACAGATAGACACAGACAGACACAGACACAGCTAAACACAAGACACAGACAGACAGACACAGATAGACACAGATACAGATAGACACAGACAGACAGACACAGATAGACACAGATAGACACAGATACAGATAGACACAGACACAGACAGACACAGACAGACACAGATAGACACAGACAGACACAGATAGACACAGACACAGCTAGACACAAGACACAGACAGACAGACACAGATAGACACAGATAGACACAGATACAGATAGACACAGATAGACACACACAGACACAGATAGACACAGACAGACACAGATAGACACAGACAGACACAGATAGACACAGATAGACACAGACAGACACAGATAGACACAGATAGACAGAGACAGACACAGACAGACACAGACAGACAGACACAGATAGACACAGACAGACACAGAGACACAGATACACAGATACACAGACACAGATAGACACAGACAAACACAGATAGACACAGACAGACACAGCTAGACACAAGACACAGACAGACACAGATAGACACAGACACAGACAGACACAGAAAGACACAGACAGATACACAGACACAGATAGACACAGACACAGATGAACACAGACACAGATAGACACAGACGGGCACAGATAGACACATACAGACAAAGACACAGATAGACACAGACAGACACAGATAGACACAGACAGACACAGCTAGACACAGACACAGCTAGACACAAGACACAGACAGACACAGATAGACACAGACAGACACAGCTAGACACAAAACACAGACAGACACAGATAGACACAGACAGACACAGACAGACACAGACAGACACAGACAGACACAGATAGACACAGACACAGCTAGACACAAGACACAGACAGACAGACACAGACACAGACACAGATAGACACAGACACAGATACACAGACACAGATAGACACAGATAGACAGAGACAGACACAGATAGACACAGACACAGCTAGACACAAGACACAGACAGACAGACACAGACACAGATAGACACAGACAGACACAGAGACACAGATACACAGACACAGATAGACACAGACAAACACAGACACAGCTAGACACAGAAAGACACAGACAGACACAGATAGACACAGACACAGACAGACACAGACAGACACAGATAGGCACAGATAGACACAGACAGACACAGAAAGACACAGATAGACAAAGACACAGATAGACACAGATAGACACAGACAGACAGACACAGATAGACACAGACAGACACAGACAGACACAGCTAGACACAAGACACAGACAGACACCGACAGACACAGCTAGACACAGACAGACACAGACAGACACAGATAGACAGAGACACAGATAGACACAGATATAGATAGACACAGACACAGATAGACACACACAGACACAGATAGACACAGACAGACACAGACACAGATAGACAGAGACACACAGATAGACACAGACAGACACAGAGACACAGACACAGACCAACACAGACACAGATAGACACAGAAAGACACAGACATACACAGATAGACACAGAAAGACACAGACATACACAGATAGACACAGCTAGACACAAGACACAGATAGACACAGACACAGAAAGACACAGACAGACACAGATACACAGACACAGATAGACACAGACACAGATAAGCACAGACACAGATAGACACAGATAGACACAGCTAGACACAAGACACAGACAGACACAGACAGACACAGATAGACACAGACAGACACAGATAGACAGATAGACACAGACAGACACAGCTAGACACAAAACACAGACAGACACAGCTAGACACAGCTAGACACAGCTAGACACAGACAGACACAGATAGACACAGACAGACACAGATAGACACAGACAGACACATATAGACACAGACACAGCTAGACACAAGACACAGACAGACAGACACAGATAGACACAGACACAGATAGACACAGATACAGATAGACATAGACACACACAGACACAGACAGACAGACATAGACACAGACAGACACAGACAGACACAGACAAACACAGACACAGCTAGACACAGACAGACACAGACAGACACAGATAGACACAGACAGACACAGAAAGACACAGATACACAGACACAGATAGACACAGACACAGAAACACAGACAGACACAGATAGGCACAGATAGACACAGAAAGACACAGAAAGACACAGACAGACACAGATAGACACAGACAGACACAGACAGACACAGATAGACACAGATAGACACAGACAGACACAGCTAGACACAAGACACAGACAGACACCGACAGACACAGCTAGACACAGACAGACACAGACAGACACAGATAGACAGAGACAGACACAGATAGACACAGACACAGCTAGACACAAGACACAGACAGACAGACACAGATAGACACAGACACAGATAGACACAGATATAGACAGACACAGACACACACAGACACAGATAGACACAGACAGACACAGATAGACACAGACAGACACAGATAGACACAGACACAGCTAGACACAAGACACAGACAGACAGACACAGATAGACACAGATAGACACAGATACAGATAGACACAGACAGACACAGACAGACACAGATAGACACAGACAGACACAGATAGACACAGACACAGCTAGACACAAGACACAGACAGACAGACAGACAGACACAGATAGACACAGATAGACACAGATACAGATAGACACAGACACAGATAGACACAGACAGACACAGATAGACACAGATAGACAGAGACAGACACAGATAGACACAGACACAGACAGACAGACACAGATAGACACAGATAGACACAGACAGACACAGAGACACAGATACACAGATACACAGATAGACACAGACAAACACAGACACAGATAGACACAGCTAGACACAAGACACAGACAGACACAGATAGACACAGACACAGACAGACACAGAAAGACACAGACAGACACAGAAAGACACACAGACACAGATACACAGACACAGATAGACACAGACACAGATGAACACAGACACAGATAGACACAGAAAGACACAGACAGACACAGATAGGCACAGATAGACACATACAGACAAAGACACAGATAGACACAGACAGACACAGACAGACACAGACACAGCTAGACACAGATAGACACAGCTAGACACAAGACACAGACAGACACAGATAGACACAGCTAGACACAAAACACAGACAGACACAGACACAGCTAGACACAAGACACAGACAGACAGACACAGATAGACACAGACACAGATAGACACAGATACAGATAGACACAGACACAGATACACAGACACAGATAGACACAGACAGACACAGATAGACAGAGACAGACACAGACACAGCTAGACACAAGACACAGACAGACAGACATAGACACAGACAGACACAGAGACACAGATACACAGACACAGATAGACACAGACAAACACAGACACAGCTAGACACAGAAAGACACAGACAGACACAGATAGACACAGACACAGACAGACACAGAAAGACACAGATACACAGACACAGATAGACACAGACACAGATAAACACAGACACAGACAGACACAGACAGACACAGATAGGCACAGACAGACACAGAAAGACACAGATAGACAAAGACACAGATAGACACAGATAGACACAGACAGACACAGATAGACACAGACAGACAGACACAGATAGACACAGACAGACACAGCTAGACACAAGACACAGACAGACACCGACAGACACAGCTAGACACAGACAGACACAGACAGACACAGATAGACACAGACAGACACAGATAGACAGATAGACACAGACAGACACAGCTAGACACAAAACACAGACAGACACAGCTAGACACAGCTAGACACAGCTAGACACAGACAGACACAGATAGACACAGACAGACACAGATAGACACAGACAGACACATATAGACACAGACACAGCTAGACACAAGACACAGACAGACAGACACAGATAGACACAGACACAGATAGACACAGATACAGATAGACATAGACACACACAGACACAGACAGACAGACATAGACACAGACAGACACAGACAGACACAGACAAACACAGACACAGCTAGACACAGACAGACACAGACAGACACAGATAGACACAGACAGACACAGAAAGACACAGATACACAGACACAGATAGACACAGACACAGAAACACAGACAGACACAGATAGGCACAGATAGACACAGAAAGACACAGAAAGACACAGACAGACACAGATAGACACAGACAGACACAGACAGACACAGATAGACACAGACAGACACAGCTAGACACAAGACACAGACAGACACCGACAGACACAGCTAGACACAGACAGACACAGACAGACACAGATAGACAGAGACAGACACAGATAGACACAGACACAGCTAGACACAAGACACAGACAGACAGACACAGATAGACACAGACACAGATAGACACAGATATAGACAGACACAGACACACACAGACACAGATAGACACAGACAGACACAGATAGACACAGACAGACACAGATAGACACAGACACAGCTAGACACAAGACACAGACAGACAGACACAGATAGACACAGATAGACACAGATACAGATAGACACAGACAGACACAGACAGACACAGATAGACACAGACAGACACAGATAGACACAGACACAGCTAGACACAAGACACAGACAGACAGACAGACAGACACAGATAGACACAGATAGACACAGATACAGATAGACACAGACACAGATAGACACAGACAGACACAGATAGACACAGATAGACAGAGACAGACACAGATAGACACAGACACAGACAGACAGACACAGATAGACACAGATAGACACAGACAGACACAGAGACACAGATACACAGATACACAGATAGACACAGACAAACACAGACACAGATAGACACAGCTAGACACAAGACACAGACAGACACAGAAAGACACAGACAGACACAGAAAGACACACAGACACAGATACACAGACACAGATAGACACAGACACAGATGAACACAGACACAGATAGACACAGAAAGACACAGACAGACACAGATAGGCACAGATAGACACATACAGACAAAGACACAGATAGACACAGACAGACACAGACACAGCTAGACACAGATAGACACAGCTAGACACAAGACACAGACAGACACAGATAGACACAGCTAGACACAAAACACAGACAGACACAGACACAGCTAGACACAAGACACAGACAGACAGACACAGATAGACACAGACACAGATAGACACAGATACAGATAGACACAGACACAGATACACAGACACAGATAGACACAGACAGACACAGATAGACAGAGACAGACACAGACACAGCTAGACACAAGACACAGACAGACAGACATAGACACAGACAGACACAGAGACACAGATACACAGACACAGATAGACACAGACAAACACAGACACAGCTAGACACAGAAAGACACAGACAGACACAGATAGACACAGACACAGACAGACACAGAAAGACACAGATACACAGACACAGATAGACACAGACACAGATAAACACAGACACAGACAGACACAGACAGACACAGATAGGCACAGACAGACACAGAAAGACACAGATAGACAAAGACACAGATAGACACAGATAGACACAGACAGACACAGATAGACACAGACAGACAGACACAGATAGACACAGACAGACACAGCTAGACACAAGACACAGACAGACACCGACAGACACAGCTAGACACAGACAGACACAGACAGACACAGATAGACAGAGACACAGATAGACACAGATATAGAGAGACACAGACACAGATAGACACACACAGACACAGATAGACACAGACAGACACAGATAGACACAGATAGACACAGACAGACACAGATAGACACAGACACAGACAGACAGACACAGATAGACACAGACACAGATAGACACAGACAGACACAGAGACACAGATACACAGACACACAGACACAGATAGACACAGACACAGACAAACACAGACACAGATAGACACAGAAAGACACAGACATACACAGATAGACACAGCTAGACACAAGACACAGATAGACACAGACACAGACAGACACAGAAAGACACAGACAGACACAGATACACAGACACAGATAGACACAGACACAGATAAACACAGACACAGATAGACACAGACAGGCACAGATAGACACAGACAGACACAGAAAGACACAGATAGACACAGACAGACACAGATAGACACAGACAGACACAGACAGACACAGACACAGCTAGACACAAGACACAGACAGACACAGATAGACACAGATAGACAGAGACAGACACAGATAGACACAGACACAGACAGACACAGCTAGACACAGACAGACACAGCTAGACACAGACAGACACAGATAGACACAGACAGACACAGATAGACACAGACACAGCTAGACACAAGACACAGACAGACAGACACAGACAGACAGACACAGATAGACACAGACACAGATAGATACAGATAGACACAGATAGACACAGATAGACACAGATAGACACAGATAGACACAGATAGACAGAGACAGACACAGATAGACACAGACACAGCTAGACACAAGACACAGACAGACAGACACAGATAGACACAGACACAGATAGACACAGACAGACACAGAGACACAGATACACAAATACACAGACACAGATAGACACAGACACAGACAAACACAGATAGACACAGAAAGACACAGACAGACACAGATAGACACAGCTAGACACAAGACACAGACAGACACAGAAAGACAGAGACAGACACAGATACACAGACAGAGATAGACACAGACACAGATAAACACAGACACAGATAGACACAGATAGGCACAGACAGACACAGAAAGACACATATAGACAAAGACACAGATAGACAAAGACAGACACAGCTAGACACAGATAGACACAGCTAGACACAAGACACAGACAGACACAGACAGACACAGATAGACACAGACAGACACAGATAGACACAGATAGACACAGACAGACACAGCTAGACACAAGACACAGACAGACACAGATAGACACAGCTAGACACAGACAGACACAGACAGACACAGACAGACACAGACAGACACAGACAGACACAGACAGACACAGATAGACACAGCTAGACACAGACAGACACAGCTAGACACAAGACACAGACAGACATAGACAGACACAGCTAGACACAGATAGACACAGCTAGACACAAGCCACAGACAGACACAGATAGACACAGATAGACACAGACACAGATATACACAGACAGACACAGATAGACACAGATAGACACAGACACAGATATACACAGACACAGCTAGACACAGACAGACACAGATAGACACAGATAGACACAGACACAGCTAGACACAATACACAAGACACAGACTGACAGACAGACACAGATAGACACAGACAGACACAGATAGACACAGACACAGCTAGACACAGACAGACATACACAGATAGACACAGACACAGATAGACACAGATACAGATAGACACAGACACAGATACACAGACACAGATAGACACAGACAGACACAGCTAGACACAAGACACAGACAGACACCGACAGACACAGCTAGACACAGACAGACACAGACAGACACAGATAGACAGAGACAGACACAGATAGACACAGACACAGCTAGACACAAGACACAGACAGACAGACACAGATAGACACAGACACAGATAGACACAGATATAGACAGACACAGACACACACAGACACAGATAGACACAGACAGACACAGATAGACACAGACAGACACAGATAGACACAGACACAGCTAGACACAAGACACAGACAGACAGACACAGATAGACACAGATAGACACAGATACAGATAGACACAGACAGACACAGACAGACACAGATAGACACAGACAGACACAGATAGACACAGACACAGCTAGACACAAGACACAGACAGACAGACAGACAGACACAGATAGACACAGATAGACACAGATACAGATAGACACAGACACAGATAGACACAGACAGACACAGATAGACACAGATAGACAGAGACAGACACAGATAGACACAGACACAGACAGACAGACACAGATAGACACAGATAGACACAGACAGACACAGAGACACAGATACACAGATACACAGATAGACACAGACAAACACAGACACAGATAGACACAGCTAGACACAAGACACAGACAGACACAGATAGACACAGACACAGACAGACACAGAAAGACACAGACAGACACAGAAAGACACACAGACACAGATACACAGACACAGATAGACACAGACACAGATGAACACAGACACAGATAGACACAGAAAGACACAGACAGACACAGATAGGCACAGATAGACACATACAGACAAAGACACAGATAGACACAGACAGACACAGACAGACACAGCTAGACACAGATAGACACAGCTAGACACAAGACACAGACAGACACAGATAGACACAGCTAGACACAAAACACAGACAGACACAGACACAGCTAGACACAAGACACAGACAGACAGACACAGATAGACACAGACACAGATAGACACAGATACAGATAGACACAGACACAGATACACAGACACAGATAGACACAGACAGACACAGATAGACAGAGACAGACACAGACACAGCTAGACACAAGACACAGACAGACAGACATAGACACAGACAGACACAGAGACACAGATACACAGACACAGATAGACACAGACAAACACAGACACAGCTAGACACAGAAAGACACAGACAGACACAGATAGACACAGACACAGACAGACACAGAAAGACACAGATACACAGACACAGATAGACACAGACACAGATAAACACAGACACAGACAGACACAGACAGACACAGATAGGCACAGACAGACACAGAAAGACACAGATAGACAAAGACACAGATAGACACAGATAGACACAGACAGACACAGATAGACACAGACAGACAGACACAGATAGACACAGACAGACACAGCTAGACACAAGACACAGACAGACACCGACAGACACAGCTAGACACAGACAGACACAGACAGACACAGATAGACAGAGACACAGATAGACACAGATATAGAGAGACACAGACACAGATAGACACACACAGACACAGATAGACACAGACAGACACAGATAGACACAGATAGACACAGACAGACACAGATAGACACAGACACAGACAGACAGACACAGATAGACACAGACACAGATAGACACAGACAGACACAGAGACACAGATACACAGACACACAGACACAGATAGACACAGACACAGACAAACACAGACACAGATAGACACAGAAAGACACAGACATACACAGATAGACACAGCTAGACACAAGACACAGATAGACACAGACACAGACAGACACAGAAAGACACAGACAGACACAGATACACAGACACAGATAGACACAGACACAGATAAACACAGACACAGATAGACACAGACAGGCACAGATAGACACAGACAGACACAGAAAGACACAGATAGACACAGACAGACACAGATAGACACAGACAGACACAGACAGACACAGACACAGCTAGACACAAGACACAGACAGACACAGATAGACACAGATAGACAGAGACAGACACAGATAGACACAGACACAGACAGACACAGCTAGACACAGACAGACACAGCTAGACACAGACAGACACAGATAGACACAGACAGACACAGATAGACACAGACACAGCTAGACACAAGACACAGACAGACAGACACAGACAGACAGACACAGATAGACACAGACACAGATAGATACAGATAGACACAGATAGACACACACAGACACAGATAGACACAGATAGACACAGATAGACAGAGACAGACACAGATAGACACAGACACAGCTAGACACAAGACACAGACAGACAGACACAGATAGACACAGACACAGATAGACACAGACAGACACAGAGACACAGATACACAAATACACAGACACAGATAGACACAGACACAGACAAACACAGATAGACACAGAAAGACACAGACAGACACAGATAGACACAGCTAGACACAAGACACAGACAGACACAGAAAGACAGAGACAGACACAGATACACAGACAGAGATAGACACAGACACAGATAAACACAGACACAGATAGACACAGATAGGCACAGACAGACACAGAAAGACACATATAGACAAAGACACAGATAGACAAAGACAGACACAGCTAGACACAGATAGACACAGCTAGACACAAGACACAGACAGACACAGACAGACACAGATAGACACAGACAGACACAGATAGACACAGATAGACACAGACAGACACAGCTAGACACAAGACACAGACAGACACAGATAGACACAGCTAGACACAGACAGACACAGACAGACACAGACACAGACAGACACAGACAGACACAGACAGACACAGATAGACACAGCTAGACACAAGACACAGACAGACACAGCTAGACACAAGACACAGACAGACATAGACAGACACAGCTAGACACAGATAGACACAGCTAGACACAAGCCACAGACAGACACAGATAGACACAGATAGACACAGACACAGATATACACAGACAGACACAGATAGACACAGATAGACACAGACACAGATATACACAGACACAGCTAGACACAGACAGACACAGATAGACACAGATAGACACAGACACAGCTAGACACAATACACAAGACACAGACTGACAGACAGACACAGATAGACACAGACAGACACAGATAGACACAGACACAGCTAGACACAGACAGACATACACAGATAGACACAGACACAGATAGACACAGATACAGATAGACACAGACACAGATACACAGACACAGATAGACACAGACAGACACAGATAGACAGAGACAGACACAGACACAGCTAGACACAAGACACAGACAGACAGACATAGACACAGACAGACACAGAGACACAGATACACAGACACAGATAGACACAGACAAACACAGACACAGCTAGACACAGAAAGACACAGACAGACACAGATAGACACAGACACAGACAGACACAGAAAGACACAGATACACAGACACAGATAGACACAGACACAGATAAACACAGACACAGACAGACACAGACAGACACAGATAGGCACAGACAGACACAGAAAGACACAGATAGACAAAGACACAGATAGACACAGATAGACACAGACAGACACAGATAGACACAGACAGACAGACACAGATAGACACAGACAGACACAGCTAGACACAAGACACAGACAGACACCGACAGACACAGCTAGACACAGACAGACACAGACAGACACAGATAGACAGAGACACAGATAGACACAGATATAGAGAGACACAGACACAGATAGACACACACAGACACAGATAGACACAGACAGACACAGATAGACACAGATAGACACAGACAGACACAGATAGACACAGACACAGACAGACAGACACAGATAGACACAGACACAGATAGACACAGACAGACACAGAGACACAGATACACAGACACACAGACACAGATAGACACAGACACAGACAAACACAGACACAGATAGACACAGAAAGACACAGACATACACAGATAGACACAGCTAGACACAAGACACAGATAGACACAGACACAGACAGACACAGAAAGACACAGACAGACACAGATACACAGACACAGATAGACACAGACACAGATAAACACAGACACAGATAGACACAGACAGGCACAGATAGACACAGACAGACACAGAAAGACACAGATAGACACAGACAGACACAGATAGACACAGACAGACACAGACAGACACAGACACAGCTAGACACAAGACACAGACAGACACAGATAGACACAGATAGACAGAGACAGACACAGATAGACACAGACACAGACAGACACAGCTAGACACAGACAGACACAGCTAGACACAGACAGACACAGATAGACACAGACAGACACAGATAGACACAGACACAGCTAGACACAAGACACAGACAGACAGACACAGACAGACAGACACAGATAGACACAGACACAGATAGATACAGATAGACACAGATAGACACACACAGACACAGATAGACACAGATAGACACAGATAGACAGAGACAGACACAGATAGACACAGACACAGCTAGACACAAGACACAGACAGACAGACACAGATAGACACAGACACAGATAGACACAGACAGACACAGAGACACAGATACACAAATACACAGACACAGATAGACACAGACACAGACAAACACAGATAGACACAGAAAGACACAGACAGACACAGATAGACACAGCTAGACACAAGACACAGACAGACACAGAAAGACAGAGACAGACACAGATACACAGACAGAGATAGACACAGACACAGATAAACACAGACACAGATAGACACAGATAGGCACAGACAGACACAGAAAGACACATATAGACAAAGACACAGATAGACAAAGACAGACACAGCTAGACACAGATAGACACAGCTAGACACAAGACACAGACAGACACAGACAGACACAGATAGACACAGACAGACACAGATAGACACAGATAGACACAGACAGACACAGCTAGACACAAGACACAGACAGACACAGATAGACACAGCTAGACACAGACAGACACAGACAGACACAGACAGACACAGATAGACACAGACAGACACAGACAGACACAGATAGACACAGCTAGACACAAGACACAGACAGACACAGCTAGACACAAGACACAGACAGACATAGACAGACACAGCTAGACACAGATAGACACAGCTAGACACAAGCCACAGACAGACACAGATAGACACAGATAGACACAGACACAGATATACACAGACAGACACAGATAGACACAGATAGACACAGACACAGATATACACAGACACAGCTAGACACAGACAGACACAGATAGACACAGATAGACACAGACACAGCTAGACACAATACACAAGACACAGACTGACAGACAGACACAGATAGACACAGACAGACACAGATAGACACAGACACAGCTAGACACAGACAGACATACACAGACACAGAAAGACACAGACACAGATAGACACAGACAGACATAGACGAAGGGAGGGAGACAGATAGACAGAATGACAGACAGACAGTAGTGGAACGCAAAGGATATAGACTAATGTTCATATTAATGCCTGTAGTATTGTCTGTGAAAGTGTTGTCATGTCTACTAATGACCCGTGACTAACGCCCTTTGATCTCTGTGATGAGATCTCTTTGATCAGCTAACGACCGCAGCACCTGCTGTTAATTTGGCACACTGCAGCTATACAGAGACACTGAGATCCAGCTCTCAAATGAAGCCTCAGACTGCTAAAACGATAAGGGGTATCAGTGAAATGATGTAATCGTGACCACCACAACGCCTTTGTGAACGTATTCATTTAAAATGTATGTTGATAAACTTAAAAATGTGGGCATATCAGCGATTTAGTTTCGCTGGGAAATGTGGAGGATGTTTAATATGGCAGTGAATGGAGTAAGATTTGGAACTGTTGTCATTTGGAAACTCATCAAGCCAAAAGTATAAGTCATATCAGATAACTGAGCACAATGCCTGAAACTACACAAAAATACCTACGTTTTGATGTATAACTTGTGTATGACAAGTAAAGAATGTGGGTCTGAGAGCAATTTATAGAGAAGGGACAAAGATAATTTTTTAAGGCTTTGTGCTCTGGCGATGACATCATCCACTCTAGCTGTATGTCCCCAACACACACTCATTAGAAACGCTGAACAGCATTCCCACTAATTAACCTTGCCTCATAACGAGGCCGTGACCTATTTGCTTGGAGCAAGTCCAGATTTACATGTTGTTGACAATGACGGCATTGTGTTTAAGTAACTTTTCCTGTTTTCTCATTCCTTGTTTAATTTTACTGTGACTTATGTTTTTTTTTATTCATACCACTCTCATTTAATTGTTTTCCAGCTGCCTGTAATTACGAGACAGTTAGCAGGAGCTTCAGGTAGAAATAACCAGATCTTGCATCGTAGGCAGAAGCTGTGAAGAGTTCAGCGAGAAGAAAGAGGGTAAGATTAGATCCGTTTTGGTCAATGTGACTATTTTTAATTAATTAATAGATGTGTTGTGTCAATATGCAGTGCATCGCGTAGTACTGATTGTCTTTGTTGATTGTTTTTACAACTGCTGGAAGCGAGACAGAGTGTGCTGGATGG
The DNA here is from genome assembly GCA_023566125.1 of Zingel zingel. NCBI lineage: Eukaryota > Metazoa > Chordata > Actinopteri > Perciformes > Percidae > Zingel > Zingel zingel. The sequence continues at coordinate 7,496,532 of CM042317.1, read as the reverse complement.
AATGTGCGTCATTTTCGCAGCCAGCAGAAGTACAGGGCAACGCACCACAGACGTCTGCAAAACGGACCGAATTAAGACAGAATGCTGCCAGTTACATTTTTTACCAGTTTACCATTTGTTGTGTAGGCTGTTTGTTGTGTGCTAATAAAGCTCTTTTTGATAGAGCAGATAGCTTCCCTATTGGAAACATTCATTCCGTATACAGTATTTGTTAGAGTGAATTTGCTCAAGAATCAATTTGTTGGCTGAAAGCCTACTATGAAATTGCGCACAGGTAAAATTGGCCGTGTGACGAGTAGCACCTTTAAGGTGGGAATGGTCATGCGGTTCCTCTCGTCAGTCCATGTGTTGTTCATAAGTGAAAAGATCCGATCAACGTGAACCTTTGTGCCTGGTAGACACATGGCGAACTGACAAAGGAGACGGAACGGAATCCAGAATTTCCACCCAGCACTCGTCCGCTGACTTTCCAGCGGACCTGGAGGGACTGGTTAAAATGAGACAGATAAGAAGAGGCATTGCGACAATGTTTACAAATATACATTGTAACGCTGGCTGCACAGATTATGCAGACGCAGACCGCTACGATTGACTGACACACAAACACACACACACACACAATGTTAAAATCATACACTGGATGCTTTACTAGTCTTTCTACATGGGTTTAGTTAATGATCGGGCTATAATAAGACCACGTCGGCTATGTAATCGCTGACAACCGGGACAATTTCATAGTGGTTGGTGTAAACCGGGAGATTTTAGTGTCCTGACAGGCTTTTATCGGGACTCGCATGCACAACTCAGAATTGGGACTGTCCCGGTCAAACCGGGACGTCTGGTCACCCTACCTCTGTGGTCACTCTCAGGGTGGCCGGATAAATAAGGAAATTTGAGATGCCTTTAGCATGTAGCTTGCACTGTGCTCCTATAAATTCTTGGCGCCGCAGGACGGTGAATGCACTGTAGTCAGCCTTAAAGTGTAGCGTTGCTTTGGAATCACAAATCGGGCTTTTCTGCTTTCGCCCCTTTAAGGATTGCTTGGCCTGATATCTCAGACACCTGAAAATCAGAGTATGTGTCGTTGTACCTTTGCCGTAGATTCTGTGTGCTCTTGTCAATTTTGATGATATTCCTGTTCTGTAAGGTGAGGATCCACACCGGTAACTGATGTTGCAGGAATCCAACTGGGTCATCTTTTTCACTGCCCTCTTGCAGTCCAGTGATGCGTACATTGTTGCGTCAGGATCTGTCTTCCATTTCGGCTAAACTCAAATTTCTTCTGGTCATCAACACAGGCAGTCACCATGTTTCTCATCTGCCTGTTATCCCCTTGTGTCTTGTCCAGTCGTTGTACCAGGTCCCATACCATAGCTACCTGCCTCTGAAGCTCTGTCCTGATGTGTAGCAGCAAGGTGTCAATTTCTGCTAACGCTTCCTTCACTGCGTTGCGGACCACTGATTCAAGCACATTTCTTGCTTTTCCAAGATCTTCTTTATAACGTTTTCCATGATCAAGTCCGTGCTAGCATCAGTAGCCATGTTGGTAGATTTCTGTGTCCGGGTAAACGGCAACGAGCCCTGCTTTTTTGCTCCTGCAGGCATTCCACTGAGTCACTGTGGTCAATTCACTGAGTCACTGTTGTAGCAGATAAAACGATTTGGCGTCGAAGAAAAAGTAATAGACCTGGTTATTCAATGAAATGCGGAGGTGGGTACGAGAGCCCTAGTCTCCTGCGACCATTGCGGCTGCTGGTCACGTGATCTCCCCAAAAGATCAATATTTAGAACATTGGAGAAAGCAAACAAAGTAGACTAAATTGTTATTTGACAGAGTATCTGCACACTATCATAGATACGAAGAAGAGACGGATCCTGACTAAATACAGGCTCAGTGACCACCAACTGGGTAAGACAGAGATGCACTTCCTCCTCTACTGTGAAAAAGTATCTTCATATTTTTTCACAAGTCCGAAAGAAGACATGTTATGAAAGATAAATAGCCCAAAATCTCAAAATTGACCAGTGCATAAAAAAACGTAGCCAGCCGTGTCTCCTCACAAAGATCTCAGAGCATGTGACGTCTGAGACAAAGGAAACCACATGTCCCACATGAGGACTGAGCGCCCTTTTCAAACAAAGAGAATGCGGCCTACATGCAACTGTAAAAGCCTAAATGTCACACCTCCATGTGAAAAGATGGCCGGAGGTCTAAAAGAACTACAGAAGTGTAGTTCACACCTACATGTCACCTTCAAGAACTCTGATTCCCTATTGGCCGGGGTGACCCGGGGCTATAAATTCTCTAGTCACCCACTTCTCGTTGACATCCACGGCACGCAAAAGCTGCTAAAGGGTGCTCTCCTCTGTGCTTTTCGATTGCAACCCTGTTGCTGAATGAAGGCACGCAGTCAAACGTTTGTACTCTAATTAAATAGTTTAATTTTCCAGACGAGAGGACTATTTATGGTGTTCTGGGATCACCCTGGATCCTGTGGAAACGCGCATCAGTGTTTTATCTCTTGTGATTGTGACCACCGAGTCCAATAGCTGTGAAAGTACTGGATCACGGTACTTGTTGATATATGCTGTGTTTGATACTGTAGCTTATTAAAACTGTAATGCTACACTGCTGTCTGCCGCCGCGGAGAAGTTAGTTACTGTACAAGCAAGATAATAAACCTTCCATTTGTCACTCGAACCACGGCACCGCGACATAACGAGACCGTTACCTCGTGGCCCTGTGTAGACAAAATTATTGGTTATGATTGCCACAAGAAGTCAGCTGTTGGCCCACAACAGGCTGGGAAATAAACATTCCCCTCGTTAGACAACTTCTCAGACCCCTGCCATAACATCAAGTAAGGTTAGAGTCCTGAGTGAACGAGAGGATTGGTTATTATCTGTGTTTCGAAGCTGCAGTCAAGGGCCCTGGTGTAGATACTAGTTTAGTATTAGTCTGACCAGTTCAAGACAGAGCTTAGGTAGTTGTGCAGATCTTAAAGCAGCCACTCTGGTGACACATGGTAAATGTAACTTTCTGTACCTGCTTAGCTAAATGCTAAAGAGGGAAAGTTGCCGATTTTCAACCCTTCTGAAGAGAGTCATCCAGCCGAGATTTACCGGCAGGTAAACACAGGCCTAAATGGATACTGGCACTGTTCATCTGCATGTACGGCAGTACACAGAAAATAAGCAAACTTTCCCTTAAGTTTCCCGCTAATGCTAGTGCTAGATTGGTTGGCAGAACGATGAACAAGACATTTTTAGGCAACCAAAATGTTCCAATTAACTTTGATGAAGTAAAAACACACAGTGAGAGGGTTAACATTTAAGATGAAAACACGGACAACACCGAAAAACAAGTTCACAGCTATTTTAATGTACACAGTGCCATGGTTAGCATCGCTAAGCCTCTGTCATGATTGACTGGTCAGCGTGTAGCCACGCCCCTAAAACATCTCCTGATTTATCGTCTTATTTTAAAATAAATGGGACCATACATTACAAAATGAACATCATGCTGTATTAAAGAAGACTTCAAACTAGCAATTGAGGCCATAAACTCATTATGAAAATGTTTGCTGTCATGTGAGAAGTAGGGTCATTTTTCCATAGACTATAGAAACTGACTTATTTTTGCAACCAGTGGAGTCGCCCCCTGCTGGAAATGAGATAGATTGCAGGTTTAAGGTACTTCTGCATTGTTTTCACATTTCAGACCCGGATGCTCCGTCAATTATTTTTTTTCACAGTATATGTGCACACCACAGACTGTACAGTACATGGGAATAATGCTGCACAATGTTTTCTGTGTGTTAATTTTATGAAACATCTATATTCAGGAATATGCACCTTGTGAGCTGCAGATAACTGGAACAACACTGCTCATACTTTGGCTATTTTTAGAACTTCACTTTTATTCTCAATTGTTTTCTATCACCTTATGTAAAGCACCTTAATAAGTATGAAATGTACCGTACAAATGAAACAGTGTTGCCTGTTCTTGCTGCAGCTCACACTGGGAAATCTCAGGAAACTATAGACAGCAATGACAGAAACTGAAAGAGCAACAGTGGCGGCTGAAGAAATATGAGGATTTATACTGTATCTGATAAGTCTTGATAGGTGCAACTATCATCTAACATGTTCAACAAAGCTCCAAATGATTCACTGATCAGATTGATGAGGGGATGTGAGCACTGAGAGGTAAATAATAATGAACTGGAGAGGGAAATGAAGCTGCTTTTTCACACAGAAACTCAACGCAAGTAGTAGCCTACACGTCCACAAGTGCAAAGAGCGCACACTGCTTTACAGCGCATCACAGGAAAACATGTCATCATTAAACAAGCGAACTCGACCACTTATTCACTCTTTGCACGTGACGTCACACTCTACTCACTCGAATTATGAACGCCATGACGGACCGCGGAAGAGCTATGCTGTAGGCGGATGGAAAGTCAAACGCGTACTAGGGATGCACCGATCCAATATTAAGATCGGATATCGGCCCCGATATTGACAAAATAGCTGGCTTTTTTTCCCCTCCCTCTCAGCACTGGAACCCCTGTTAACTGTGTACCCTTCTCACTCATGGTAGTAACTTTATAACACAACAATTATAACCCACAACTAACTTTCTTTAAAAGGATAAAACACCATAGCACATAACAATTTGTGGCTTAAACAGTTTCTAACACTAATAATTTTACATTTACAAATGTAGCTACACCGCCGAACGGTATGTTGGGTAACATTATAGCTGCTAACTAGCCAGGTAGCATAACAGTCTGTTAAGCTGTGAGAGGCTCCGGTCGCTACTGCACATTCAAGAACAGAGAAGAACGTTAGAGGCTGAAGAAAGACCAGAGATACACCAGAACGACGAATGCTCAAGAGAGGAGCCGACTGCAAGTTTTTTTGTTTCTAAAAAATCGGACATAATTTAGCCACTGCTGTTGCCCGTCGCGCTAACATTATTCGGCCGTACTAGCTAACGTTACCGTGCTAACGTTACAGTGCTAACGTTACAGTGCTAACGTTACAGTGCTAACGTTACAGTGCTAACGTGAAAGACTTGTCACATCAAGCATGCAGCGGAGCAACAACATGAACGCAATCCAGCTACGGTCCCGCTACAGACCGTTGAGAAAGACGGGTTCAGAGCAATGATTAAAACATTGGATTTAAGATGCCTTGCCTCGCTGAAATACGTCTGCCAACCTACAAACATTATTCAAACAGCGAAGGAGGCGGACAGCGGAGCTACGTTCAGTCGCCCACTACAACCACACTACAACCTAACTTACCTGTGGTCAAGATAGTGTTTATACAACTATTTTGTTTTGAAAGGGAAACAATGTTAAAGTTGTTTGTATGTGTATTCATTCGATTTGAGTTTATTTTACTACTTTGCAATTTGCAGGAAAAAAAATAGTTTAGATTCTGTAACTGTTTGATGGATTCTCCTTCATATAACGTTATTGTATAATGTTGATGAGCCAAGCAAACCCTTTAGTAATCAAAGCTTTTAGTAAACATGACATTAACATGTTTTTGTGATATTCTATGCACTCCTGACAGTATAATAAGCCATTATAAACCTATATAAAGGCCCATTATTGTCATTTATTTAAATGTATTTTAAGAAGTTTGATTACATTATATTTTCGATTTGATTGCACAATTGTTTTTTAAATAACAAATGAATAAGAATTCAATACATTACATCTATGTTATTTTGTCTTAGTTAGGACAGTCTGGTGCCTTTAGTCTCTTCCACATGGTGGAAGGCAGGTATAAGGTGGAAAAGGTATACAGTTTATTATTAATTCAACAACAGTATCGGATCGGTATCGGTATTGACAGATACACAAAGCCCAGGCATTGGTATCGGTATCGGGACTAAAAAAGTCGGATGGGTGCATCCCTAACGCGTACGTGTTCGTTCGTGTTCGCTCATATAATAAAATGGTTATTTCTTGTTGTGCGGTGGGCTGTGGGCCTGTGTGACCGGGTAAAGTCAATATATATTTTTATCGGATACCGTTTGATGGGGAGAGAAGGCAGCGATGGGTTGCTGCTATCAGCCGAAAGGACTGGTACTCCAGGATTTGCAGCAAGCATTTTTACAAGGTAAGATTCATGTATTTCCCAGTTACTTGTACTTCATTTGTGTAATACCATACCGTCATCCATGTCCAGATGAGGACCCAGTCAAATTGTCATTTGTAACATGAGTAGCCTATGTAATGGGCAAGTACCAACTAACGTGATAGGGCTGTGCAGTCTACCCATTCACAGATAAGAAGATGGCTAGATGTTTCAATTATGCGTGGTTACTACTGATCATATACACTGTGATTTACTGCATGGATTAACGTGTAATAGATTATTAATGACTGCACTTCCCAGAGCTGGGATGCGTTCAGGCATCCATTAGGAAGTTGCATTCGCACACCCAGTGAACAACGGTATGTGGATAGCCACGACCGACCATGTCCTCTAAAAACATGGGCTACGAATTATATAAATCTTTACTTAAGTAAAGAATAGATGTTATAACAAAATAAACCCTAGGTTGATGTCTTACCTTTGCCATTATGAGGTACCTCCCCCCGCTGTTAGCGTAGCATCGCGTCCCTGTAACCCAGCCAACTACAAAGAACTGGTAAGCATCCAGACTTTTAAAAGCTTTGAGATCAGCACCAGTATATGGGGATACCCTGTGTACCACATAGTGGTACAGATCTTGTGGACTGAAGTCGGGCAGACTCGGTGATTTAATGAGGTCCGTGAAAACGGAGGGAGGAAGAATTAAGGGTCGGTATACAATCCTGCGATCTCCAACTTCTACAAATACCGCTCTTTGCACTGCATGAAAAGTGACGTATGTGGAGAGCTCCCGCGGAGGTACTAATGGCTCTAATAAGCATATGAATAGCAGCAAAACCTCTCCTGGCCAGAGTGTGTCTGGCCTAATTAGCATTACCATCAAGGACATGAATTTATTGAGGAAAGGAAAATTTGCCAGGAACGTGATGTTTATTCAAAAAAAGAGCTTTATTAGCACACAACAAACACAGCCTACACAACAAATGGTAAACTGGTAAAAAATGTAACTGGCGGCATTCTGTCTTAATTCGGTCCGTTTTGCAGCCGTCTGTGGTGCGTTGCCCTGTACTAGAGAGCTGCATTGGGATTGGGTCCTGCTGGATCCAACGTAAATCTCACGGGAGTGGGCGGTTTTAACTAAAAAGCCTCCCCTAGAATTAGGGGGACGTGGGGGGGGAGGACAACTGCCAAACAAGGCCCACGTCAATTTCCGACAATTCACAGCAGTTTTCGGTGTTGCCTTTAAATTGCCGTTTACAGTCGTAAACCTGAACTTCCACGACAATCTACAGTGCCGCTTACTGATGAAAATCCCACTTTTCATGCAGTGTTGTGAGCACCTACCAGATGCCCTACCTTGACCGATAACAGCACGAGAACTTGTTGTTCAATAGAAGAAGCCATAAAGAAGAAGATAGTATTATTATTACAGTTTATTTAGTGTTATTTATTTTAAACTGACTGAAACTAATGAAACTCTGCTGGTCTACTACACTGTTTAGCTTGTGCTTCCGGTGATTCTGCCGTCCGTCATGGCGTCGTTACGTGGTCGTGATCACGTGAATTCCACAAGGGGGTAAGCTTCGCTTCAGAGCTCGAACCTCCTATTTTGATGCCATTTTGATGCTACAAAGCGATCACCCGACGTTAGCATTCCATTGACTGCCATTCATTTTGACATCACTTTGACAGCGAATAACTTTACATCTGAAGCGTTTAAAGACTTTATTTGTCCATTGTTTATTTCTAAAGAAACACGACAATGTATAAAAGGCTCCATTACCTTGTACCTCACGTTTTTGTAAAAATAGGCTAACGATTGTGTCATAACCACGAGACTTACTGTCTCATAGTAGAGGAATTACCGTATAGTACAGGAGAAGCTCGCAGGCAGTTTGTACTTACATTAGCTGTTTAAGTTGAATTACTAATGTTAACTAGCATTTTAGTTAGCAGTAATTAGCCTGTGTCCATGTTATCTCCTTACATATATCTACGCTCTCCGTCTCTGCTAGATTGGGAATGATTGAGATTTCTCTTGGCACAGCTACCAGAAGACTTCCAACTTTCAGACAGGTTGCTCACATCACATTTACGTCATTTCTCTCAGTTGGAGGCTGCGCAGTAACGCTCAGCGCTCACCGGAAAAGTGCTTCTAATATCCTTCACTGGTCTCCGTCCAGAGCAACGGGATCTGTTGGTCCATTCTTATATACTGTCTATGGAATTCCACAGTCTCTTGCTGATGCGGGGTATTTAGCTCCTCTGTTGTGAAGCAAAGAGGTCCCTCTTAGTATAGGTAAAAGTAAATAAAATATATTAAGGTACGTTTTCTCTGAAATGTTTCTAAACATGTATTTCTTTGTGACTGCATGCATGAGTTACATTTGTAATAACTTTCCTAAAACCTTACACTAGACCTACATTTAAAACTTAAAATAATCACATTCTAAGAAAAGAAAGAACCAAATATTTAATGGACCACATACACATTGGGTAAGTTGTCAGGATATGTGACCCCACTGTAACTGCTTAATAAAGGAATCAAACTTCAAAATATTGTTTGGGGTAGTTATGTCATCCCTTCACACTAATCTGGACACGTTTTCTTATTTATAGTCATCACAGAGCCAGTACCTCAGATGTCACCATATTTTATTGTAGGCTATTTTAATAGGCAGCCACAAAACAAAAACCAAAGCAAATAAATGACAAACTTCTATAAAAGCCAAACACTTTTGACAATAAATCATATTTGCGCTCCTTACCCCAGCTTTATAAATAAGTTAAACATGTAATATTGTTTGTCAGGATTACAAATAGGATAGTACATTCAAACAGGGCCAAGAACCAATCACAGGTCTCTGTTCATCTGTCAATTAATAGGTGAAACATTGCACAAAGTCGAAGCAATTAGCCTCCTGGTCCCGTTCATTTTTTCACCATTATAGTTTTTTTTGACAGTACAGGCTTCACTATAGATGCACAAATATTCAACCATTCGAAGAAGGGCTGCAAACCACTGCGTCGAAGGCTACAGTAAGGTATTTTAAAAAATTGTTATTACAAAACAATTCCTTTTTGAAGTACAGCATCCCCACTCAATAATTGTTATTCTCCCTTCTAGATGACCAATTACATTACATAAGGCAGATGGGTAGTGACAAAGAAGTCAAAGCCAAAGTTGTGTGTGGTACAGCCGATGCAGACTCCATATTTAGAGAATTTCACGCTAGTGAAATAGGTACACACTGTGGCCAAATTAAAACAAGGGATGCCATTTCTCTTAGGTATTATTGGCCTTCCATGACATCTGACATCGAGAAATGGGTACGTTGGTTTTTCCATATTTCTATCTGCAACTTTACTTTTAAAAGTGTCGACTATTGCGCACCAGAAATTGAGAAAAGGAACATTATCAATTTTGAATGTGTAAAGTTTTTTATTAGATGTTAGCTAACTTTATTTAGACTACCTAATTAGAAGGTCATTCAGTCATTAACAGTTGCAGCACAGGCATCTCTTATCAGCCTGTTTACAGTTCACCATAAATAAAGGCCTTTGTCTATCCATTGGTATAAGAATGCAGCTGTTTGCCAGCAGAACAGAGCTGAAATAAAGGTTGCCACTGATTACAAGCCTATCAAAGTAAATGTTTTTACTGATCACTTATTATAGCTTTATTTTATCAGTAAAGTAACATGTACTAAAATTTCCAATCTTATTCTATGACATAATGATATTGTTTGTATTTGTTTTCTAGATAACCCCTGAAATGGGAAATTAAATAAAGGCTATTTGTAAGCCTGTCGTTAATAACAGTCATTGTGACTTTTTTCTACTTCTTTTTCTTTATTTTTTTAATAGGTCAAAAGTCCATTTAAACTAATTGGTATGGACTTGGTTGGCAAGCTTGTTGAAACAGAACAGGGGAACCAGTACATCTGTGTAATTATAGACAAATGCACAAGATGGGCCATTAAAAATAAATCTGCAGCGGAGGTAACTGGATGTCTGCTTAAATTCATCTACCAGTTTGAGGTTCCTCAAAGGATACTCACAGACCAGGGAAGAGAAGTTTTAAACAACGTATGTATTTCCATTTGTGTTTGTTTAAAAAAAACTTGAAAACAATAATTATTATTGAATGTTATTTCATGCCATATACTTTAGATAGATAGATAGATAGATAGATGTTCAAGGTGGGATCATTAAAGATTTATCTTAACTATTTTCTTACAAATAAACACTGAAGTGTGTCGCATTCTCGGCATCAAGAGGAGACTATGTGCCCCTTACCATCCCCAGACCAACGGTTTGGTGGAGAGGCTGAATGGAACAATACAGAGGTGATTAACACAACTAATAGCTTTTTATAATTTAGTTTGGCTTGTCGGTTAAGGTTAAAGCCTAGCCAAATTGTGAGAAAGTAAAATCTTCCATACATTTTTTGCAATATGAACATGTGTTTTTCAAATTTATGTTCAGAGAGATAAAGCCAACAACTGGGATCTATATCTTGATCCAGTGATGTTCAATCTACGAACAAAAAAGCCATTGACAACACGCTTCTCTCCTTATTACCTGATGTTTGGCAGAGAAGCCAAGGTGGCTGAAAACTACAAGGTTAACTGAACTTTTTTTGTCATGGTTTTGGTATTTTGTCTTGTATTTTTGTTCATTTATGTTGCCTGGTTTAGTTATTTCTGTATGTTTCCTGTGTTTGCATATTTATTCTGGATTTTTCTGGTCCCTGTTGTGTTGATCTGTCCTGTGTACTGTGGTCTGTGTATTTAGTTGTGTATTTCCCTGTTTATGTTCTGCTTCCTGTTTTATTTTGATAGTCTGTTTTCTGTCCTGTCATGTCTAGCTTTACTTTGTTTTCCCGCTTTTGTTGATTGTCCTGCCCCGCCCTAATGTGTTTCACCTGTTGTACCACCTGTCCCTCATTTGTTCATTACCTCTCGTATTTAACCCCTGTGTTCCCTTTGTCTCGTGTCAGATCATTTTGTTTCCTTCGTGCCGTCTGTATGTATCTCTCTGCGTCCTGCCCGTTGGCTTTTCCATGTCTCTGTTCTCCTGTCTTTAGTTTCATTAAAATCATTGAGCTGACACCATCTCCTGCCTGCCGTCTCCCTCTGCATTTGGGTCCACCATCTCTCACCTGTCACATTTTTTATCTTTTTAACTTGCAAAACAACTTGTTTATATGAACAGTAAGCAAGTTTAATTTTTCCTGTCATTTGTTATATTGTTTTTAAAGGTTGATGGGGCCTTTTGAAGTGGCTTTTTCAGAGGAAGAGGTGGCTGTGGATATACAGCGACAGGAGGACATCCTAAACATTGTCCAGGGAATCCAGGAGAAAGTTCAGAAAAGAACAATGGCAAGAATGCAAACCCATAGTCAAAGTTTTCAGGTAGGAGACATGGTATGGAGGAGAAATTGTTATGCTGTTCAGAGAATTGCATGACCCAAATGCAGAGACAGCCAGGCAGTGGCGAGCTTGAGGATTTAATAACAATCAAAAGATATACAACTAAAGGAGTCCTCTAGACAGCAGGCAAAACTAATCCAAAACGAAGAGGAAGCCAAAAGAACAGGAATACCGACACAAGGACTCGGGAACAGGTGAAACACATCAGGGTGGGGGCAGACAATCACAAAGGCAGGAAGTAAAACAAGACAAGACAATGGAGAAAAACAGACTACAAAATAAAACAGGAAACTGAAACACATACACAACCATAACAGAAATATAAGAAGCCAGCAAAGGAAAGGGGGAAAGCTGGACCCAGACTTCCTTGGACCATACACCATTCAAAACGTTGAGGGGAAATGTATTGGCCTTGTTGATAGTACAGGGAAAACTTTCAGCAAGGTCACCATTGATCACCTTAAAAGATATCAAAAGGAGAACCCAAGGATCCCAGAGAAATGCCCCCCAGCCCCTACCCCCCCCCCCCCCCCCCCCCCCCCCCCCAGTATCTGACATCAGCTCCTCCTCACCTGCTTCCCCAACAACACCCACCACTTCATCAACAGATTCAAGCACCACGCCACCTCCTGCCACCTCTTCTGGACTTGCTGCCACCTCATCCAATCCTGAAAAATGTAACAGCAAAAGGCACACAATGATATTGTATTTTATTTGTCTATTTAAAAAGTCATCCAAAATATAAATCACAATCATTACAACACATTTTCTTACTTAATCTGACATTGTAATGAACCACACATCAGATGTAATGCAGTAAGTATTGTCAATGTTTTCGGAAGTCAGTGGAAGATCCTCAAGTATTTTGAAAATTCAAATGGCACAATTTGAATTATTTGTCATTGCTGTATATTTAAATATTTTCTTTGGTATGTGTTATTCTATATTTTGATATAATTAAATTGTTTTACATCTTAATCCTCTCCACAAAATACACTGTAGTGGATAGTGGTATTACCATATTGAGTTTTTCCTTGACTGAGGCTTGGGAAGGCAAAGATGTCCATGTACTGCTGTCAAGAATTGGGCAGTACAAATTGTTCTATTGGGACATTAGGAGGACAAGTCCCAATCAGGAACTTGAGAGTGAGGTATGCATGAACACTTCTTTTGGTCTTCAGTTTTCCTTAAAATGAACTTGTAAGCATCCAGAATCTAGACCAACAGGCTAACAGTTCACTTGCTTAATCTTAGGTGATGAATGCATACCTCTACCAACTTGTCACCAAACACAATAACAAAGGAGGGAAGCAGTTCATTGACTCATACCCAATGACAAACATTTGGAACTGTAAAACAACTCAAATGAATGGAGGAGAGCGTTTTTTTTGTACTGATAATCATTAAACCAAGTTGATTGTGGTTTGCTAATCTAATGTAAAATCTTTTACTGTTTTTTTTTTTTGTTATTTTATTTTAAGTTTATTAATCCAACATCATCATTATGGGTCGTTCTTGGAGCAGTTCATGAGCCAACCCATTGGATATTTGCAGTGAGGCACATTTCTGATTTTTAAATGTTTGTTATTATATTTTTCAAGGCACACTCCTGGCTTAACATATGCAATAAATGCACTATGATTTCCTAGAACAGTTATAGGCCATTTTCCCATTGAACGGAGGAGCCTTGTGCTTGACTTACTTGGCAACGCAGTATCGAAAGTAAAACAGTGTTTGGAGTCCACAAGGTAACTCTTGTGTTACATGATGTCCGGTCGGTCTCATTATGAAGTCCAAGGTAATTCTTCTGTACGTGCCTAAAATAAATACTATCTTTCTGTCTTCTTCTAAGGTCATTCATAAGACTAAAGGGATTCAATGTGTTTAGGTGGACAGCAAACACAGTAAAACACAGCCTTCAGATGCCACCTCTTGTGGACTATTTGTCTTGAAAGTAAGTGTACTTCCCCGTACTCGTGCATTGCATTTTACGTCAAACATGGATGATTGATGAAACAGGTTTTATTCCATGGATTTACATTAAAACCAACTTTGATAAAATTGTACTGGACAAGTATTTTTTTGACCATTGTTTATTTGAAAATATTCTTAGTATGCTGAAAAGATCCTGGCAGAGAAGGCTCTGTCAATTCAGCCAAGGCAGTGGAGGCCTACAGAAAGGAGATGGCTGGAGAGATCACGTGACCAGCACTGCAATGGTTGCAGAAGACTAAGGCTCTCGTACCCACCTCCGCATTTCATTGAATAACCAGGTCTATACCTTTTTATTTTGACGCCAAATCGTTTAATCTGCTATCACAGTGACTCAGTGAATTTCTTGCAAGTGCGAGAAAACAGGTCCCGTTGTCTTCTAAATTACATACTCGGACACAAAATCTGCGGACATGGTGGCTAACATAGCAACCGATGCTAGCGCAATCCCAAACATGAAGGACTTGATCGCTCAGGTCTTGGAAAAGCAACTAAGTGTGCTTGAATCGTGGTTTACAACGCAATAAAGGGAGCGCTAACGAAATTTAATTCCTCGCTACAACACATCAGGACAGAGCCTGAGACAGAGGGAACTACGGTGCGTGTTCTGATGCAACCTGAGCATTCACGGCCCAGCGGCAGCGAGGGTTTGAAGAAGCACAACACGAGGTACATGCTAGGAGCACCCCGGACCTGCTCGTCCACACGGCCACACGGAGAGTGACCCACGGAGGGAGAGAGTTTGCCTTCAATGCAGCCACAGATGCAGATGTTTTCTGTCGGGAGCTGGATGTGGAGGATGACGCGACAACACGGGCAGCTCCGCCCCGGGGCCTGTTGCCGGCAGCGGAGCCAGACAACGGCGGGGTAACTTTGCGTCTGGTGCTGGGGGAAGCGGAGGGGCTGAGGCTGGCAGACCCAGCAGCTGTGGACTAGCGGTGTCTGGGCTACCGTGCTAAATTTGTCCCGAGGACACTTTATGTAAGTTTTGGAGCCAAGATTTAAAGGAAAATTTAACCAGACTGAAAAAACATGATGGATGCTGACCGTACAGTTTATAATCTGTTTGTTAACAGTTAACCAGACTGGAATAACATGATAAATGCTGACTATCCAGTTTCTAATCTATGTGTATTACTCCAACCAGGTTGGTGTGTTTTTCACATAGCTTATTTCAGAATTTGATAGCTGGTTGAGACCTAGTTCTAGGGTTTTTGTAACACTGTTCATGTTTAGCATAAGAAGTTCATTAGACCTGTTTCAACGTACCTGTGACTTTAGATAGGAGGGGTAATTGTGAGCTGGAGTTTGCGCGAGCTGCGTTTGATGTGAACATGTATCTTACAGATAGGGGAGGTGGTCTGTGGTCTCAGAGGGTTAGGGGATTTATTTTATTTTTTAGGTTATACTACACTTTGCTTAGATCTAACAGTTCACCCTTTGCTACAAATTTATCAGTGAATTCCGGTAGGGTACTCGAGACATGTATACGTGTACATTTTTAAGCTGGCTGAGCTTTCAATCCTTTCTATTAACATCAGGGGTCTAAACGGGCCAATCAAACGAGCTAAATTCCTGGACTATTTAAGAAGGAAGAACATAGATGTGGCACTTATACAAGAGTCACATTTACGTAAAAGAGATGTAAATCGTATACAAAATAAATACTTCAAGGTTCAGCCTCATCTAGTGACAACACAAAAACCAAGGGCTTCATCGTGTTGCTGTCCCGGAAATGCGCACTCACCGTAGACAAAAGCAGTAAAGACCCATCAGGCAGGATATCTTGTATATGTACCACGATAAGGAGTAGGAAAATGGCCTTTGTTTCGGTATATGCACGTCTACATATGATGAAAGTTTTTTTCCTGCGCCTAACCAATGAATTGCTTTTTCTCAATGAATATTCACTAATTATAGGGGGAGACATGAATGCAGTACTAGATTTAAATCAGGAGAGATCAGGGGTCATTTGCACAAAAGCCCAGAAGCAATATCAGACATGTTTAAAGCAATTGTGGAATCCCATTATCTTACAGATGTATGGAGGATGCACAAACCTACGTGTAAGGATTACATCTTCTTTTCCACACGTCACCTCACCCACTCCCGCATTGATTATATTTTGTGTTCCAGTGAGCTTAAGGCAATGTTCCACATGATAGCAATAGAACCAGCAATTCTGTCTGATCACAATGCGCTGATAACCACATTCCATTGTGATATGTTAGGAGAAAGATCTAGGAGGTGGCAATTTAATAATTCTCTTCTCCAGAACACAGCTTTTGATGCAGAATTTAGAGCCAAACTGGCTAAGTTTATATCAATCAACACTGACTCAGTTTCTGACCCTGCATTTATCTGGCAGGCAACTAAAGGATTTATTAGAGATTTCATATCTTCCTTCGCGGTCAACTTGAAGAGGAAAAGAGAGGCAAGGATTGCGGAGTTGGAAGAACACTGTAAATCTTTAGAGCTGTCTCTTAAGACTTGTTTTTTTAAATCTACACATACTCTTCTAGTCACAAGTCGAACAGAGCTAAATGATCTGCTAAGAAGGAGAGCTGAATTCATAATGCACAGAGTGAGGCAAAATTATTATTTTAATGGCTGTAAACCAAACAAATTGCTTTCTCTGAAATTAAAACAAAGCGAATCCAGAACTACTATCAACAGCATCCGCACAGATCGAGTTATCTCAACAAATCCTAAGGATATCAGTGCCACTTTTCAATCCTTCTATTCAAAGATGTGAGTCCTCCTGCAATTCAGATCTGACACAGTGCCAGGAGTTCCTAAAAGAACTAAACCTGCCTCATCTTGACCCAGAGGAGGCAGAAGAACTGGGTCAACCTATAACGTTAGAGGAACTTAAATCAGCATTAAAAACAGTTAAAAAGGGGAAAACGCCAGGGTTGGATAGAATTCTATCAGAACTTCCTCTACAGTATTTTGACATATTAGGACCTACCATTTTACAAGCTTTAACTTCAGCCACAGAGAAGGGTACTTTCCACCAACAAACCAACACTGTGCTAATCTCCGTCAGTGTTTCCCACACATAGACTAATGTGTGGTGGTGCGCCTCACTATCAACACCAGCCGCCGCACATTCATTTATTTTAAAAATATTTAAACAGCAAATTTTTTTTAAACGCTATTTAAAAAATGTTCTTCTGCATTTCCTTTCCCTGCTCTCCTCCGTCTCTCTGTCACTTGTGTCTCGCTCACACACACACACACACACACACACACACAGCTCCTCCCACCGTGCGGTGTTTGGTGTTTTTATCCCCCAACGTTGCTTTTCAGGCAGCGTGGCAATGGTTATGTCCAAATGTCAAAGAAGTTATGTTAGTGTTAAGGTGAGGGTTAGCTGCCTGGAAGGCAATGTTGGAGGCTTAAAACACCATCGAGCCCACCATGCACACAGTGTCTGTCTCCGTAAAGGAGAGAAGACGGCTGGCGAAATTCACAAGTTCACTAAAGGTTGGTATATAGCTCGTGAACACCTTTACACAATCACACATTCACAATCACCGACCAGACTCTTAGCAAACAAGTGATTGCACCTGCTTTAGGAAGTTAACTAGTCGCAAGTTTGCAGTTGGGTTGTCGAGGTCAACACACTACATGTAGCAGCTGTGAATCAAATAAACGTATTATAAATAATGTGTCATGTTTTACTCTTACACTGAATGTTTTCTGCTTCAATCCAGATGAGTACTGAAAAGCATTTTCCACGACTGAAAAAGGCACGTGTTGAGGATGAGGACCAGCCTGAACCGGAGGTATCAGTCTGAAACAGAGCTGAACAGTCCGACCAGTGTAATTAGTTGTTATTAATTTGTTTACAATATTTTCAGGCTTCAACCAGTAAAAGACAGGGTCAGGGAGAGAGAGATAGATTTGTTAGGCATTGAAGTAGGAGAGGAGGACAGCATCCAACAGTGTGTCCTCCTGTAATAAGTAACAACCCCCGTGACACGGGGCGACCCCCCCGCCACAAATTGCTTTCTAATATGTGGAAAACACTGTCCGTTATACCCAAAAAGGGCAAAGATTTTACAGATTGCTCAAATTTCAGGCCCATCAGCCTCATCGGGACTGATATTAAGCTTTATTCCAAAGTCTTGGCTCTCCACCTAGAGCGCTTTATCGAGAAGCTAGTCCACCCCGACCAATCAGGTTTTATACCAAAATCATGTGGACTTTTTTAAATCTTTTGACCACCTACAGTGGAACTACTTGTGGCAAGTAACGGAGAGGCTGGGTTTGGGGGCCAAATTCATTGACATTGTGCATACTTTATATGGCAATCCCACGGCCATAGTCTCAACCAATGGCTTGCATTCTCAGCCATTTCCCATAGAGTGGGGCTCGCGACAGGGATGCCCGCCCTCCCCCATGTTATTTGCAATCTCTCTTGAACTGTTAGCCTAGGCCATAAGGCAAAATTAAATCTCTAGCCTATGGCCCTATTATCACCAACACATTGACCAACTTTAAACAGATGGAGGAGCAACTACCCTACACCAATAAGTGGCATTTGAACACCCCAATATGGTTCAATGCACACTTAATGTCTCGTAACAAACCCTTTGCTTGTAAGCAGTGCAGTGACAGAGGTATTTATACTTTAGACCAGCTATTCGATGAGAACGGTATGTTGAGTTTTGAAGACCTAAGAGCTAGTTTTGAGGTCCACATGACATCATTTTACTTTGATCTTTGCTTAAGATCAGCCCTAAAATGTTATGGAGTGCCATGGGGAAACAGTCTTGAGGCGCACCCAGTCATTAAATGGTTTGCTGATTTTCCTGTGAGAGGATTAGTGTCCAGGATTTATGTTAAACTGATGCAAGTATCCATAGGAGAACTCCCAGTACTAAAGAAATGGGAACGAGAGCTGAGCCCTGAGGGGAACGAAATTAATTGGGAGACAATTTGGGACAACATTTTCCACTGTTCCAAAAACTGATGAAAATCACCAGTATATCCACTTCAACATGTCATAGAACATATTGGACTCCTCAGAAGAGATACGTCTCTAAAGTCATTCCCACTCACTATTGTACTTTCTGTCAACCTGAACAAACCGGATCTTTCTTGCATATGGTCTGGGAGTGTGAACAGGTGCATGAGTTTTGGAAAATAACATCAATAATATCTGATGTGATAGGAAGTTGAGTTCCTACTGATACGATTATTTTGTTACTTAAAGGGGTGATAGAATGCAAACCCGAGTTTACCTTGTCATAGTTGAATAACGACAGTTCGGTGGGTGACATGGACATACAAAGAACCTCAAAATCCCATTGACACCTCTTTCCTCTGCAAATCTCACAATTTGAAACTGCCACTGAAAACGGGCGAATCCCAACAAAGCTCATAGTTGACATCAACTTGGTGGCTGTACCTTATTTAGCTCTGGTCTGTATCTTTGTCACACCCCAAAAGACCACTGGTCTGAGACCAGCTGGTGTTCTGAATGTAGGTCGCATAGATCTCAGACACTAGTTTAGCTGTGCGCTGCTCTGTGTACTTCCACGGAAATTCCAAAGAAGAAAGTTTTTCAAGGATATTGACCACGGTCGTAAATGCGGTGTTCCAGGCTGTACAGGGAATGCTGACACTTTTCACATTTCATCGCGAGCTGCCAGTCGTGGTGCTCCAGGTAAGCGGTAGTTGGTGGTTCAGTTACCCCAGAAAAGGTGGTGCTGGGTACAGAGCACCGCGAGCTGCCGGTCGTAGAGCTCCATCAGGTCAGCTGTAGTTGGTGGTCTAGTTACCGAGTAACTGCAAGTGTGGCAGGCATGTTCCCTGATATTAATAAATTAAGTTATGTTTTCATTTATATTGCAATGTAAATAATACACTTAACACTTACAGTACACTTACACAGTACATCTTCCGTGGCTATTTTGACTCTAACCTCAGTGAGGTGTAATAATTCATATTTTAAGTCTAATTTGGCATTTAGTTTAATTGTTTAAAAAATCTTTGTAATAAATTGTTAGAGAATATGTTTGAATTTATAAAGTTTATTTTATTTATTTCAACATACTGTAGATGCTTACATTATGTACTGGTACCCCCCCTTTTTGTGTGGAATAAGTCATTATCAACACCATATCTTAACCAGATGATCTCAGTGAGCTCTGCTTCTATTGCAGATTGAAACAAGTGATAGAGGAGGAGAGAGAGGAAGGCTTACCAAGCGAACAACACTGACTGGGTAAGATGTTAGGATAAGGGTTTTAGGTTTTTGCATTGAGAGCTCAGCCAGAGCTTGAGATCAAGGCTCAGATATTAGACAGACCGCAGACCGTAAACTATGGCAACCGAGAGCAGTCTAAATTTATGTCAACATGTTTGAGTCTTAATTTTAAACAGCTGCTGTACAAAGATTCCACACAGATCCTTAAAACATGTTAAAATGCATTTGATATATTAAAGCAAATGTATGGTCTTTATTGGAAAGACAAAACTGTCCACCCTGGACATTTTTGTCTTTCAGTCAGATGTTTGAAGGTGCTCTTTGAGAGGTGTTTTCTGCACCTCCAAAAATTAGCTTTAAGAGGGCTCCCACACTACGCGACAGGTTAGTACCAAGTCATCTTCTTTCCAAAAAACAGATTACTTGGCTTCACAGACAGTTAAAAGGTACTTACAAATGTGGGTCTTGCAATCATTGTTCCAGCATTAAAGAATGCAAATCATTCTGTCATTTCAAGACAAACAAGATGTTTAAGATAAAAGCATTCATTAATTGTAACACTACTTTTGTGGTAAACAGGTTGTCATGTAAATGTGGATGCTTCTACGTAAGAGAGTATCCGAGCACAAAAATGCCAATTTGCCAATTTGGATTATCCTATGGCAAAACACTTCCAAAATGTACAGTAATCCAGAAGGTCTAATGGTTGAGGGTTTGGAAACGATCAAAAAGAACATTCGGGGTGGTGACCGATTAAAATTACTTTTACAGAGAGAAACATTTTATATACGATTTACAGGCCATGGTGTATCCTGGGTTGAATGTAGAAATAGATTTCAGTCCTTTCTTGTGATCATTTTCTCTGTATATATTTGTCTGGGCTTAAAGGAGAACTCCGGGCAATTTTTACGTTAATCCTGATCGCTATAAGTATGTGAGTACTGTCGATAGGAAAAAAAACGAGCCGAATCGGTGCTAGCATCATGGAGCTACTGCAGCTAATGCCGAGAGTAACGCTGTTACTTTACAAGAAACATGCATCATTTGGCCCGTTTCCGTGTAGTTATATAGTCACTGATATGATCATATCCACTACAGTGCTTAATTATCTATTTTTGAGGGGGAAATAAACTTTTTTTGCCGCAAAAATTTTGCCGCAAAAGCATGAACTGTCCTCTGGAGGACATCCACCAGACCAGCGGGCGCCCGTGGATTGTTGTCGGCCGTGGCAGGCGGGGAAGGCGGGGAGGAGGTAGAAGGATATGCCGGTCGAACCTGCTAGCCTGGCTAAGGCAACTAACACACAGTTCGCCACTGCAGAGACTACTATTCACCAACGCCAGATGGATTGCACACAAAATGGATATACTGTATATATGCTACAAATACACACAGAACTGCTGCTTGATGATTATTACCGAAGCCTGGCTGAACACACTCACTCATCAGACGGCAGCTAGCAGCTAACAGGGTAGGTGAATTTAAACAATGTTTGAGTTGAAAACGCATCTTGTTTTCATGTAAGGGCCCTGTTCATGTTGCACAGACATTTTAGTTGCATTTAGTGTCTGTTAAGAGGAACAAAGGCACTCTTAATGATATGCCCCCAAAACTGTCGTTTTAGCTAAGTGGGAGCTCTCGGCATTAGCTGCAGTAGCTCCATGATGCTAGCACCGATTCGCTCGTTTTTTTTCCTATCGACAGTACTCACATACTTATAGCGATCAGGATTAACGTAAAAATTGCCCGGAGTTCTCCTTTAACTTGTAATGTAGCTACCTAGTGGACTCTCTCTGTATGTGGATATTTACTATGTATAGCCACTTAGTCAACTGTTTTTTTTGTATGTGAACATTTACAGCCAGCCACCTAGTGGATTGTTTTGGCATGTTTTCATGTGGTAACTCACCATGTCACTCAGCGGCCTGTTGCACAAAAGTAGAATGAAGTAATCCAGGATAACTGAAAAAGCGGAGCTTGACTTAGTGTGGTCCGCTCATCGCGGCTTAATCGGTTGCACGTTTGCCGAGCGAGGATGAGAAGGTGAAGCTATGTCAAGCCAGGTGTAGATAGCTGGGATAAGTGCACGTTCACGGCTTTCTTAAATAGACCACGGTATCGATCACAGATTTACTGATGCAGAAATTGAGAAGACGCGTGCGGCATATCTTTAACCCGCTGAGCAGCAGCTGTTAATGGAAAATTACGAGGAGGTGAAACATATAATATGCAAAAAGGAGAGAAAAAGCCCAAAAGACAATAGTGGACCGACTGAATGCGAAAGGATTTAAAAAGATCTACTTAGGGCCTACTAGTCACTCCACATTTTTGTACAAGTTGTACACTTTAATTGCTTTTAATATTCTTGTTGTATGTGTTGGTCGTATTGCTGTATCTGTGTCTATGTGCTAAATGTGCTGGTTTTACTGTAAAGTGTCTTTGAGTAGCCTGTAAAGCACTATATAAATGAAATGTTTTATTATTTAGCCTACTTTGCCTTAAAAGTTAGCAGAGGGAATTCATGTTCCTCGGGCAATTTACCCTAAGGACTAGGCTTAAAATTAAAACCCTTATTCATAATGAGAGAATATGTTTTACAACCATATGCACCAATCTCTATAAGCTATGTCTAATTCTAAAAATCTTTTTACAATTAATGTTCAAACATGACTGGACAAAAACTAGAAAAAGAAGTAAGTGACTTCAATACACACTGTAATCATATCTGTAAAACAATATAGCCTATTATAAATGTTTTTTTTTTCACTCCCAAGCTCCACCAAGATGCGTGACAGAACCAAAATAAAAAGATTAAGAAGCTTTGTGGCATTCCAACACATTCTCACTCCCATCTCGTAAAATACGGACGTTAGGTGCCATTGTCGTCATTATTGATGCTAAAAGTCTCTTTCAGAGTGCGCTGCACGGTGTGGGAGGATCCTCTTGCCTCCCCCCACCTCTTCACGTTGCACGGGGCAAATTCACGGGGAGAGCAGCGGAGGAAAAAAGCTCATTTCCTCCGCATTGTCCCACTTTATCTCTGGTGCCAGTGCAACCATTTCTTACCATCCAAACAACTGCAATAGTAGGATTTAAATCAAACTTGTGACAGCAGTAGTGACAAGTAATGCATGTTAATAAAAAGCAGAACACATTCAGAAGACAACGGAATAACTGTTAAACACGTTTATTTCGGATCCGAGCGGCAGCTGATTTAACACATCAGACTCCAGGATTAATCTTAGCCTGGCTGTTAGCCTGCTCTGGAGCAGGCTAGCTGCAAAGAATAAATCTCCATGGTTACTTGGCTGGGTTTAATTCAACCTGCTTTTGTCCAACCAACTCAAAGCTAAATTCATCCAGGATAACTTGAATATCCCGGCTTAATCCCTTATTCTGGTTTTGTGAAACAGGCCCCAGGTGTTTCCAATTAGCCTATACAAAAGGGGAAATTGTTTGTCTGGGAAGCACACCCTGCAGAAGGCTGTCTGTGCCGCTACGCATGGGTTGCTTCTCCCTATGTCTTTTAAATTTTCTATTATGAAATAGCCAGTAAAATAAAGCCCTTTAAAATAATTTTGAAGAAGAGTGCCTTGGATTTTCCTTTTTTCTATGGTCTTTATTGATTTGAAACTTCAATCAATCTTCATATATTTGTACTGGACCTAAATAGTCAAGTTTTATTTTAAGATAAACAGTTTTCCTAATGTTGCGTTATTTAGTTGTTTCCGTCTTGCAACTTGGCATACTATTTATCTTAACCCTTATGTTGTCCTTCCGGTCACTGTGACCCTGGCCAGTATTCAATGGTATTTCTCTACTACCGCAGCACTGGCCTTCGGGTCACTGTGACCCATACGTTGTTCCATGGTATTTCTCTCTGCTACCGCAGCTCTGGCCTTCGGGTCACTGTGACCCATACGTTGTTCCATGGTATTTCTCTCTGCTAACGCGGCTCTGGGCTTCGGGTCTCTGTGACCCATACGTTGTTCCATGATATTTCTCTCTGCTACCGCGGCTCTGGCCTTCGGGTCTCTGTGACCCATACGTTACTCTGTGGTATTTCTCTCTGCTACCGCAGCTCTGGCCTTCGGGTCACTGTGACCCGCGCGTTACTCCGTGGTATTTCTCTCTGCTACCACGGCTCTGGCCTTCGGGTCTCTGTGACCCATACATTGTTCCATGGTATTTCTCTCTGCTACCGCAGCTCTGGCCTTCGGGTCACTGTGACCCATACGTTGTTCCATGGTATTTCTCTCTGCTACCGCGGCTCTGGCCTTACGGGTCACTGTGACCCTGGCCAGTATTCAGTGGTATTTCTCCACAGCTGCGGCTCTGGCCTTCGGGTCTCTCTGACCCATACGTTGTTCTATGGTATTTCTCTACTGCTGCGTCTCTGGCCTTCGGGTCTCTCTGACCCATACGTTGTTCTATGGTATTTCTCTACTGCCGCGTCTCTGGCCTTCGGGTCTCTCTGACCCATACATTATCCCTTATCCCCCATGTTGTCCTTCGGGTCACTGTGACCCTGGCCAGTATTCAATGGTATTTCTCCACTACCGCAGCACTGGCCTTCGGGTCACTGTGACCCGCGCGATACTCCGTGGTATTTCTCCACCACCGCAGCTCTGGCCTTCGGGTCACTGTGACCCACGCGTTACTCCGTGGTATTTCTCCACCACCGCAGCTCTGGCCTTCGGGTCACTGTGACCCGCGCGTTACTCCGTGGTATTTCTCCAACACCGCAGCTCTGGCCTTTGGGTCACTGTGACCCGAGCGTTACTCCGTGGTATTTCTCCACTTGAGCAGCTCTGGCCTTCGGGTCACTGTGACCTGTGCGTTTCTCCGTGGCATTTCTCCACTTGAGCGGCTTTGGCCTTTGGGTCACTGTGACCCGCACTTTATTCAATGGTATTTCTCTCTGCTACTGCGGCTCTGACCTTCGGGTCACTGTGACCCATGAGTTTTTCCGTGGTATTTCTCCACCACCGCAGCTCTGGCCTTCGGGTCACGGTGACCCATACGTTATTTAGGATCCAAAATATAGCCAAAATATAGATTTAATTGGACATTTAAGACTTTAATTTTAAAATCCTACATCAGAATGGTGCGATATTACACGTGAGAGTCTGGGAAGTGTATACTATCACCCTGAGGTGAAATGAGTTATGCTAAACAGGAGATTTCATTTCAAGAGTAGCCTGAAAAAGAGTTACAATAAGTCTTTAATTAGCAGCCTGAAAAAAAGTTACAATAAGGCTTTAATTAGAAGCCAAAATATAGCCGAAATATAGATTTAATTGGACATTTAAGACTTTAATTTTAAAATCCTATATCAGAATGGTCCGATATTACACGTGAGAGTCTGGGAAGTGTATACTATCACCCTGAGGTGAAATGAGTTATGCTAAACAGAAGATTTCATTTCAAGAGCAGCGTGAAAAAGAGTTACAATATGGCTTTAATTAGCAGCCTGAAAAATAGTTGAAATATAGCTTTAAGTGGACATTTAAACCTTTAATTTTTAAATCCTATATCAGAATGATCCGATATTAAACGTTCTGAGTCTGATATGTGTATACTATCACCGTGAGTTGAAGTGAGACTGGCTAAACAGGATATTTTGTTTCAAGAGCAGCCTGAAAAAAAGTTACAATATGGCTTTAATTAGCTGTCAAAACATAGCTGAAATATAGATTAAATTGGAAATTTAAGACTTTAATTTTAAAATCCTATATCAGAATAGTCCGATATAACCCAGTGACATTCTGGGATGTATATACTATCACCCTGACGTGAAATGAGTCTGGCTAAACAGGAGGTTTCGATGTTAGAGCAGCCTGAAAAAGAGATACAATATGGCTTTAATTAGTAGCCAAAATATAGCCGAAATAAAGATTTAATTGGACATTCAACACTTTAATTTTAAAATCCTATATCATAATGGTCCGATATTACATGTGAGAGTCTGGGAAGTGTATACTATCACCCTGAGGTGAAATGAGTTATGCTAAACAGGAGATTTCATTTTTAGAGCAGCCTGAAAAAGAGTTACAATATGGCTTTAATTAGCAGCCTGAAAAAGAGTTGAAATATTGCTTTAATTGGACATTTAAGCCTTTAATTTTAAAATCCTATATCAGAATAGTCCAATATTACCCAGTGACAGTCTGGGATGTGTATACTATCACCCTGATGTGAAATGAGTCTGGCTAAACAGGAGGTTTTGATGTTAGAGCAACCTGAAAAAGAGATACAATATGGCTTTAATTAGCAGCCTGAAAAAGAGTTGAAATATTGCTTTAATTGGACATTTAAGCCTTTAATTTTAAAATCCTATATCAGAATAGCCCAATATTACCATGTGACAGTCTGGGATCTGTATACTATCACCCTGATGTGAAATGAGTCTGGCTAAACAGGAGATTTCATTTTGAAAGCAGCCTGAAAAAGAGTTACAATATGTCTTAAATTAGAAGCCAACATATAGCCGAAATATAGATTTAATTGGATATTTAATCCTTTAATTTTTAAATCCTATATCAGAATAGTCCGATATTACCCAGTGACAGTCTGGGATGTGTATAATAGCCCCCTGAGTTGAAATGAGTCAGGCTAAACAGGAGATTTCGTTTCAAGAGCAGCCTGAAAAAGAGTTACAATATGGCTTTAATTAGCAGCCTGAAAAAGAGTTGAAATATTGCTTTAAGTGGACATTTAAACCTTTAATTTTTAAATCCTATATCAGAATGATCCGATATTAAACGTTACAATATGGCTTTAATTAGCTGTCAAAACATAGCTGAAATATAGATTAAATTGGAAATTTAAGACTTTAATTTTAAAATCCTATATCAGAATAGTCCGATATAACCCAGTGACATTCTGGGATGTATATACTATCACCCTGACGTGAAATGAGTCTGGCTAAACAGGAGGTTTCGATGTTAGAGCAGCCTGAAAAAGAGATACAATATGGCTTTAATTAGTAGCCAAAATATAGCCGAAATAAAGATTTAATTGGACATTCAACACTTTAATTTTAAAATCCTATATCATAATGGTCCGATATTACATGTGAGAGTCTGGGAAGTGTATACTATCACCCTGAGGTGAAATGAGTTATGCTAAACAGGAGATTTCATTTTTAGAGCAGCCTGAAAAAGAGTTACAATATGGCTTTAATTAGCAGCCTGAAAAAGAGTTGAAATATTGCTTTAATTGGACATTTAAGCCTTTAATTTTAAAATCCTATATCAGAATAGTCCAATATTACCCAGTGACAGTCTGGGATGTGTATACTATCACCCTGATGTGAAATGAGTCTGGCTAAACAGGAGGTTTTGATGTTAGAGCAACCTGAAAAAGAGATACAATATGGCTTTAATTAGCAGCCTGAAAAAGAGTTGAAATATTGCTTTAATTGGACATTTAAGCCTTTAATTTTAAAATCCTATATCAGAATAGCCCAATATTACCATGTGACAGTCTGGGATCTGTATACTATCACCCTGATGTGAAATGAGTCTGGCTAAACAGGAGATTTCATTTTGAAAGCAGCCTGAAAAAGAGTTACAATATGTCTTAAATTAGAAGCCAACATATAGCCGAAATATAGATTTAATTGGATATTTAATCCTTTAATTTTTAAATCCTATATCAGAATAGTCCGATATTACCCAGTGACAGTCTGGGATGTGTATAATAGCCCCCTGAGTTGAAATGAGTCAGGCTAAACAGGAGATTTCGTTTCAAGAGCAGCCTGAAAAAGAGTTACAATATGGCTTTAATTAGCAGCCTGAAAAAGAGTTGAAATATTGCTTTAAGTGGACATTTAAACCTTTAATTTTTAAATCCTATATCAGAATGATCCGATATTAAACGTTACAATATGGCTTTAATTAGCTGTCAAAACATAGCTGAAATATAGATTAAATTGGAAATTTAAGACTTTAATTTTAAAATCCTATATCAGAATAGTCCGATATAACCCAG
Organism: Zingel zingel; assembly: GCA_023566125.1. Taxonomy (NCBI): domain Eukaryota; kingdom Metazoa; phylum Chordata; class Actinopteri; order Perciformes; family Percidae; genus Zingel; species Zingel zingel. Next base: position 7,468,773 of record CM042317.1, on the reverse strand, counting down.
TGACATTCTGGGATGTGTATACTATCACCCTGACGTGAAATGAGTCTGGCTAAACAGGAGGTTTCGATGTTAGAGCAGCCTGAAAAAGAGTTACAATATGGCTTTAATTAGTAGCCAAAATATAGCCGAAATAAAGATTTAATTGGACATTTAACACTTTAATTTTAAAATCCTATATCATAATGGTCCGATATTACATGTGAGAGTCTGGGAAGTGTATACTATCACCCTGAGGTGAAATGAGTTATGCTAAACAGGAGATTTCGTTTTTAGAGCAGCCTGAAAAAGAGATACAATATGGCTTTAATTAGAAGCCAGAATATAGCCGACATATAGATTTAATTAGACATTTAATTTTTAAATCCTATATCAGAATAGTCCGATATTACCCAGTGACAGTCTGGGATGTGTATAATATCCCCCTGAGTTGAAATGAGTCAGGCTAAACAGGAAGTTTCGTTTTTAGAGCAGCCTGAAAAAGAAGTACAATATGGCTTTAATTAGCAGCCTGAAAAAGAGTTGAAATATAGCTTTAAGTGGACATTTAAACCTTTAATTTCAAAATCCTGTATCAGAATATTACACGTGAGAGTCTGGGATGTGTATACGATCACCCTGAGTTGAAATGAGTTTGGTTAAACAGGAGATTTCGTTTCAAGAGAAGCCTGAAAAAAAGTTACAATATGGCTTTAAGTAGAAGCCAAAATATAGCCGAAATAATAGATTTAATTGGACTTTTAACACTTTAATTTTAAAATTCTATATCAGAATGGTCCGATATTAAACATGTGAGTCTGGGATGTGTATACTATCACCCTGAGTTGAAATAAGTCTGGCTAAACAGGAGATTTTGTTTCAATAGCAGCCTGAAAAATAGTTACAATATGGCTTTAATTAGTTGACAAAATATAGCCGAAATATAGATTTAATTGGACATTTAACACTTTCATTTTAAAATTCTATATCAGAATGGTCCGATATTACACGAGAGAGTCTGGGAAGTGAATACTATCACCCCGAGATGAAATGAGTATGGCTAAACAGGAGATTTCATTTTGAGAGCAGCCTGAAAAAATGTTACAATATGCCTTTAATTAGAAGCCAAAATATAGCCGAAATATAGATTTAATTGGACATTTAAGACTTTAATTTTAAAATCCTATATCAGAATAGTCCAATATTACCCAGTGACAGTCTGGGATGTGTATACTTTAAACCTGAGGTGAAGTGAGTCTGGCTAAACAGGAGGTTTCGTTTATAGAGCAGCCTGAAAAAGAGTTACAATATGGCTTTAATTAGTAGACAAAATATAGCCGAAATATAGATTTAATTGGACATTTAACACTTTAATTTTGAAATTATATATCAGAATGGTCCGATATTACACGAGAGAGTCTGGGGAGTGAATACTATCACCCTGAGGTGAAATGAGTCTGGCTAAACAGGAGGTTTCGATGTTAGAGCAGCCTGAAAAAGAGTTTCAATATGGCTTTAATTAGCAGTCTGAAAAAGAGTTGAAATATAGCTTTAAGTGGACATTTAAACCTTTAATTTTTAAATCCTGTATCAGAATGGTCCGATATTACACGTGAGATTCTGGGAAGTGTACACTATCACCCTGAGGTGAAGAGAGTCTGGCTAAACAGGAGGTTTCGTTTTTAGAGCAGCCTGAAAAAGAGTTACAATATGCCTTTAATTAGAAGCCAAAATATAGCCGAAATATAGATTTAATTGGACATTTAGGTCTTTAATTTTAAAATCCTATATCAGAATAGTGCAATATTACCCATTGACAGTCTGGGATGTGTATACTATAAACCTGAGGTGAAGTGAGTCTGGCTAAACAGGAGGTTTTGTTTATAGAGCAGCCTGAAAAAGAGTTACAATATGGCTTTAATTAGTAGCCAAAAAATAGCCGAAATATAGATTTAATTGGACATTTAACACTTTAATTTTGAAATTCTTTATCAGAATGGTCCGATATTACACGAGAGAGTCTGGGAAGTGAATGCTATCACCCTGAGGTGAAATGAGTCTGGCTAAACAGGAGGTTTCAATGTTAGAGCAGCCTGAAAAAGAGTTACAATATGGCTTTAATTAGCAGTCTGAAAAAGAGTTGAAATATAGCTTTAAGTGGACATTTAAACCTTGAATTTTTAAATCCTGTATCAGAATGGTCAGATATTACACATGAGATTCTGGGAAGTGTATACTATCACCCTGAGGTGAAGTGAGTCTGGCTAAACAGGAGGTTTCATTTTTAGAGCAGCCTGAAAAAGAGTTACAATATGGCTGTAATTAGCTGCCAAAATATAGCAGAAATATAGCTTTAATTGGACATTTAAGAATTTAATTTTAAAATCCTGTATCAGAATGGTCCGATATTACCCAGTCACAGTCTGGGATGTGTATACTATCACACCTAGGTGAAATGAGTCTGGCTAAACAGGAGGTTTCGTTTATAGATCAGCCTGAAAAAGAGTTACAATGTGGCATTAATTAGCAGCCTGAAAAAGAGTTGAAATATAGCTTTAAGAGGACATTTAAACCTTTAATTTTAAAATCCTATATCAGAATGGTCCAATATTGCACGTGAGAGTCTGGGAAGTGTATACTATCACCCTGAGGTAAAATGAGCGATGCTAAACAGGAGATTTTGTTTTTAGAGCAGCCTGAAAAAGAGTTACAATATGGCTTTAATTAGCAGCCTGAAAAAGAGTTGAAATATTGCTTTAATTGGACATTTAATCCTTTAATTTTAAAATCCTATATCAGAATAGTCCGATATTACCCAGTGACAGTCTGGGATGTGTATACTATCACACTGAGGTGAAATGAGTCTGGCTAAAGAGGAGGTTTCGTTTATAGAGCAGCCTGAAAAAGAGTTACAATGTGGCTTTAAGTAGCAGCCTGAAAAAGAGTTGAAATATAGCTTTAAGTGGACATTTAAATCTTGAAATTTAAAATCCTATAGCAGAATGGTCCGATATTGAACGTGAGAGACTGGGATTTGTATACTATCACCCTGAGGTTAAATGAGTGAAGGTAAACAGAAGATTTCGTTTCAAGAGGAGCCTGAAAAAGAGTTACAATATGGCTTTAATTAGCTGCGAAAATGTAGCAGAAAAATAGCTTTAATTGGACATTTAATCCTTTAATTTTTAAGTGCTATATCAGAATAGTCCGATATTACACAGTAACAGTCTGGGATGTGTATACTATCACCCTGACGTGAAATAAGTCTGGCTAAACAGGAGGTTTTGTTTTTAGAGCAGCCTAAAAAAGAGTTACAATATGGCATTAATTAGCAGCCTGAAAAAGAGTTGAAATATAGCTTTAAGTGGACATTTAATCCTTTAATTTTTAAATCCTATATCAGAATAGTCCGATATTACCCAGTGACAGTCTGGGATGTGTATACTATCACCCTGTGGTGAAATGAGTTATGCTAAACAGGAGATTTCGTTTTTAGAGCAACCCGAAAAAGAGTTACAATATGGCTTCAATTAGTAGCCAACATATAGTCGAAATATAGATTTAATTGGACATTTAAGAATTTAATTTTAAAATCCTGTATCAGAATGGTCCAATATTACCCAGTGACAGTCTGGGATGTGTATACTATCACACTGAGGTGAAATGAGTCTGGCTAAACAGGAGGTTTCGTTTATAGAGCAGCCTGAAAAAGATTTACAATGTGGCATTAATTAGCAACATGAAAAAGTTGAAATATAGCTTTAAGTGGACATTTAAACCTTTAATTTTAAAATCCTATATCAGAATAGTCCAATATTACCCAGTGACAGTCTGGGATGTGTATAATATCACCCTGACGTGAAATGAGTCTGGCTAAACAGGAGGTTTCGTTTATAGAGCAGCCTGAAAAAGAGTTACAATGTGGCATTAATTAGCAACATGAAAAAGTTGAAATATAGCTTTAAGTGGACATTTAAACCTTTAATTTTAAAATCCTATATCAGAATAGTCCAATATTACCCAGTGACAGTCTGGGATGTGTATACTATCACCCTGACGTGAAATGAGTCTGGCTAAACAGGAGGTTTCGATGTTAGAGCAGCTTGAAAAAGAGATACAATATGGCTTTAATTAGTAGCCAAAATATAGCCGAAATATGGATTTAATTGGACATTTAAGACTTTACTTTTAGAATCCTATATCAGAATGGTCCGATATTACCCAGTAACAGTCTGGGATGTGTACAATATCCCCCTGAGTTGAAATGAGTCAGGCTAAACAGGAGATTTCGTTTCAAGAGCAGGCTGAAAAAGAGTTACAATATGGCTTTAATTAGCAGCCTGAAAAAGAGTTGAAATATAGCTTTAAGTGGACATTTAAACCTTTCATTTTAAAATCCTACATCAGAATGGTCCGATATTACCCAGTGACAGTCTGGGATGTGTATACTATCACCCTGAGGTGAAATGAGTCTGGCTAAAAAGGAGGTTTCGTTTATAGAGCAGCCCGAAAAAGAGTTACAGTATGGCTTTAATTAGCAGCCTGAAAAAGAGTTGAAATATTGCTTTAGTTGGACATTTAAACCTTTCATTTTTAAATCCTATATCAGAATAGTCCGATATTACCCAGTGACAGTCTGGGATGTGTATACTATCACCCTGTGGTGAAATGAGTCAGGCTAAACAGTAGATTTCGTTTCAAGAGCAGCCTGAAAAAAAGTTACAATATGGCTTTAATTAGAAGCCAAAATATATCCGAAACATAGATTTAATTGGACATTTAAACCTTTAATTTTCAAATCCTGTATCAGAATGGTCCGATATTACCCAGTGACAGTCTGGGATGTGTATACTATCACCCTGAGGTGAAATGAGTTATGCTAAATAGGAGGTTTCGATGTTAGAGCAGCCTGAAAAAGAGTTGAAATATAGCTTTAAGTGGACATTTAAGCCTTTAATTTTAAAATCCTATATCAGAATAGTCCAACATTACCCAGTGACAGTCTGGGATGTGTATACTATCACCCTGATGTGAAATGAGTCTGGCTCAACAGGAGGTGTCAATATTAGAGAAGCCTGAAAAAGAGATACAATATGGCTTTAATTAGTAGCCAAAATATAGCCGAAATATAGATTTAATTGGACATTTAAGACTTTATTTTTCAAATTCTATATCAGAATAATCCAATATTACCCAGTGACAGTGTGGGATGTGAATACTTTCACCCGACGTTAAATGAGTCTGGCTAAACAGGAGGTTTCGATGTTAGAGCAGCCTTAAAAAGAGTTACAATATGGCTTCAATTAGCAGCCTGAAAAAGAGTTGAAATATTGCTTTAATTGGACATTTAAGCCTTTAATTTTAAAATCCTATATCAGAATAGTCCAATATTACCCAGTGACAGTCTGGGATGTGTATACTATCACCCTGACGTGAAATGAGTCTGGCTAAACAGGAGGTTTCGATGTTAGAGCAGCTTGAAAAAGAGATACAATATGGCTTTAATTAGTAGCCAAAATATAGCCGAAATATGGATTTAATTGGACATTTAAGACTTTACTTTTAGAATCCTATATCAGAATGGTCCGATATTACCCAGTAACAGTCTGGGATGTGTACAATATCCCCCTGAGTTGAAATGAGTCAGGCTAAACAGGAGATTTCGTTTCAAGAGCAGGCTGAAAAAGAGTTACAATATGGCTTTAATTAGCAGCCTGAAAAAGAGTTGAAATATAGCTTTAAGTGGACATTTAAACCTTTCATTTTAAAATCCTACATCAGAATGGTCCGATATTACCCAGTGACAGTCTGGGATGTGTATACTATCACCCTGAGGTGAAATGAGTCTGGCTAAAAAGGAGGTTTCGTTTATAGAGCAGCCCGAAAAAGAGTTACAGTATGGCTTTAATTAGCAGCCTGAAAAAGAGTTGAAATATTGCTTTAGTTGGACATTTAAACCTTTCATTTTTAAATCCTATATCAGAATAGTCCGATATTACCCAGTGACAGTCTGGGATGTGTATACTATCACCCTGTGGTGAAATGAGTCAGGCTAAACAGTAGATTTCGTTTCAAGAGCAGCCTGAAAAAAAGTTACAATATGGCTTTAATTAGAAGCCAAAATATATCCGAAACATAGATTTAATTGGACATTTAAACCTTTAATTTTCAAATCCTGTATCAGAATGGTCCGATATTACCCAGTGACAGTCTGGGATGTGTATACTATCACCCTGAGGTGAAATGAGTTATGCTAAATAGGAGGTTTCGATGTTAGAGCAGCCTGAAAAAGAGTTGAAATATAGCTTTAAGTGGACATTTAAGCCTTTAATTTTAAAATCCTATATCAGAATAGTCCAACATTACCCAGTGACAGTCTGGGATGTGTATACTATCACCCTGATGTGAAATGAGTCTGGCTCAACAGGAGGTGTCAATATTAGAGAAGCCTGAAAAAGAGATACAATATGGCTTTAATTAGTAGCCAAAATATAGCCGAAATATAGATTTAATTGGACATTTAAGACTTTATTTTTCAAATTCTATATCAGAATAATCCAATATTACCCAGTGACAGTGTGGGATGTGAATACTTTCACCCGACGTTAAATGAGTCTGGCTAAACAGGAGGTTTCGATGTTAGAGCAGCCTTAAAAAGAGTTACAATATGGCTTCAATTAGCAGCCTGAAAAAGAGTTGAAATATTGCTTTAATTGGACATTTAAGCCTTTAATTTTAAAATCCTATATCAGAATAGTCCAATATTACCCAGTGACAGTCTGGGATGTGTGTACTATCACCCTGACGTGAAATGAGTCTGGCTAAACAGGAGGTTTCGATGTTAGAGCAGCCTGAAAAAGAGATACAATATGGCTTTAATTAGTAGCCAAAATACAGCCGAAATATGGATTTAATTGGACATTTAAGCCTTTAATTTTAAAATCCTTTATCAGAATGGTCCGATATTACCCAGTGACAGTCTGGGATGTGTACAATATCCCCCTGAGTTGAAATGAGTCAAGCTAAACAGGAGATTTCGTTTCAAGAACAGCCTGAAAAAGAGTTACAACATGGCTTTAATTAGCAGCCTGAAAAAGAGTTGAAATATAGCTTTAAGTGGACATTTAAACCTTTAATTTTTAAATCCTATATCAGAATAGTCCAATATTACCCAGTGACAGTCTGGGATATGAATACTATCACCCTGATGTTAAAAGAGTCTGGCTAAACAGGAGGTTTCAATGTTAGAGCAGCCTGAAAAAGAGTTAAAATATGGCTTTAATTAGCAGCCTGAAAAATAGTTGAAAAATTGCTTTAATTGGACATTTAAGCATTTAATTTTAAAATCCTATATGAGAATAGTCCAGTATTATCCAGTGACAGTCTGGGATATGACTACTATCACCCTGATGTTAAATGAGTCTGGCTAAACATGAGGTTTCGATGTTAGAGCAGCCTGAAAAAGAGTTACAACATGACTTTAATTAGCAGCCTGAAAAAGAGTTGAAATATAGCTTTATGTGGACATTTAAACCTTTAATGTTTAAGTCCTATATCAGAATAGTCCGATATTACCCAGTGACAGTCTGGGATGTGTATACTATCACCCTGAGATGAAATGGGTTATGCTGAACAGGAGATTTCGTTTTTAGAGCAGCCTGAAAAAGAGTTACAATATGGCTTTAATTAGCAGCCTGAAAAATAGTTGAAATATTGCTTTAATTGGACATTTAAGCCTTTAATTTTAAAATCCTATATCAGAATAGTCCAATATTACCCAGTGACAGTCTGGGATGTGTATACTATCACACTGAGGTGAAATGAGTCTGGCTAAAGAGGAGGTTTCGTTTATAGAGCAGCCTGAAAAAGAGTTACAATGTGGCTTTACATAGCAGCCTGAAAAAGAGTTGAAATATAGCTTTAAGTCGACATTTAAACCTTGAATTTTAAAATCCTATATCAGAATGGTCCGATATTGAACGTGAGAGTCTGGGAATTGTATACTATCACCCTGAGGTTAAATGAGTCTGGCTAAACAGGAGGTTTTGTTTTTAGAGCAGCCTGAAAAAGAGTTACAATATGGCATTAATTAGCAGCCTGAAAAAGAGTTGAAATTTAGCTTTAAGTGGACATTTAATCCTTTAATTTTTAAATCCTATATCAGAATAGTCCGATATTACCCAGTGACAGTCTGGGATGTGTATACTATCACCCTGTGGTGAAATGAGTTATGCTAAACAGGATATTTCGTTTTTAGAGCAACCTGAAAAAGAGTTAAAATATGGCTTCAATTAGTAGCCAAAATATTGCCGAAATATAGATTTAATTGGACATTTAAGAATTTAATTTTAAAATCCGGTATCAGAATAGTCCGATATTACCCAGTGACAGTCTGGGATGTGTATACTATCACCCTGAGGTAAAATGAGCGATGCTAAACAGGAGATTTTGTTTTTAGAGCAGCCTGAAAAAGAGGTACAATATGGCTTTAATTAGCAGCCTGAAAAATAGTTGAAATATTGCTTTAATTGGACATTTAAGCCTTTAATTTTAAAATCCTATATCAGAATAGTCCAATATTACCCAGTGACAGTCTGGGATGTGTATACTATCACACTGAGGTGAAATGAGTCTGGCTAAAGAGGAGGTTTCGTTTATAGAGCAGCCTGAAAAAGAGTTACAATGTGGCTTTACATAGCAGCCTGAAAAAGAGTTGAAATATAGCTTTAAGTCGACATTTAAACCTTGAATTTTAAAATCCTATATCAGAATGGTCCGATATTGAACGTAAGAGTCTGGGAATTGTATACTATCACCCTGAGGTTAAATGAGTCTGGCTAAACAGGAGGTTTTGTTTTTAGAGCAGCCTGAAAAAGAGTTACAATATGGCATTAATTAGCAGCCTGAAAAAGAGTTGAAATTTAGCTTTAAGTGGACATTTGATCCTTTAATTTTTAAATCCTATATCAGAATAGTCCAACATTACCCAGTGACAGTCTGGGATGTGTATACTATCACCCTGATGTGAAATGAGTCTGGCTCAACAGGAGGTGTCAATATTAGAGAAGCCTGAAAAAGAGATACAATATGGCTTTAATTAGTAGCCAAAATATAGCCGAAATATAGATTTAATTGGACATTTAAGACTTTATTTTTCAAATTCTATATCAGAATAATCCAATATTACCCAGTGACAGTGTGGGATGTGAATACTTTCACCCGACGTTAAATGAGTCTGGCTAAACAGGAGGTTTCGATGTTAGAGCAGCCTTAAAAAGAGTTACAATATGGCTTCAATTAGCAGCCTGAAAAAGAGTTGAAATATTGCTTTAATTGGACATTTAAGCCTTTAATTTTAAAATCCTATATCAGAATAGTCCAATATTACCCAGTGACAGTCTGGGATGTGTATACTATCACCCTGACGTGAAATGAGTCTGGCTAAACAGGAGGTTTCGATGTTAGAGCAGCTTGAAAAAGAGATACAATATGGCTTTAATTAGTAGCCAAAATATAGCCGAAATATGGATTTAATTGGACATTTAAGACTTTACTTTTAGAATCCTATATCAGAATGGTCCGATATTACCCAGTAACAGTCTGGGATGTGTACAATATCCCCCTGAGTTGAAATGAGTCAGGCTAAACAGGAGATTTCGTTTCAAGAGCAGGCTGAAAAAGAGTTACAATATGGCTTTAATTAGCAGCCTGAAAAAGAGTTGAAATATAGCTTTAAGTGGACATTTAAACCTTTCATTTTAAAATCCTACATCAGAATGGTCCGATATTACCCAGTGACAGTCTGGGATGTGTATACTATCACCCTGAGGTGAAATGAGTCTGGCTAAAAAGGAGGTTTCGTTTATAGAGCAGCCCGAAAAAGAGTTACAGTATGGCTTTAATTAGCAGCCTGAAAAAGAGTTGAAATATTGCTTTAGTTGGACATTTAAACCTTTCATTTTTAAATCCTATATCAGAATAGTCCGATATTACCCAGTGACAGTCTGGGATGTGTATACTATCACCCTGTGGTGAAATGAGTCAGGCTAAACAGTAGATTTCGTTTCAAGAGCAGCCTGAAAAAAAGTTACAATATGGCTTTAATTAGAAGCCAAAATATATCCGAAACATAGATTTAATTGGACATTTAAACCTTTAATTTTCAAATCCTGTATCAGAATGGTCCGATATTACCCAGTGACAGTCTGGGATGTGTATACTATCACCCTGAGGTGAAATGAGTTATGCTAAATAGGAGGTTTCGATGTTAGAGCAGCCTGAAAAAGAGTTGAAATATAGCTTTAAGTGGACATTTAAGCCTTTAATTTTAAAATCCTATATCAGAATAGTCCAACATTACCCAGTGACAGTCTGGGATGTGTATACTATCACCCTGATGTGAAATGAGTCTGGCTCAACAGGAGGTGTCAATATTAGAGAAGCCTGAAAAAGAGATACAATATGGCTTTAATTAGTAGCCAAAATATAGCCGAAATATAGATTTAATTGGACATTTAAGACTTTATTTTTCAAATTCTATATCAGAATAATCCAATATTACCCAGTGACAGTGTGGGATGTGAATACTTTCACCCGACGTTAAATGAGTCTGGCTAAACAGGAGGTTTCGATGTTAGAGCAGCCTTAAAAAGAGTTACAATATGGCTTCAATTAGCAGCCTGAAAAAGAGTTGAAATATTGCTTTAATTGGACATTTAAGCCTTTAATTTTAAAATCCTATATCAGAATAGTCCAATATTACCCAGTGACAGTCTGGGATGTGTGTACTATCACCCTGACGTGAAATGAGTCTGGCTAAACAGGAGGTTTCGATGTTAGAGCAGCCTGAAAAAGAGATACAATATGGCTTTAATTAGTAGCCAAAATACAGCCGAAATATGGATTTAATTGGACATTTAAGCCTTTAATTTTAAAATCCTTTATCAGAATGGTCCGATATTACCCAGTGACAGTCTGGGATGTGTACAATATCCCCCTGAGTTGAAATGAGTCAAGCTAAACAGGAGATTTCGTTTCAAGAACAGCCTGAAAAAGAGTTACAACATGGCTTTAATTAGCAGCCTGAAAAAGAGTTGAAATATAGCTTTAAGTGGACATTTAAACCTTTAATTTTTAAATCCTATATCAGAATAGTCCAATATTACCCAGTGACAGTCTGGGATGTGTATACTATCACACTGATGTTAAAAGAGTCTGGCTAAACAGGAGGTTTCGTTTATAGAGCAGCCTGAAAAAGAGTTACAATGTGGCTTTACATAGCAGCCTGAAAAAGAGTTGAAATATAGCTTTAAGTCGACATTTAAACCTTGAATTTTAAAATCCTATATCAGAATGGTCCGATATTGAACGTGAGAGTCTGGGAATTGTATACTATCACCCTGAGGTTAAATGAGTCTGGCTAAACAGGAGGTTTTGTTTTTAGAGCAGCCTGAAAAAGAGTTACAATATGGCATTAATTAGCAGCCTGAAAAAGAGTTGAAATTTAGCTTTAAGTGGACATTTAATCCTTTAATTTTTAAATCCTATATCAGAATAGTCCGATATTACCCAGTGACAGTCTGGGATGTGTATACTATCACCCTGTGGTGAAATGAGTTATGCTAAACAGGATATTTCGTTTTTAGAGCAACCTGAAAAAGAGTTAAAATATGGCTTCAATTAGTAGCCAAAATATTGCCGAAATATAGATTTAATTGGACATTTAAGAATTTAATTTTAAAATCCGGTATCAGAATAGTCCGATATTACCCAGTGACAGTCTGGGATGTGTATACTATCACCCTGAGGTAAAATGAGCGATGCTAAACAGGAGATTTTGTTTTTAGAGCAGCCTGAAAAAGAGTTACAATATGGCTTTAATTAGCAGCCTGAAAAATAGTTGAAATATTGCTTTAATTGGACATTTAAGCCTTTAATTTTAAAATCCTATATCAGAATAGTCCAATATTACCCAGTGACAGTCTGGGATGTGTATACTATCACACTGAGGTGAAATGAGTCTGGCTAAAGAGGAGGTTTCGTTTATAGAGCAGCCTGAAAAAGAGTTACAATGTGGCTTTACATAGCAGCCTGAAAAAGAGTTGAAATATAGCTTTAAGTCGACATTTAAACCTTGAATTTTAAAATCCTATATCAGAATGGTCCGATATTGAACGTAAGAGTCTGGGAATTGTATACTATCACCCTGAGGTTAAATGAGTCTGGCTAAACAGGAGGTTTTGTTTTTAGAGCAGCCTGAAAAAGAGTTACAATATGGCATTAATTAGCAGCCTGAAAAAGAGTTGAAATTTAGCTTTAAGTGGACATTTGATCCTTTAATTTTTAAATCCTATATCAGAATAGTCCGATATTACCCAGTGACAATCTGGGATGTGTATACTATCACCCTGTGGTGAAATGAGTTATGCTAAACAGGAGATTTCGTTTTTAGAGCAACCTGAAAAAGAGTTACAATATGGCTTCAATTAGTAGCCAAAATATTGCCGAAATATAGATTTAATTGGACATTTAAGAATTTAATTTTAAAATCCGGTATCAGAATAGTCCGATATTACCCAGTGACAGTCTGGGATGTGTATACTATCACCCTGAGGTAAAATGAGCGATGCTAAACAGGAGATTTTGTTTTTAGAGCAGCCTGAAAAAGAGTTACAATATGGCTTTAATTAGCAGCCTGAAAAATAGTTGAAATATTGCTTCAATTGGACATTTAAGCCTTTAATTTTAAAATCCTATATCAGAATAGTCCAATTTTACCCAGTGACAGTCTGGGATGTGTATACTATCACACTGTTGTGAAATGAGTCTGGCTAAACAGGAGGTGTCGATGTTAGAGAAGCCTGAAAAAGAGATACAATATGGCTTTAATTAGTAGCCAAAATATAGCCGAAATATAGATTTAATTGGACATTTAACACTTTAATTTTGAAATTCTATATCAGCATGGTCCGATATTACACGAGAGAGTCTGGGAAGTGAATACTATCACCCTGAGGTGAAATGAGTCTGGCTGAACAGGAGGTTTTGTTTATAGAGCAGCCTGAAAAAGAGTTACAATATGGCTTTAATTAATAGCCAAAATATAGCCGAAATATAGATTTAATTGTACATTTAACACTTTAATTTTGAAATTCTATATCAGAATGGTCCGATATTACACGAGAGAGTCTGGGAAGTGTATACTATCACCGTGAGGTAAAATGAGCGATGCTAAACAGGAGATTTTGTTTTTAGAGCAGCCTGAAAAAGAGTTACAATATGGCTTTAATTAGCAGCCTGAAAAAGAGTTGAAATATTGCTTTAATTGGACATTTAAGCCTTTAATTTTAAAATCCTATATCAGAATAATCCAATTTTACCCAGTGACAGTCTGGGATGTGTATACTATCACCCTGATGTGAAATGAGTCTGGCTAAACAGGAGGTGTCGATGTTAGAGAAGCCTGAAAAAGAGATACAATATGGCTTCAATTAGTAGCCAAAATATAGCTGAAATATAGATTTAATTGGACATTTAAGACTTTAATTTTAAAATCCTATATCAGAATAGTCCAATATTACCCAGTGACAGTCTGGGATGTGTATACTATAAACCTGAGGTGAAGTGAGTCTTGCTAAACAGGAGGTTTTGTTTATAGAGCAGCCTAAAAAAGAGTTACAATATGGCTTTAATTAGTAGCCAAAATACAGCCGAAACATAGATTTAATTGGACATTTAACACTTTAATTTTCAAATTCTATATCAGAATGGTCCGATATTACACGCGAGAGTCTGGGAAGTGAATACTATCACCCTGAGGTGAAATGAGTCTGGCTAAACAGGAGGTTTCGATGTTAGAGCAGCCTGAAAAAGAGTTACAATATGGCTTTAATTAGCAGTCTGAAAAAGAGTTGAAATATAGCTTTAAGTGTACATTTAAACCTTTAATTTTTAAATCCTATATCAGAATGGTCCGATATTACACGTGAGATTCTGGGAAGTCTATACTATCACCCTTAGGTGAAATGAGTCTGGCTAAACAGGAGATTTCGTTTCAAGAGCAGCCTGAAAAAGAGTTACAATATGGCTTTAATTAGCTGCCAAAATATAGCAGAAATATGGCTTTATTTGGACATTTAATCCTTTAATTTTTAAATCCTATATCAGAATAGTCCGATATTACCCAGTGACAGTCTGGGATGTGTATACTATCACCCTGATGTGAAAAGTGTCTGGCTAAATAGGAGGTTTCGATGTTACAGCAGCCTGAAAAAGAGATACAATACGGCTTTAATTAGTAGTCAAAATATAGCCGAAATATAGATTTAAATTGGACATTTAACACTTTAATTTTAAAATTCTATATCAGAATGGTCCGATATTACCAAGTCACTGTGACCCATACGTTTTTCCGTGGTATTTCTCCACCACCGCAGCTCTGGCCTTCTGGTCACTGTGACACATACGTTATCCCTTACGTTGTCCTTCGGGTCACTGTGACCCTGGCCAGTATTCAATGGTATTTATCCACTACCGCAGCACTGGCCTTCGGGTCACTGTGACCCGCGCATTACTCCGTGGTATTTCTCCACTTGAGCAGCTCTGGCCTTCGGGTCACTGTGACCGACACGTTACTCCGTGGTATTTCTCCACTTGAGCAGCTCTGACCTTCGGGTCACTGTGACCCATACGTTATTCTGTGGTATTTCTCCACCACCGCAGCTCTGGCCTTCGGGTCACTGTGACCCATACCTTATTCCGTGGTATTTCTCCACTACCGCAGCTCTGGCCTTCGGGTCTCTGTGACCCGCACATTATTCATCTTGTAGTACTAAAACAGAAAGGGTAAGGGAACGGGGAAATGAAACAAACCTCGTCCTCGTCCTACTAAACACTTTTATTACACACAGACACACACACACACACACACACACACATATGCACTGTACACATATAGACGGTAAACATTTGTCTTCTTGCTTTTATCATCTTTGCTGCTTCTTCGTCTTCTTCTTCTTCTTCTTCTGATTTTGGACCTTTGTACTCGCCTTGGCAGCGACGCCGGCATGGCCCGTTGTGTGATTATAGATTTGGAGCTGCCTCGGGATCTCGGCCATGCGGCACGCAATGACCCCCAAGGGGAAGAGGTACAAGAAGACACAGCAGAAGAAGAAGACACAGAAGAAGAAGACCCAGAAAAAGAATACACAGAAAATGAAGACACAGAAAGCGAAGACACAGAAAACGAAGAAGATGATGAACATGACCACAGCCACCGAGACAAACACGGCGATGGAGAAAAGGACTGCCGCGTCGCCAAAGACCACGACCACGACGCAGGAGAAGACGACTACGACGACGACGACGACGACAACCGAGAGGAATGAGCATACGAACGAGCAGATGAACGAGGAGACGAACGAGGAGAAGAACAAGGAGCACACGCAGCACAAGAGGGTGGATGGCAAAGGGGAGATGAAGACAACAAGGTCCAAGACGACGAGGAGCAGGATGCGGAGCAAGACGAGGAGGATGAGGAGGATAATGAGGAGGAGAGCGAAAGGTTCGCGTCGAGAAACGGCGAGATCGAATGGTACTCCACGACGTATCATCCACGTCGTCCTGGACCTCGCCGCCCTCGTGCCGAATACGAAGAGGACGAGGAACAACAACTGGACTACGACGACGACGACGAACGAGACCAGCGTGACCGAGACGAAGACGAGCGACACGACCAACACGACCAAGACGAACAGCGACAACAAGACCCGGCCAGACGCGGCCACACGCATCCGCAGAGCCCCGGACCCACAGAGTACGCGGCCACACGCCTCCGCGATATACTCTCCGCGTTCAAGCTGTTTGTCACGCGGCACATGGAAGAGATCGTGGTGACCGCCACGAACATCGAGGGCCTAAGGAAGTGCGGCAACAACTGGAAACTGATGGACGCCACGGACCTGCGCGGCTGCCTCAGGCTGCTGCTCCTCGCCGGCGTGTACAGGTCCCGAAACGAGGCCGTGGAGAGCCTGTGGCACGAGGAGAGCGGCAGGGCCATTTTCCACGCCACGATGGCGCTGAAGCGGTTCCATGCGTTCTCGCGACTGCTGCGATTCGACGACCGCGAGACGAGAGTCGGCCGACGAGCCTCGGACAAACTGGCGGCCGTGCGAGACGTGTGGGATGCCTGGGCGCGGCAGCTGCCTCACCTCTACAACCCGGGCCCCGACGTGACCGTGGACGAGCAGCTGGTTCCCTTTCGCGGTGTGTGTGTGTGTGTGTGTGTGTGTGTGTGTGTGTGTGTGTGTGTGTGCGTGTGTGTGTGTGTGTGTGTGTGTGCGTGCGTGTGTGTGTGTTTTTGTAATTTTTGTGTCAGCTTCACTCTTTTTTCCCCATTCTCGTCTCGTTGTCCACCCAAGGTCGATGCTCCTTCCACCAGTACATGCCCAGCAAGCCCGCCAGGTACAGACTCAAGTCCTGGGTGGCCTGCGACGCCGCATCCAGCTACGCGTGGAACATGCAGATGTACACGGGCAAGTCGGCGAGCGCCGAGCCCGAGAGGAATCTGGGCGCGCGGGTGGTGCTGGACGTGACCGAGGGCCTGCGGGGTCCGCGCAACTTGACGTGCGACAACTTTTTCACCTCCTACGAGCTGGCCCGGCGGCTGCTCATCGAGGGGCGCCTCACCGTGGTGGGCACGATGCGCAAAAACAAGCCCGAGCTGCCGCGCGCGGTTCGCCTTCACGCCCACCGTCACCCTGGTGTCCTATGTGCCCAAGAGGAACAAGAACGTGGTGCTGCTGAGCACGCTGCACACGGGGAAGGTGCGCGTCAGCGCCACCAGGGACGCCAAGCCCGACATCATCCTGCACTACAACAGCGCCAAGGGCGGTGTGGACAACCTGGACAAGCTCGTCGGCACGTACAGCTGCCGCAGGAAGACAGCACGCTGGCCCCTCGCCGTGTTCCACAACATCCTCGATGTGTCCGCCTACAACGCCTTTGTGCTCTGGCGAGAGCTCAGGCCCCAGTGGATGCGCGGCAAGCTCTACAGGAGGCGCGTGTTCCCTCGAGCAGCTGGGCAGGGCGCTCGTGACTCCGCTCATCAAGAGACGGCGGCGTCTGCCTCGCACCGAAGCGTCCGCGGCACTCGTCAAAGCCGCGACGAGCAGGGCAGCGGCCGCTGGAGAGCGCGGCGAGGTCGACGACGACGACGCGGAACCGACCGCACCCCGAGTGGCCAGCAGGAGAAAGAGGTGTCAGCTCTGTCCAAAGACAAAGGACCGCAAGACATACACCATGTGCGGGGCCTGCAAGAGATACATCTGCGGGAGAGGCCCGCGGCTCTACTGCGCGGACTGCGCGAACCAGTAGCCTCTTGGCTATCGCGTGGCGCCGGTTTGAGCTTCGACTTTACGCTGCGCAAAAAAATAAATTAAAAAAAACCACAGCGACGTCGACTTTCAACTGCAACAAGGGGTCCCCGGGGACCCCAAGGGACGAGGCCGCCACGAGGGCAGTAGCGAGACAAAAATGCAATTGAATAGGCGAGGGTCCCAGAAACCCCAAGGGCCAGGCCGTGGTAGTTGACGTGGGAATGAATTCTAATAGTAGACGAGGGTCCCCGGGGACCCCGAGGGATGAGGCAAGCGTGTGACGTGGAATACAATAAGCGAGGGTCCCCGGGACCCCGAAGGACAAGGCCACCGCGAGGCTGATAGAAAATGCGTGGAGTCAAAAGAAGCCGGGGTCCCGGGGACCCCGAAGGACAAGGCCGCCGCGAGGCTGGTAGAAAATGCGTGGAGTCAAAAGAAGCCGGGGTCCCCGGGACCCCGAAGGATGAGGCCGCGAGGCTGGTAGAAAGTCGCCGTGACACGAAGGACAACAGGGTTAAATTCTAATTTTAATTGAATCAAAAAAGATTTCAATCTGAAATCTGACTTGCTTTAGGAACCCTGTTTATGTCAGATGTATTCTGACAGTGTGTCTTTTGACTTACGCTAACTTAAAGGGGTGATAGAATGCAAAACCGATTTTACCCTGTCATAGTTGAAAAACAACAGTTTGGAGGGTAAATAAGACATACATAGAACCTCAAAATCCCATTGACACCTCTTTCCTCTGAAAATCTCACAATTTGAAACTGCCTCTGAAAACAGGCGAATCTGAACAAAGCTAAAAGTTGACGTCAACTTCTCAATTCCTCCTCATTTGGCTCTACCTTCTATCTTTGTAACACTCCAAAATTTACATAGGCCACTAACTGATCTGAGGTCAGTTAGTCTTCTAAATCTCGTTTGTGCAAATCTCAGAAATTTTATACATTG
Organism: Zingel zingel; assembly: GCA_023566125.1. NCBI lineage: Eukaryota > Metazoa > Chordata > Actinopteri > Perciformes > Percidae > Zingel > Zingel zingel. The sequence goes on along the minus strand of CM042317.1, from coordinate 7,450,471 downwards.
TTCATCTGCTGTTGCATTACTAAATTCACTTCTAAAACTTTTTTATGTGAGAAATCAACTATATAAAGCTAAAATATGGGCCATTTTACAAAAATGTATGGCTAATTGCAAATTTAGTACGACTGTTTCGGAGTTCAGGAGCTCCACAGTTTGCCGTGACAGCGGCGCAGTGCCTGCCCGGATCGCTGGCTTTCTGCCTGGACTGTCAGACCCCGCTGCACGCTGGCTGGAGCTCTCTCAGAAGATACGGAATACTAGCCCAGAGAAAAGGAGTAGATATCGGACAATTGAGCGGGACGTGGATTTAAATCAGTGGCGCAGTGGATTCACAATGGGCGGTGTGCAGGAACTGCCTGCTGGCAGCGGTTCTCGGTAAGTTAACTTTTTTTTCCAACATGGATCCTCAGCGTACAGTGCCGAAAGCATAGGTGTGTGTGTGTGTGTGTGTGTGTGTGTGTGTGCACGACACACAGGAGGAATTATAGACTGTAACGAAGCTCTGTATCTGGTGCTTTGTACAGAAAGATTAGTTGATGAGTTTATGATCAACTTATGATGAGGGCAGAAATCAAGTTTGAAGCCAGCGGCATAGCGGGCATGCCTGGACATGTCTGCAGTTTGGAACGCTAACAGACAATGTGAAGAAAGCTGCCGCTGAGGAAAAAAGGGTTTGTGTGTGTGTGTGTGTGTGTGTGTGTGTGTGTGTGTGTGTGTGTGTGTGTGTGTGTGTGTGTGTTTGGCGGCGGGGGGTTATAGAGGGGAACGTGTGTGTGTGTGTGTGTGTGTGTGCTAAGCTTAACCAATCAGTGTGCAGCTCATCGAAATATTCATGAGCAGACCATATAAGGCAGAAAAGCTCTCGTTTCAGTTCAGTCCCATTTAACAGGGTAGCATTAGGGCCAAAAAAAACAAGAAACAGCGTGAAATACCGTATATAATCATTCTATCACCCCTTTAAGGTTCACAGGTCATCATTTTACAAATATATATATATATATATATATATATATATATATATATATATATATATATATATATAAACCAGTCATGATTTCTTTAAATAGATATAATGTATTTAAATAATTTTTATTTTAGTTTATTTTTACAATAGTTATACTTTGTTCCCTGTAGTTGGTAGCATAGGCTACATCAGTGGCGGAGTGATATTACCTAGGCTACCGAGAAATGTGAGCTCCAACTAATTCCACTCTGCCAGGCTATAACCAGTCCTTCCAGAAAAATGCAGAGTTTTTTTGTGATTGTTGCGGGCAAAAATCCTTGATTATTAAAAAATGCGATGGATTATGCGGGATATTTATGCGATGAAATTGCGGGAACTTGCAAAAATTGCAGGAACTTGCAAAAATTGCGGGAACTTGCAAAAACTGCGGTTTCATCATGGCTTCATCACGGGGTCTGCAGCTTTTCGATGATGTTCACGTCGCGTAATTACGTCACTTCATAACGTTCCCATGGCAACAGGGGAAAATGGCTGCTGCTGTGTGAAGTAAACGCAACATTTCTCAACTTTCTGCTAAAATATATGTGACTTTTTTGCAACGAAAATGTTATGGGATTATGAAATCATGCATGCCCCGCATATTTTGCGCGGAAATCGGCAATTTATGTGGCGAAAGTGCGGCGTATTTGAAAAAATGCGGCCCCTGCATAAATATGCGGACTTTGGCTGATTACGCATTGAATTATGCGATCGCATAATCGCGTTTTTCTGGAGGGACTGTATAACACACATAACGTTACCGGTAGCGGGAGAGCACACGAGCTAGCAATTTGCATGTAAACTGTCCGAGCTTACATGACTTTTCTATCAGTAATTACCTAAAGTTAGCGGTTAGCCCAGTCAGGTATCTACCAAGAGTGTAGCTATACCGTTAGCTACACTCTCCACAATGCATTGAACTGTAACGTTATCTCCACTAACGTTCTCAGTTTCAATCTATCAGTAGCAGCTAAGCTAACGTTATGAAAGGGGCTAGCTTTATTAGCTTGAGTAGCCTACCAAAAGTTATTACCTGTTCATCAGTAGCTGTTGGTGCATCTGGAAAGACGGATGGAACCGTATTCGTTGGCAGTGACTTGTGGTCCTTTAGATTGCGAGGGTTTTCTCGGCCGGTGTCTCGATGTCCAAGCCGGCAATTCCTTTCTGAATCTCGCAATGGACATTTGGTGCCCATCTGTTTGATTTATTTTTACAATTTCTAAATGCACACTGAAACACCATGTTGCCTAGTCCTTAGTTTCCAATCCAGTGCTTCAATACCAATGTACTAGGCTACTACTAGGTGTCCCGACTGGACAGGATAGTTTTATTTCTAACATTATTCTATTAACCGACATTTACATCGATAGTCTGGCGTTATAATGTATTTGCCTCGGGTGTACTGTGGAGTGAGTTTCAATGGCAGGCTAGCAGTTACTGTTGACTTGCGCTAGCCTAGCACCAGCGAACTCTGCAACTGGAAGGACTGGATGAAAAGTGTTGAAAACGGTCTCCACTGATAAATAACACACTGGCTAACTTGAAAATGAGGTCCTATGTCCAAAATTCTGAACCACCACTTTAAAGTCACCAGGATGTTTAAGTTTTACCCTTTTTTGAATGTATGCTCTAGTATCTTGTTGAATCCAAAATTACAAATCCCTCATTTGGTGGAAGGATTGGATTGAGAGGGGCATTGTTACTCTGGACGATCTTTATTACAACAATACTATGAAATCCTTTGATGACCTGGTACAACAATTTGGATTTTGGGGATTTTTAGACCCAACACAACAGCTCCTAAAACAGCTGGGTTCCTAGAAGAGATATTAAGGTACTATAGTCAAGGACTCAAGGCTTCTGTGTATTACTCCATGTTGATTCAGACAGCAGGGGACGGGCCATACTAGCTCTTAAGAGCATATGGGAGAGGGACGTAAGTCTGACACTGGAGGAGGATGAGTGGATAAAGATATGTGCAAACATAAAAACCATGTCAAGGGATGCAAGAGTACGTTTAATACAATTTAAAATAATGCATTGCTTTTATTGGACCCCGTCTAGACTGTTTAGATTAGGTCTGATCGCAAATCCAAACTGCTGGCGATGTAAATCTGAAGAGGGTCATCTTTTACATGCCTTATGGTCCTGTGACAAAGTGCAAGAATTTTGGACATGGATACAGAGGCTCCTTATTGAGATCTCAGGGATTCAAATAGAGAACTGTCCCAGACTATCTGTCTTAGGGGATGATTCAGTATTAACCGAAGGGAGTAAGTACATAAAAAATTGGATCCAAACCAGCATCATGATAGGCAGACAGATACTTCTTAGAGGGTGGAAAACCGAGGGAGTTCCCTCGGTCCAAGAGTGGCCTGTTGAATTGGCAAGAGTGGCAGCATTTGAAAGGATGTCTTATAAGACATTTGGAAAATTAGAATTCTATGACAAAAAATGGGGCAAATATTTATCATTTTATGAAGGAAGAAAAGAGACTGTAAATTGAAATAATTCCTTGAGAGGGTATCTACGGTATTTTGTTTTGGTCATTTATTTTTTTATTTGTGTGCATGTGGTATGTTATTGAATAATTGTACCTTCTATTTGTTATTGTTGGTTGGTTAATTTTGTTTCTTCCTAACATGCACAAGACGTCTTATATGGAAAACTACATCTATGTGCAACCAAGGCAAATCTGTTTGTGGTGAGGTTTTTTGTTTTGTTTTAGGGTGGGGGATGGGTGGTGGGGGGGGGGGGGGGGGGGGGGGGGTTGTTGTATTTGTATCTGTATGAATGCTGTATTCAAAAAATAAAAAACTGTTAATCACAACAACAAAAAAACAGGAAAAACTACAACAGAAAACCACAACCATGACAAGAATGCTGGGTGGACTAGCCAGACCCTCCATGCAGCGCTGTGGAGGAAGGTCTGGCATTGATCAGGTCAGACCAGTTGATCTCTGGCACCTCCGGTCGAGCTTTCATTGAGTTCCACCTGTAACACAACCTTTCCAATAGTGTTTGTCATCTAACTTTCTTTCCTCTAACTTCCACTACAAAAACTGTACCTTTCTTTAATGGTTTTACTATCTAGCCATGTTGGTGGTTCTTCTGCTAGCCATGTTGGTGGCCTCTTAAGTTTGATAAATGAATCTATTAAGCCAATGATCTATCACATTACCAGTATTGTAGTCTAACAAATCACGCTGTCATTTCCTGTCTCCCATGGAAACAGCATAGAGATGAGATATGGTCTCTGTGTGACTAACAGATCTTACCATGGTGGTACTTAAGTACATGTGATGTGAATGCTATTTCAATTACAATATAAGCTTATCTTCCCTTTTGCAATTGCATCTCATAATATTATCTATTATCCACTGCTTTTCATGCTTGATTATTAAATAGGATTTCAAGGCTCTGCCGGAGTTTGCCAGCAGCAACAAATGAGGCAGAGAATTGAGAATTGATTTCTTATTGAGCAGAGAAAACACCCTCCCTCCTCACGCCCACTGAGCTAGACTACCCTCTTGGATAAACATGACAACTTCATCCAAGGATGTCATATGTCATTGGGGTTGTTTTCTCATTAGAAACAGCGAAATGCTGACGCAGACTTGCCTTCTGTGGGTTCTGTGATGCAGCAGTGAATGCTGGTCTCTGTGGGGAAAAGAACAAACTGCAGTGGTGAAAGCAGAGAGCTTCACTGCTGAATTATGAGTCTCTTAGCCCCAGAGCTTTTATTGTTACCTTAACGACACACGGTATGTGCTGGCACCCACACAAGCATATGCACATTGTTTTCACACACACACACACACACACACACACACACACACACATAGTGCATCTCACTATCTTTGTGGGGACCCGTCATTGACATAATACATTCCCTAGCCCCTTACCCTAACCTTAACCATCACAACTAAATGCCTAACCTTAACCCTTACCCTCACCCTAACCATAACCTAATTCTAACCCTAATCCTAAACCCAAGTCTTAACCCTCAAACGGACCTTTAACCTTGTGGGGTCCAGCATTTTGGCCCCACAAAGCTGAACGGACCCCACAAGTATACTGAACTCCCGGTTTTTGGATCCCACGAATACAGTTATACGAGAACACACACACACACACACACACACACACACAAAATCAGACGGAGGTGCAGACATATACACACTGACATATCTATTTGTATATACTATATCTATATTCACGCATGCAAGCACACGCACGCACGCGCAC
>CM042317.1:7367723-7440223 GCA_023566125.1 Zingel zingel | reverse complement strand
GGGTGCATAACACTATCTCACATCTCACACAGCACAAGTATCCCAAAGGGTTTTTTATTCAGAATAGATTCAAGGTTCATTTCACTTCATTTTACTTCATTTTACTTCATTTCACTTCATTTCACTTAATTTCAAACGCAACATTCTCGTCATCGTCGATGTCGTTGGGTGTCAGGCCACAGGCAATTCCAAAGTTCTCAGAGCGGACGGGACACCGAGAACGGGTGCGACTCCCCACACACATCTTCACGTTTGTTCGCTGCTCGCCAAGAGGCTAATGTCTCACGCATTCCGCGCAGTAGGCCTGCGTGCAGCTCCCGCAGATGTATCTCTTGCAGCAGTCGCACACGGTGTGTGTTTTGCACTCCGTCGGCTTTGGACAGAGCTGACACTTCTTCCTCTTGCTGGGCACTCTCTGCGCGATCGGTTCCGCATCCTTGTTGTTGTCGCCGTCGTCATCTTCTTGGGCTCACCAAGCGGCCGCCGCAGCAGACCTCATCACTACGGCTTTGAAGAGAGCGGCAGACGCTTCTGTGCGAGGCGGGCACCACCGTCTCTCGATGAGCGGAGTCACGAGCGCCCTGCCTAGCTGCTCGAGGGGCCAGCGCGCCGTCTTCCTGCGGCAGCTGTACGTGCCGACGAGCTTGTCCAGGTTGTCCACGCCGCCCTTGGTGCTGTTGTAGTGCAGGATGATGTCGGGTTTGGCGTGCCTGCTGGCACTGACCCGCGTGTCCCCTGTGTGCAGCGTGCTCAGCAGCACCACGTTCTTCTTGGCCACGTAGGACACCAGAGCGGCGGTGTGTGTGAAGGCAAACTTGGACGAGAAGACGGTGTGGCCCGTGGTGTCGAGCAACGTGGCCGGCAGCTCGGGCTTGTTTTTGCACCACCAGCACCACCTGGGCGCCCTGATTCCTCTCGGGCGCACCGCTCACAGACTTGCCCGTGTAGACCTGCATTTTCCACGTGTAGCTGGACCCGGCATCACAGGCCACCCACGACTTGAATCTGTACCTGGCGGGCTTACTGGGCATGTACTGCCGAAAGGAGCATCGACCTTGTTGTTGTTGTTGTTGTTGTTGGACGTGTTGGACGTGTTGTCAAAGAATGAGAATGAGAAAGACACGGAAGAAGAACTCGGAGGAAGAAGAAGGGGGAAAAGATGGAATATGAAGAAGAATAAGATAAGAAAGATAAAAAAGAAGAAAAATTTAAACAAGAAGAAAAAATTTTAAAACATCAGCATACGCACACACACACACACAAAAGCATTAGTGAAAAACTCTAGTCAGGCCACGCACATCGTGTATAGAGTCTGTGGGCGCAGGCTTGACACGATTACGGTAGAGTTGCCACGGTTCCATGTGAATTCCCCTGCTACTACTTCAAACCAAAGAAGCGTTGCTCTGGTTGCTTGCAGCGCTATCCTATCTATTTATTGTGTGCAGAGGGAATTTGAAGGACAACCGTTTATCCCTACACCTCGGATTGAGCCCTGCCAATGGGGAGCTTGTCAGGCTACAAACAAATAGTAATAGTAATAATAACCACGACTACTACGACGACGACGACGATGACGATGACGATAATGATAATAGCTGCAGCGACAAATACCCACCTCGAAAGGGAACCAGCTGCTCGTCCACGGTCACGTCTCGCAGTCGTCGAATCGCAGCAGTCTCGAGTATGCGTGGAACCATTTGAGTGGCATCGTGGCGCGTAAAATCGCCCTGCCGTTCTCCTTGTGCCACAGGCTCTCCACGGCCTCGTTTCGGGACCTGTACACGGCGGCGAGGATCAGCAGACCGAGGTAGCCGCGCAGGTCGTGGCGTCCATTGTTTTCCAGTCATTGCTGCATTTCCTTAGGCCCTCGAGGCCCGTCGCGGCCAGTACGATGTCTTCTATTTGCCGTGTGACAAACAGGTCGACTGTGGAGACTATGTCGTGGCCACGGTAGTAGAGAAATACCATTGAATACAGGACGGGTCCCAGAGACCCGAAGGCAGAGGCCGCGGTAGTAGAGAAATACGATCGAATACAGGCCAGGGTCCCGGAGACCCGAAGGCCGAGGCCACGGTAGTAGAGAAATACCATCGAATACAGGACCGGTCCCAGAGACCTGAAGGGAGAGGCCGCGGTAGTAGAGAAATACGATCAAATACAGGACGGGTCCCAGAGACCCGAAGTCCAGTGCCACGGTAGTAGTGAAATACCATTGAATACTGGCCAGGGTCCCAGAGACCCAAAGGCCGAGGCCACTGTAGTAGAGAAATACAATCGAATACAGGACGGATCCCAGAGACCCGAAGGCAGAGACGGCGGTAGTAGAGAAATATGATCGAATACAGGCCAGGGTCCCAGAGACCCGAAGGCCGAGGCCACGGTAGTAGAGAAATACGATCGAATACAGGACGGGTCCCAGAGACCTGAAGGCTGAGGCCACTGTAGTAGAGAAATATGATCGACTACAGGACGGGTCCCCGCCAGTAGACGTGACATGAAATGAAACAAGCGTGGACCCGAAGGCCAATGCAAAAAGTCAAACTGAACGGGTCCCCGTGACCCGATGGACAACACAAGGGTTAACCTGTTTCAAGCCCTTTGAACCTGTAATTGTTTGTCCTCTGTCACTAACAGACAAGATCGCAAACTCTAACTTCCTCCAAACCTTATTAAGGATAGAACATGTTTCTCCACACCACATGTAGGAAAATGTGTTTCCTTTATACTTGCATGTTGTATAACTTGTATAACATTCATGTTTTTTTCTTCTTCTCCATTTTACACCTCCCCACAGGAGTTGGATCAACCAATCAGCTTGCTTACTGCACAGGGTCACACGTTAAAATTTGTTGGGTTTTGCAACAGCCATAACACCCTTCTCTGCGTAGATTTGCAGAGGCGTATAGGTCTATCTTTGCAGAAGCACATTTCCAGCCTAATCATAGAATCACAGACATACAGACAGACAGACAGACAGATAGACAGACAGATAGACAGATAGATAGACAGATAGATAGATAGTCATTTCATCCTTTTCTTATCCCAATTCAGCCCACACATTGCGGCCACGTTCCTATTGATCGGAAAACAACCAGTAATTGGATGGATGTCTAGTCTAATTACAACAATTAGCACACATTGGAAAGACAAAAAGGTACTGAAAAACCTCAGTAATGTTTGTTGTCCTTCTTCTAAACTGGTGGAGATTGAAAGTCTAACTTTAAAGGTGCGATGGGGAAGAAACACATCCAGAGCTTCCATCAAAGAAAACTAATGCTGACAGGTGTTATGATTTGCAGCCTGCATCATTTATATAATCAATATTCATGTGAAATATTTAAGTTAACAAATATTACATCACTTCCCTCTGACAGGAAGCCCCAGGCAGACTGGCATCAGCGTTGGGTAGCATAGTGTTTGGGAAAAGGACTGTATAAACCCTGAGCTGAGGTCTCAGAACTGTAAACTGTCAGTGACAGAAGCTGCTTTCTACGCCACGTTTGTGAGTTCAGATTCTTTTCATCCAGTCCTCCTCTTGAACTTTACATGTTACATGTGCTGCCAATAAATCTCAATCAAGCATGGGCGTTGGCTCAGGTTTGCGGTTGACATAAAATATATAATAATTTGGGAACTTTCCAACTGGTATTGGGTAATGTGTTGGTATTATTTTTAATGTACCAGGTTTTAATACTAATCCTTTATGAAAAGAGAAGTTATGTGAGCCAAAAAAAAGAGAAAATATCATTCCAAGCATAAGAACTCTAAGTTTCCATCAGCATTTAAAGTTCAGTAAAACTTTTCAACAGAGTTATGTGAAACTAAAACCTTTTAAAGTGCTCATATTATGCTCATTTTTAGGTTCATACTTGTATTTAGAGGTTGTACCAGAATAGGTTTATGTGGTTTAATTTTCAGAAAACACCATATATTTGGTCTACTGCACATTGCTGCAGCTCCTCTTTTCACCCTGTGTGTTGAGCTCTCTGTTTTAGCTACAGAGTGAGACATCTCACTTATATTCCATCTGTGTTGGGAGTCGCACATGCTCAGTACCTAGGTAAGCACTACTAGCCAGTCAGAAGCAGAGTATAAGGGCATGCCATGCTAGCAGCTAGGCGAGCATTATAACGTGTGTTACAAAGTGACCACGTTTGTCTCTGAAGTAAAGGCTGGACTACAATAGAGCTGTTTGGAGCAGTTTGTGAACAGTGTTTTCTGTTGGAGATGGTAAGTCCCTTTGGGGTGGACTTTGGGCTTTTTCACTTTGTAAACCTATAACATGCACAAAAAAGATATATAACCCAATAAAGGAAAGGGGAAAAGCCAAAAAGCATAATATGAGCACTTTAAGACATTACACAGACATCAAGGATCTTTAAACTCTTCACAAAATCCTGGCTTTCTAGATTTTCATTGGAGAGACACAATATCCTCTAAGAGGTATAAAACAGATTAGTAATGAAATCCCCTCGCAACAAAAGGACAATGAGCTGAAGGATGCTGCAAAATGATTCATCATGCAACACTTGATATTGATTGATTGAGGTTGATATCTTGATATCTCGGCTGATTGTTCTTTTTTTACTCACCTAACGATGGCACAAAACGTTCCTGCTTGAAGCAATAATGCTTTGTCCCATTGTGTGTGCATATGTTTGTGAAGGTAGGAGTGTGTGTGTGTGTGTGTGTGTGTGTGTGTGTGTGTGTGTGTGTGTGTGTGTGTGTGTGTGTGTGTGTGTGCAACAGAGTCTATGGAGCAGGTCCCGCCTGCCTGTTTTGCCGCACTATTGTTGTTCCATCTCTCATTCCCCTCTCAACAATGGAATCTTCCCTACGCATTTTTACACAGTGGTTGGAGGAGCAACTTTTCTCCCATTCATCCACCTGACCGTCCCTGAATGCAAAAACCCTTTTAGCTTTATTCTGTTTGGCTCCTTAGGGGAAATTAATAACAAAAAGCATAATGTTCTCTGAGCAAGCAAGACTGATTTAATGCTTCACCTCGGAACAACTTGGCATTCATATGTCTCTCTTTCCCTCCCCGTTTCTGTGCTCTCTCCTTCCTCCCTCCTTACCACCCTCGTGGGGCCTGGACTTAGTGTTTGTACAACGCAGAGGGCTTGAACTTAGAGCCTTGGTATATGCTCCATGTGAAAAGATCAATTTTTCCTGAATGAGTCCCTGGTGTTTTAGGAGGCAGACAGGAGCTGGCGGGGGAGTCTGCTTTCACCAGCCGATTACCAAAAGAAACACTGATGTCCCACAAAACAGCACAATGCAAATCCATGAGGATTTTGTTTCTGGTGAATCTGAAATGAAATGTCCTTTTAAAGTTACAGAAAGTATTTTTTAGGATAAACAGCTTGGTACATAATTTTAGCTCTCCGTCTCTGCTGGCTAGTGATGTTATGTTCTGTGCCGAGGCTTCGAAGCGTGTGTTTTCGGTGAAGCGTGAATCGAAGCTTGTATCGTTTTAGATAAGTGACATCATTGATGACATCCGAAGCCTCGCTGCCCGTCCGTACCACGTGAATGGTTTAGGAAGTGGTTAGAATCTTTTATTATACATCCATGATCTACACAAGCACATTCACTGCCCTCTGCCCGGTTAAACCATTGACATTTTACAGTTTTAGAATGCTAATATTGCCCCACCTGCTATTATAATAGCCAAAAAAACAAATTGTTATTTTGTTAATTTTCCCCCAAAATGTTGGTTATTTGTCGAAAACAACAACCTCAACAACATTGATGATAGGCTTACACTGGCCTATAGGTAAGGTAGCCACTATGGTAGCCATCCACAGATACAGGTAAGCTTATGGGATCACTGTGCCTTCCACATGTATGTTTGACAATAAAACATGATAATTGAATATGTAAATTGTTATTATTTTAATAGCTAAATATTGTAGGGCACCATGAAAAGGTATGTTATTGTAGGCCCAGCATATTATGCAACTACATTTTATACAATATATGTAGTAGGGCGTGCCTGCTCGTCTCTCACAGGTTAGGGGTCCTTAGCCTGAACAACGTTGAAGAACCCTGCATTAATATATCTGTCTGTCTTGCACTCTTTGACCAACAGGTGGTATTGTGAGCAAATGGAGGATCGAGAATTATTTTTTTTTAAATTATTTTTATAGGCACTTCTGCTTTTAATGATAGGGCAGCTCAGACATGAAAGGGAGAGACATTCAGGTCAGACTCGAACCCTTGACCTTCTGAGTCATGGAATAAACCTCTATGTGTGTGTGTATGCCTGCTCTACCAACTGAGCTAACTGGCCACACTGGAGCCTTGAGAAATGAACCCTTTTGTGAACCACTTTGCTGGAAAGCTTTAATGCTTCATGAGGCTTCATCCCACTGTCACTACTGCTGGCAAACAACTTTCAGTTGATCAGATATTAACCACGATAAGGTACAGAGCTTTTTATTTGTTGTTTTTTTAAAGCAAATAGCAGAACAATAAAGCTATTAATATTGTCAAGTAAGAGTCTGACATATTGTCTTACTTATTTATATTCATTACACAGGGTTTGCTTAACGCAAAAAAACAAAAAACAAAACAAAAAAACAGTATGTATACAGGTTTTATAGGTAAATTCAACACAGAATCACATTCGGCAAAAGTTTTTTTTCCCAGCCATATACAAAGCTCACATGTGTGACAACTTGTTACCCAGCTATGTAGCCTGCACAATTATGGGAGCAGTGTAATTTTCCTTTGTGGATGTTTGTTTTCCTGTTCAGCTGGCCTAAGTGTAAGACAAGACATATGTCACACGTAAAGATAATGCAGGCTTTGCCCCCTAGCAATCCCTTGACTTCCTTGCTATCACTGAGACCTGGATTACACCAAACAACACATCCACCCCTGCTGCTCTCTCCTCTGCCTACTCTTTCATCCACACACCCAGACCCACTGGTTGAGGCGGAGGGACAGGCCTACTCATCAACCCCAAGTGGAGATTTTCTCTCTACCCACTGCCACAGTTCACTCCACGGTCATTTGAACTTCATGTTGTTACCATAAATAATCTGGTACAACTAATCATTGTTGTCATCTACTGCCCACCAGGTCCTCTGGGAGAGTTTTTGGAGGAACTGGATGTCCTTCTTTCAAACATCCCTGAAACTGATCCTCCACTGGTACTTCTCTACTCTACCCTCCTTTCTTGATTCTCTCTGCCCTCTTACTCTACGGCAGGCTCACAAGTCCTCCCCAGCTCCGTGGTTGTCTGACTCGTGCTGAAAGAACAACTATACGGGCAGCAGAAAGGAAATGGTGAAACTCTAAACACCCAGGTGATCTGCTTACCTAGCAGTCTCTTCTTTCCTCATTTGCTGCCTCAATTTCTGCAGCAAAAAGCTCTTTCTATCAAACCGAAATTCGATCCTCTTTCTCCAACCCCCAAAAACCTTTTTCCATCTTCTCTAACCTCCTAGATTCCCCCAGTCCACCTCCTCCCTCCTACCGTCCCACTTTGTCAACTACTTCGTAAAAAAGATAGATGACATACGCTTTTTCATTCTCCACCACACTTCCTGAAATCATCTTTACATCCATCACATCCAGTATTCTTTCCTCCTTCACCCTTCTATCTCCAAATCAAATTCTTACTTTGATTACCTCCGCGCGCCCAACCACCTGCCCCCTTGATCCTATCCCTTCTTACCTTCTCCAGACTATTGCTCCTGACCTTCTTCCTTTCCTCACTCATCTCATCAACAACTCCTTGTCAACTGGCTGTTTCCCTGATGCCCTCAAAGAAGCAAGAGTGACCTCTCTCCTCAAAAAACCCACACTCTGACTTTGACTCCTCTGAAGTAATTAACTACAGACCTGTCTCCCTCCTTCCATTTATTATCAAAACTCTTGAGCGTGCTATTTATAATCAACTCTCTACTTATATTTACCAGAACAACCTTCTTGATCCCCACCAGTCTGGCTTCAAGGCTGGCCACTCAACTGAAACGGCCCTCCTTGCTGTCACTGAGCAGCTTCACATCGCTAGAACAACCTCTCTCTCTTCTGTCGTCATCCTTCTGGACCTTTCTGCTGCCTTTAACACAGTGAACCACCTGATCCTCATTTCGACACTCCAGGATCTGGGTGTCTCAGGGTCTGCCCTCTCCTTGCGCACATCTTACCTGGCAGACCGCACCTACCGGGTAACTTGGAGAGGATATATCTCAGAACTTTGCCCATTCACAACTGGGATCCCTCAGGGTTCAGTCCTGGGTCTACTCCTTTTTTCTTTGTACACCAATTCACTCGGGTCGCAAGTAGAAGCACGTATCTCGGCCCGTCTGACTGACATTTCTTCTTCGATGTCCACACACCATCTGAAACTCAACCTTGACAAGACTGAGCTCCTTTTCCTTCCAGGGAAAGGTTCTTCTACCCAGGACCTTACTATAACAATTGACAACTCTGTGGTAGCCCCCACACAGACTGCTAGAAACCTGGGTGTGACACTTGACGACCAACTCTCCTTCACTGCCAACATCGCTGCAACTACCCGATCGTGTAGATACATGCTGCATAACATCAGAAAGATACGTCCTCTTCTAACGCAGAAGGCGGCTCAGGTTCTGGTTCAGGCTCTATTCATTGTCACGATTGGTCTTCAACCTACCCAAGTTCTCTCACACTACACCGCTCTCTTCACTGGTTACCTGTTGCTGCCCACATCTGGTTCAAGACACTAGTACTTGCATACAGGGCCACGAACAGATCAGCCCCAGCGTACATCCAGGACATGGTCAAACTCTATACCTCAACCCGCCCACTCTGCATCAGCCAACCTGCTTGCTGCCCCTCACAGCAAGGGACAACTAATCACTCAACAAAATCCCAACTGCTGTCCTGGCTCCTAAATGGTGGAATGAGCTCCCCATTGACATCAGGATGGCTGAAAGATTACACATCTTCCGCCAAAGGCTAAAAACACATATCTGCCGTCTGCACCTTGGTTAAAAAATAAATTAATATATATATCATTTTACAGCTGCACTTTCATATGGCTCTTTGTAGTTTTGCTTATTTGAAGCTAATGTACTTGCACTTACCACTTGTTGTCTGGAGTTTGTACCTTCATGGTTGAAAGCACTTCATTGGAAGTAGCTTTGGATAAAAGTGTCAGCTAAATGACATGTAATGTAATGTAGATCTATCTATATTAAAATGCTCATATTTAAGAGTAAACTTAAAACTCTACTCTTTGATAAAGCTTATAGTTAGGGAGGCCAGTACAGCCCGATCCGGTTGGGGAGAGTTCTAGCCTGACCAGGCTCCTCTCCTTAACCTGTCTCTCTTAATTATGCTGTTATAGTTTTAGACTGCCGGGGGACTTCCTTTAACACACTGAGCTTCTCTCTCCTCTCTCTTTCCATCTGTGTGCATCCATGTCCCAGAAATGCTTGTTACTAACCTAGCTCTGGGGAGCTTATTCCCCGGAGTCCTTATGGTTTTTTATCACCCAGCATGTTTCCTTGAATTAGGGTGGCACCAAAACCATGGTTGCAACTGTCACCGTGGTCCTGCTGCACGTCCTGCTATGCCCTGTTACATCCTGCTACGCTCTGCGGTGCCCTGTAGTGCCCTGCTATGCTTCTGCAGTGCCCTCTTACGTCCAGTAACGCCCTGCAGTGCCCAGCAGTGCCCTGCTATGCCATGAACTATTACAACTACTATTTCTAGTCACTGATCCATTATCTTTATTGTGACTATTATTGCCACTGTTCATCACACCCCCAACCAGCACCTTCAGACACTGCCTACCAAGAGCCTGGGTCTGTCTCCCTAAAAAGGAGTTTTTCCTCACCACTGTCGCACTAAATGCTTGCTCTTGGGGGATTTACTAGAATTGTTGGGTTCTTGTATGTTATAGAGTGTGGTCTAGACCTACTCAATCTGTAAATTGTCTTGAGATAACTGTTATGATTTGATACTATAAATAAAATTGAATTAAAAATGTAATTATATGTAAAGACTAATTCCAACTACATCCAAAATTAACAGCAAAAGTGTGAATTTCTCCCTTTTGGTCACAATAATTTTCTCTTTAAACAGAAGGATAAACAATTCACAGATACCTGTATGATGTGACAAAAAAAATGTTCATTTAATTCCAGTTGCACTTACTGTACTTTTTTTATTCAGCTTTCTTTGTGAGTGGCAAACAAAGGTAAGTGACATAGTCACACCTTGTGTGTTTTATGGACACACTGCACTGATGTTTTAACCTTAATAACAGCAAGTACAGTATATAATGAATTGTTAAGTATTCACCTACAGTGGTAACACTGGTAGCAAAACACAAGTCTCATCATCCCACTTCTTTCAGTGAGTGAACTCTGTAAAGTATTGCTGTGGACACTTTAATAGACTTTTCAAGAGGGTCTTTTTAGTATTAATTTCACAGTTGCCTAGCTACAAGAGGATTTAATTTGCTCGGGCCAAACATGGTCTGTGTGACTCTTTGACTCGCACTGTGAGACTGGAGAAAGTCCAGTTAGGTGGCTACACAGCTAATTGTCTGTGAAATACAGTATGCCTATTTCAAGCCAAATGATATTTCTCCCTTTTCATCAGCTGCAATTCCAAAGCAATGAGGTCGCTGAGTAGCACTGAAACCAATGAGGCATTAAAAACCAATACATTTTTGTGTTGTTAAGCACATGCCCTTAATCTCGATGTTCAAAGCGTCCTCCAACAATACATAGGCCTACTTAGCATGTAATATGCAAGGCTATGGGTGGCACATCCACAGCAGGACTTCTTTGAGGACCCAAAGCATGCTTTGTCTCAGGGGGTTGGCCGCTGCCGCCGAGTCTTTTTCTAAATATCACTCACTGGGAACAGGGAGAAAGAGCGATCACCCAGTTGATTAGATTAGCGGACACGGGACAGATAAAGTGTCGGTCGGCTGATTGAGAGAAAACGGAATGCGGGCCAGGACCTGCTACTGCCGATCACATTAATTGTGCTTTAAGTCTACCGGCCTGCGGCTTAGCTAATACTTCTTCCCAGGAACGCAATTAATATGGAATGTCTACTTGTTGCCCACCACATACCACACACACACCACACACACGCCTCAGCTCTGGGGATAATTAGTGACTATGTTAGCTGCCTCTCAATAAGTTTTACCACAATCCATATCTACTGCAGCATTGAGTCCTGAGGGCACGGCATTAATCAAATGCTCATTGCTGCTGGCCATCTTGTTAAAGTCTCTTATATCATTATCGTACAGCATTGTGGTAATGCTTGTTGTGGCGTTGCAGGTTAGCTCACCATCCCTCATTAGTGAAGCTGTTTGCGTTGGAGTGACTTAGTTTGAACTTCACCCAGAGTCCAGATGCAAATGGCTGTCAGATAAGATAAGATGCATGTTCATAGAATATGATTCAGGTGCAAAAATATACTTTAAAACATACATTTGATATACATTAAATAAACCTATCAAACATCTCACATACACACTTGTCAACGTAAGCTGTTAAAAGGTTCAAAGGAGTAAAGAGTAAAACAGTTTTGTGTACTGCACCATTTGTAATAATAAATAATAGATAAATGTAAGAAAAATTCATATTGTGCAGTCACTGGACAGAGAGATGTTCCAAACCAACTAAATGAAAATGGAGGCTTTAAGTTGGCTGATTTGTATTTCTTTGTGATTACAGTAGGAGTGTGTTACAATGGTAATACGCCTCGGTTTATGTGACGGACTCAGAGCAGAGTGCTGAAGAGGGATCAGTAGCTCCCCGACAAGAGTCCCATCTGAGCTGCACAGCGATGGTAGACAGCAAATTGGGCACTAGGGACTGCTCAACCAATTAAGGGTGTGGTTGACCTATCAGTCAAGAAACATGCTTTAAATAGCTACTGTTGTCCAAGGAATTGATTTAAACGATGAGATGCTCAAATAGGTTTTAGTTTAATTAACTATTTAATCAAAATAAATCTGTCTTTTCTCTCTAACACCCTGGAGCTGGATTCCTGGATTTTGGGGCCTTTTCTGAGTTGTGCTTGGTTTTGTTTTTCGTTATGCTAATCAAGGGTCTAACTGTGTTTTCAAATTGGCACAAAGATGCGACTTGTTGCACAAGTTTGACGATGTTTCAACTTGAGTGAAAAATTTGCTTTATGAATCTGCTTCATAAACGTGGATAGACCAGAGGACAAAGGAGACAGGAGGGAAATAACAGAAAAAAGTGTCTAATGACGTCACAGGCACACAAATACTCGCTGCATCCATTGCTAACATTGCTTCCTGCTTTGAGTATTTATGCTAAGCTAAACTAGCCGTCTCTTGGCTGTAGCTTTATAGTTAAAGAACAATGCGAGTCGTATCCCTCTTCTTTCTAACTGCCAGCAATAAAGCAAGAAAGCTTGAGGTAGCTCTGGTGATGAATTACGGCTATGTTTCTGTTGCATTTTCAGGTACATTTTCTTCCTTCTACAAACTATTAATCTAGCTAGTGGATTACTCACCCATAATGCAACAGAGATCATTTCTGTTGACGGCTGTTGGTTTGGATATGACATAATAGAAGATGATATAAGTTGCTTATTTAAACACTTCCCGGATAAGAAAAGTATCTTGTATATGTCATACATAGTGAGAGTGACTGAGCTGCTAGGCATGAGGAAGCATAGGTGGGTTTTCAAAAAAATATGGTTTTATTGAACCAAAAAATAAAACATACAGTATTAACACAATTAGCAATGAAGTTCTGTGCCCATAAAAAGATCAGCTAAACAGAACTTAACTTAGGCTATGCTAGCTAAGCATAAATTTAACAGACTAAACTGCCCTAACGCAGACACAAAATGACCCAACTTCTGCTTTGGTTTTATTGGTGGACTACAAACCAACGTTTAAGGTGCATGCTGCCACCTACTTTGCCGGATAACTAACTCAAGATAAAAGGGTAAGCGTGGCCCACGTGTGCATGATGTCAGATCAAGCCGGCCACAAACCTAACCAGCATGCATTGGGCAGCGATCGACTGTGATCGATTCTGTGCAGGCTTGACCCATCTCGAATGAAGCAGCAGCAGCAGCAGCAGACCCCTCAACACTGGTAACTCAGAAGCAATGGTGGAAGAAGTATTCAGATCCTTTACTTAGTAAAAGTACTAATACCACCCTGTGAAAATACTCTGTTACAAGTAAAAGTCCTGCTTTGAAAATGTTACTTAAGTAAAAGTATGTAAGTATCATCAGGAAAATTAACTCAAAGTATTAAAAGTAAAAGTACTCAATGCAAAAAAAACCCTCAAATTTAAGAAACTGGAAACGATCCAAACTGTTCTGTCAATCAAGTAAGTGTTTAATCAGCTGATCATTTCAGCTGGACTTAGTAGTAGATTCATTTATAATAAATCATCGTATTTTATAAACTACATGTGTTTTGTGTGCAAAAAATAATTTGGAAAGTAGCTTAAACTGTCAGATGAATGTAGTACAAAAATTGGGAGAGATGAGGAGGAGAAGAGGGACAGCAAAAGACAAGCAGGGAGACAGTGGCCAAAGACAAATGTTGAATAGATTATTTGCTATATTAGAGATTGCCATTCAAAAAATAAATGCATTAAATTAACTGGTTTGTCTGCGTCTAAGATTTTGGGTGTGTATATAATATAAACTGTTTTTCAATGTTTATTTTTCCATCAAATTATGACCTGAGGCCTGTTTCAGATAATCTGAATTTATAAATCCAGGATAACTGATAAAGCGAGGCTTGACCTAGTCTGATCTGTGCATCCTGGCTTGGTGCGTTTCACGAAGGCCAAGCCAGGCTGAGGAGGAGCGACTAGGTCGAGCCAGGCTGAAGTAATTCAGATAGATGCGCGTCCACGGCTTTCCTCAAAAGATCGCAAGGTTGATCACAGATTTACTGATGCCAAAATGGAGAATACACATTGTACTTACTTTATACAGAGTGAGCAGCAGCTTCTTGTGGAAGGATGATGACGTGAAACACATTATTTGTATAAAAAGAAAAGAAACAGCCGCTGTGATGAAACAGCGAGAGAAAGCGTAGCAGACGATCACGGACCGACTGAATGCTTAAGTAGACTAAAAATATACATTAACTGACCACTGCTCTGAATTGAAACCATTATAATCATACCATTCAAGGATTAGGCTACTAATCATTTGCACAAATTAACAGTTGTACTCTTTGCCTTAAAAGTAAGCAGAAGATAATGTTACTCAGGAAATTTACCATGAAGATCAATTTTCTATAACGCTATGAGTATGATGCGTAACTATCTCTTTCCCTCTTTCTCTCTCATGGGCTAAAATATACATTTCCTAAGTCAAA
Source organism: Zingel zingel (assembly GCA_023566125.1). Classification (NCBI taxonomy): domain Eukaryota; kingdom Metazoa; phylum Chordata; class Actinopteri; order Perciformes; family Percidae; genus Zingel; species Zingel zingel. The sequence goes on along the minus strand of CM042317.1, from coordinate 7,425,870 downwards.
TTAACTTCCACTGCTCGCTTTTAATGCAAAGTGTACAACTGTTAGAACATAGAAAATAAAGACACTGAAGAAATTGGACTAAAATCTAGAAACTATAAAGATAATTAAGTAATAAAGCCCATGCACACTGTAAACAGAGTATATTCATCAGTTATTTCCCCCCCAGCAAAATAAAAGGTCAAAAACCATTGAGGTGTCCTCTCCCTGTTGTTATATGAATGTACAGTAGTCTACAACACTAGATAGTTACTGGTCCAGTGAACTAAGACTATAATTTGGGAGGATTGTACAAATTAGGATATGTTCTTTAAATTGTACAATCCTCCCAAATTATAGTCCCAGTTTACTGGACAACACAAATTGTGTGCTAAGAATGCCAAATTCAATGCATATGGAAGCCGAACAAACATGATCCTTTATTGTTAAAGAATTTTTAAAAAAATTAATTAACTAAAATAATTCAAGGTGCATTGGTCAACTATAGAAATGTACAGCATTGTATGTATTGCCATTAGTAACAGACTTCATTTAAAACACATTTGAAATTTTATCAGCCTTTTCTAATTATCTCAACTGCCATAATATATTCATCAAACTTCTAACAACAATATGAACAGCAGTCTTCATACAGCAATATAACAGTAACAATGACTGTCACATGAATAATTATAAAAAAATAAATAATGGTCACAACTTTAAATAATAACAGTACTTAAATGAACAGCAATATGCACATGTTGTATTTTAATCCAGGCTGATAGCAATAGGGTAAAACCACTGCTGGGTGATCAGAAAAGGCTCCAGGATTAAATAAATCCTGGCTGTTAGCCTGGTCGGGAGCAGGCTAGCTGTTAGCCTGGCTGTTAGCCTGGTCGGGAGCAGGCTAGCTGTTAGCCTGGCTGTTAGCCTGGTCGGGAGCAGGCTTGCTGTTAGCCTGGCTGTTAGCCTGGTCGGGAGCAGGCTAGCTGTTAGCCTGGCTGTTAGCCTGGTCGGGAGCAGGCTAGCTGTTAGCCTGGCTGTTAGCCTGGTCGGGAGCAGGCTAGCTGTTAGCCTGGCTGTTAGCCTGGTCGGGAGCAGGCTAGCTGTTAGCCTGGCTGTTAGCCTGGTCGGGAGCAGGCTAGCTGTACAGAATAAATCTCCATGATGATTTATGTGCCTCTGCTTTCGTGAAACCGAGTCAAGGCTAAATTCATCCAGGATAACGGGGAAATCCCGGCTTAATCCCTTATCTTGGTTTTGTGAAACAGACCCCTGGACACAGGAAACTTCTAACTGAATAATTATATTCAGATGCTACCTGTTTTAATAACTAGTGAGGTATACAAGCTCTAAAAAGACATTAACAAAACGTGTATCTTTATTATAACATTTATTCAAACATTACTATATACTGTACACAAGTATATTCAACATGAAGTGGCGATCAGACACAGCTGCTGATGATGGGATTGCTTCAAGACTGCAGACAGAAAGAGAAAGCTTTAGGTTAGGCCAGTAGTTATCCAACCTGTCCTGGTAAGATTAGAATTGTATCACAAGTATATTTAAGCATACTGTAACATGAAGGTACTTCATGTAACTGTGTAGTGGTGTAGTTTCTTCATCATGGTCTTAACTGACAACTGTTGACCATTTAATACACTTACACCTAGCTGCCTTAACTGTGTTAGTGGGTGTTTATCAGTGGTGTTATGATTTTTCATATGTTGGTTGTAACCTTGTAGCTTGTGTGTTTACAGTACTATTTACCCTTTCTCACTTGCAGTTTACTGCATATCATACTGCCTGTGGTAGCTCATTAGCTGTAGCGTTTACCTTGTAGTTGCTGATCATATTTTGCACTGCATTTGTCTGAAAGCTAGAAGCTACTGGACAATGAGCTAATGTTGCATACATGCAGTAAACTACAAGCTAATGTAAACGGTTAGCTACTGTAAGCTTAATGTAATTAAGATGAATTACTGCAGTTCTCCTTACCGGTAAGTCTTATGACTACTACAAACATGAACTCCCACAAGTCTTAATTTTATTGACATGGGATAAATAATAGAAAACGACTAATGCTTACATTAAAGCCTATCAGTGTCGGTAACGTTACCTACCTTCGCACGTTGCGGGCAAAGTTCCTGACAGAATATTCTCCTCCTGCAAGCAGACTGACGCTGATTCACCAACAGCACAGTTCACAGTTCCACATCCATTTCCTCCAGTATTTTGAAATGAGAAACGGCTAGTCCGTCTGTTAAAAGCATAGACAATGAGGCACTTTTCCGTGTTTTTTTTCACCTCGCCTTCCTGTCAAAAGACAGACAGTGCGTCTGTCCAATCAGGAGGGTCCGTCCTCTGCTAGATAGGCCCTACCTTTTCCGGTAGAAGTTAATGCCGTTGTGTTTTGTGATTTGTTGAAGTGTTTTCATATTTGCTGTCGTGTTTTTCTATTTGCCGTTGTGTTTTATGATTTGTTGTTGTGTTTTTCTAATTTCTGTTGTGATTTGCACTTCAGGGCCACCGTATATAGTTGCAAAAAATGTTTTGCTCAGACAGAAAATCATTCATTTCCTATAAGATAATAAGTTACAGATGCATTGTTGCATTTCAAGTGTTGCTACGGTAACTTAGCCTACTTTGGATGTCTGGTGAGATAAACCAGGTATCACTGTCACTGGGTCACGAGTCAAAGCATTAAGAGATTGTTGTAGCAACCAACGTAATAATAACTTAGATTAATATAGCGCATTTCATGAAACCCACGGACGCTTTACACAAGTACAGGAGGACAAGGTAAGAGAAAATAGTAGGCCAACACAAACACAGACTTAAAGGAATTAAACCTCCATGCTAAATGGAAGGGGGACGTCATTTAATCTAGGCTACAGACGTACAACCACATCGCGCAATCTGAAGTTATTTCATTAATGAAAGAGACATATTACATACCTGAGGGCCAATTACAATCCCGTAATTGTCTCCATCTGTTGAAAGCCCGACCGAGTGTGACTCACGTTATCACCCGTTGTCTTTCTCTTTCCCTTTTATCTTCTAGTTGTTCTTGTTTAAATGTCCTTCTTTCCTGTGATGGTCCTGCCCCAGTATCAGCCATAACTACAGCAGATAACTTCTAGAATAACATTAAAATACTATTAGGCCTATATAAAGAAATCTCCGGTTACCTTTTACCTGGCTGGATACTAACAGGTATATTACTGGTGTAACAAAGAAATCTGTGACCCGTCAGAATGTGTTACTGTAGCACCGTCTACCTGCTGAAAATCATTCTGGGACTTCACAGGAAAAATCAGACCGGGCAGAGGCATTAATACTTCATCTTTTCACTGTTAGTCTCGTTTGCTGTTACAGGTCATATATGATCATCAGATGGAACATTACAGTTTCAGAAACATTTAAAAGTTACCAGTGGTGGAGGAAGTATTGAATCTCAGTACTAAACTAAAAGTACAAATAACCAGAGACATATTTACTTTAGTAAAAGTAGAAGTACCACAATGACAACCCTACTTAAGTAAAAAGTACCTGATTTTAAATGTACTTTAAGTATTAAAAGTAAAAGTACTTTAGTTAGTTAGTTTTAGGTTAATGTAATTGTGCTTACCATCCCCCCTACTGTATGTACTGTATCTCCATAACCAGATATGACCATTAGGGTGTCTAGGCTATGGTCATTTTGCTCCTCAGTAACATTTATGCATTTAGGCACCCCCAATAACCCACATTTGTCAGCCATCAAACCTGACTGACCTGGAGATATTTTGTAAGGAGAAATGGTTTAAAATACTTGCAGTCAGACATCAGGGACATAGCTGTGGTTAGTGGAAAAATCTGCAGGCTGTTACTTCAGGAAAAGGGAGGCCCCTTTTTGTGTGTGATGGTCGGGGTCGGCTGGCTGTGAGTTTTCTGCTTTTGTTTACTTTTTTTTCTATTTCGTTGCCCGGTTAGCTCTCTCTCCTCTGTGTTTTTTCTGTTGGCCTGCCTCTTTCTCTCTCTCTCTCTCTCTCTCTCTCTCTCTCTCTCTCTCTCTCTCTCACTCATTCTCCGTGCCTACCCTGCTCTTCCCCTCCCACTGCCGCTGCCAGCTGACTGAGCGCACCTGGTTACCATCCCATCATCACCGTCTCCCACTGCACACACCTGCCTCCCATCTACAATCAAGACCTGTATTTCTACCCTCAACAGACCATTTCCGCTTGATTGTTGCTCCAGACACCCTGGTGAAACGCTACGCTAAATCCTCTCTGAAATCCTCGTTGTCCTTTTCTTATCTTTTACCCAAACGTTCACTTACCTGTTTGTGTCTTTTTTTCCTCAGTCACCATCTCCATCCCCGACCGTCGTCTCCAGTCAGCTGGCTTCACCTCACGGACCCCCCTCCCTCGGCACCCTGCTTCAGCCTCTCCTCGCCTCCTCTGCTCTCCAGCCCCAGTGTCTCTCCCTCGGTTCCTCGGCTACGGTCTCCCCGCGCTTCCCCGAGTATCCAGCCTCTCAGTTTCTCCGTCGTCCCCCTCAGCAGCTCCCCTCACCTGGCGTCTGCCTCCCCTCTCCCCCTCTTTCCCCCAATTCCGTAATAAACCTATTTTTGTGAGCTCTGCATTTGAGTCTGTTCTGTCCCCCTCGTAACAGATGTGTTTACTCCATTGGGACGCCTAAGCTTTTTCACCTGTCTGTTATTGTAACTTGTTGTGATGCACATTACATTGTTAATGTTTATTCTATAAATGTTATTTTGGAACTGAAATGTCATTAATTACATAAGGTGCAAAATATGTTTCGAAAGCCCAGCAGATGATAAACTGAAATCCTAAAAATGATCAGAGGCGCCCAAAACTTTGCATAAAACTGTAACAACACATTTTTGATTCAACTGTTAGGTGCTGCTCTTTGCCAGGCTTTCAATCTTGCAATTTAAAGAGCCAACGACTTACCCAGTTTCAGCAAATCCTCATTGCTTGTCCAGGATGTCCGAAACTTCGGAAGTAAAATTGCAGCAGCAATGAGTTTGGGGTCGGAAAGTATGGGTCCAAACCACTGCTGTATTCCTTCTTGGAAGGCAAAGATCAGTGGCTCGCAGAACTTGGATGCGGTCAGGAGGCGGTCAAGCTTCACAGTTAGGAGGGTGATAGTGGGCACCAGCCATCCCATATGGACGTTGGGACATTCACCTCTGTCTGCATTATGTTCAGTGCCTTGGCGATTGGGCTCATGGTAGCAGCATATTCAGTCAAGAAGGCAAGTTCTGCAGGGTCACATAGCAATAGAAAATCATACAAAATGTCATATGGCGATAACATTTGTAACATACACAGATGGCTAATGTTACTAAATATTACATTACTTAATATTGCATAAGCAAATATTGGAAAATAACTGCTATTTGCATGTGACATTTTTTTGTAGACCTGATTTGAGTTGGCTTTTGTGGCATCTACTGTTGAGATCAAGTTCAGAAGATGACATGCTCAACGGTGATGCTTTGGGAGCTGATATTCAGAACCACCATCCTCTTCATCTATGAGACCTTGTATCTCAACACCCTCTATCTCCTTTTCCAGATCTTCAGCATTCTCACTGTCACTCACATCTTCCTCTCCCCCCCCCCCCCCCCCCCCCACCCGAACTTTCTTCGTCACAACCATAAACCCTGGAGGCCTTGATGAAATTTGAAGCATTGTCAGTAGTGGTCCTGACAATCTTTTCGCAAAGATTGTATTCAGTATGGATGTCATTAAGGGCTCCAGCTAATATATCAAATATATGGGATCCTTTAAGCCTTTTGCATGTAATAGCAACCTAACATCTCTCTAGGCTGTCTGGCTCGATCCAGTGGGCGGTCACCCCAGTAAAACTTTGACGAAAAGCCGTCCAGCAGTCTGTGATAGTTGTGATGTATTCAATGTTCTGCATCACTTTCCTTACTCTGGCTTTCATTTCCTCTGTTGTTGTTTTTTTTATTTTAGCTCTGACCGTTGTTTTGGACATCACTGTGTAGTTTGGCATAGTATGCCATAGTATTAAATGTATAAATCCTGGTTGCACCACAACTCCGAAGGGATGCAAACCCTGGACAACAAAGTTGATGACTGCCGGGTCCATGCTCTTTTGTGAGGCTTTGGTGTCCTCTAGTTTCTGCTGCTTACTGTTTGACGCACTCTCACCAGCAGGCAAGCTTCCCTTCCTCCTGACTGTGGGTGCTGTCAGTTGAAGGTATCGGTTGAGCTGATGTTCATGCTTTCTCTGAAAATAAAAAGTAACAATATACTCTTGGTCAATTAATTACTTCTTACTCATTCGAAATAATACTCCTATAATGATGTTCAAATATGATGGAGGTTACTGTCCAAAGTTTATTAGCAACTAGTACAATGCCCGTTCAAACATGCTATTCCTGTAGAAAACCCGTAGTCTAATTACATTACGAATGTAATGTAATGTAATGAATTACATTCAAATAATTCTTGTAAATATGGCTTATTGATTCAGGCTATCTGCCTATCGAGTCCATCTGCTAAGGCACTACACCCATAGACAGTGACCACACCAGACTATGCAGCCGTTGGAAAAGCGGAAGGGGCCGGGCTCCAGAATCTTTGGATCGAAGGATCATACCTGATTGGGTCCAGAGCCTTATAAGGCTCTGATTGGGTCAAAGATTAGCGTTCTAGAATCTTTGGTAGCAACCCATATATCTATGGCAACCAAACTTCACTGGTGAGACAAACGTGTGACAGACATCAGGAAGACGTTTTGGCAGGGGGAAAATTGATCAGAAAAATTAACGGAATGTTGTAGAAATGTAGTGGAGTAGAAAGTATAATAATTGCTGCAAAAAGTAAAAGTCAAACGTATGCAAATGAATGGCCATTTTTCTACCCGGAAGTGATTTTTGTGTTGTTTGTGTTGTGTTGAGTGTGCAACGTCACGGTAATTCAGTCTATTTGCTCAATTTACAATTTTTTTTAAACTTTTGATATAGAAGTCAAGCAAAATTGAGATTCTTTCTTGTGTTAATTTACATGATGACGTCCGGAATGAGATCTGCCTATCTGCCTCGGATAGGATAAGACATCAAGTTTAAAGCAAAGGTTTTAAAAGTGAGGATGGAGAATAGAGGGATGGGGGGTTGAGTATGGTGGTTTTTTTCCATGTAAGTGCAGCATGAGAAAATGATTCAGTGAGAAAAATCTGTGTTTTATTATAACAAAGGGTTGTTTTTATCTTTACCAGGGGGACAGTCCCGCTCTGTCACTCTCCTGGTTGAATCTTGCTTCTGATGCACTACCACACTGGTCACACTGACACAAACAGCTACTGAAAGCTCCCTCACACGTGCAGAAAGCCCATCAGACAGTCTCAAGTGAGACAATTATAAGTTCCATCCAAAATTTGCCGCCTGTCCGATAGCATACCGCGTCAACCCTCAGAAAGCCTATGATTGTGCATCACACCCATAAACACACAATGCTTCGCTGAATAACTAACCATCTGATGCAAGATGACACTTTTTTTAGATAAGAACAAATGGGGTCCTGCCCCCTCTTCTTCCATCTGCAGCCCTCTCACTAAACAGTTTAAAAGTGCTAAGGGGTTATTTCCAATCGCTGCCATGCGCCTTCAGTGGGAGTGGTGAAAAGGTTAATGAATTCAACACTGTAAGCCATGACTCCCCTTACAGTGGGCACAGGGATAGGTGGCGGGTGCACAGGGCTGCAGCAGCATGCTGATGAAGCGCAGCAGTAGAGGAGAGTGTCGCTGCCCCCTGAAGGCGGAGATCAGCTGGTGCAAGGCTTGTGCGAGGGGGCCGGTCAGAGGGAGGCTCGGGGAAATGACATTCATTTAACAAAAGTGTCTGTGATTAGATAGTCATTATTTTCTCCCATTGTCTTTAAGAACTTTTTCTTTTTTTAAACATAACAGAATATTCCCTGACATTGGACCTGAGAACAAAATTAAATGAAAATAAATTGTATAAAAAAATAGAGTAAAATACAATAGGAATTGTGAAATATATGTATATACATACTCAGTTATATGTACATACAGTTAATACAAATACATAAATAACTCTTTTGTTCCATTTTTTGAGTGAAAGATGACTTGAAAAGTTTGACTTCAGATAGATTACAATGTACAAATGTTCCTGTACTTCCTTGAATAGGTATCACAATTTTAACGTTTTACAATTATGGACACAATTCAGAACCAGTCTGGAGGACATTGTAGGTGTATTTTCATAAACTTCCTTTCCTTGTCTCCAGCTAGTGCTCAAAAAACAATTAGTCGATGATTTGATTAGACCTCTAACAGATGTCTGTGTCTGTTTTGCCTGCCATTTGCACTATTTAGAATGTATTACTGTATTGTACATATTATTATTATTATTATTGTACATATCATTATCTTTTTTTTAATTGTATATATAACTTATCTGTCTTTATCTTATTTGTATATATTTCTTATCTTTATTTTTTTTATACCTGTACTTATTACACCGTGGGTCGGAGAGAAACATATTTTCAATTGCTCTGTACCTATATGTCTGACACATACTGCAGAATTGACAATAAAGTTGCCTTGACGTGACTTGACTTGACTATTCATGTATTTTAGTACAATAGCAGGGAAAACATGAGGATTTATTGCTTTTCTTCATTTCAGATCAGAATAAATCAAATACCTGAAAGGCTTGAGTCTATTTGAAGACATTACTTCTGGCTCCAGAAACTTGATGAATGATGTGATGAGTAATGGACATTGGTCATTGTTTTTGCATGATTTTGGCATTAAAAAAACAATCATTAATCACAGCTGTATTTGTTACATTGCAGTGTGGTAGCATTCAGGTAGGATTAGAAAACAGGCAGAGCACGCGATGCACTGTAAGATCACACTCTACCCTCGGTCTAGTAATCTTGCCAGTAAGCAGCAGCACATGCAAATTTAACAAGTCAAGGCAGATAAAGGGAAAAGGAGAGGCTTAGAGAGAGAGAGAGAGAGAGAGAGAGAGAAAAGCAGGGACAATTTGTGTGTATATCCTCTGTATCTAAGCTGCATCTCACACTGCATCTCAACAACTTGACAGAGGGCGTCAGCAGCAAGGGACCTGAACCAGTGACCAGAAACAATCCCCAGGCAGGCTGTGTATTTCTGCTTTCCCTCCACACATCCCTCCATCCATAACCCAGCCCTCCCTCCCTTGTAAATCAAAGCCACATGCAGCACATCTCCAGACGTAGCCAATGGTACATCAGGTGGAAGAAAATCCAATCTATTTGATTGAGATATTATTTGCATAGTGTACACTGTGGCTATTACGACTATGATTAAAACAATTATTCCAAATCCGCTCTTACGGAAAGCCGGCAGAGCAGAAAGCACATTTTTGCCGTGATTGGCTGCAGATAACTTTAGCCATGCGTAACACTGGGGGGAAAAAATCCTTTGGAGACGTACGTTTGCTCAGCATCCCACAAGGCCGCATCATTAATTTTGCAGTGTGGCGTAGGGTTCAGCATACAGAGTCATGGGCCAGCAGCTTTTGTGTTTACTCAGTAGTTATGAAGTCCATGGAATAGACGCAGGGCCATGTCTGTGTTTTTCTACTCCCCGTGCAGTTACTCCCTTCTGCTCTTAAAATGACAAGCGCCGCATATGTGGCCCTGCAACTCTGAGCGGAGAGAGAGAGAGAGAGAGAGAGAGAGAGAGAGAGAGAGAGAGAGAGAGAGAGAGAGAGAGAGAGGAGAAGAGAGCAGTTGGGGTGGATGCACCATCCTTTATTTATGGAGCTGGAAGCAGCCATGACTGACAACCTGGGATGGCAGAGAGGTCTATCTTGCTCAACCCACTCTAGAGCCTCAGGCTGTCTCACATCCAGGACGCTGTCACAAACACAATCATCAGCACTGTCGGGTGAAAACCTCCTATCTTCAAAATGGCACCTTGTCAGGCTTGCTTTTTGCTTGACAACCTTTCGGAGTTTATCTGCAGAAGGGTAGCATTTTACCAACCTGTAGATGACCAGGTAAACTTTAACACATGGATGTATGATAAGAACTGGATACAGCGTACGAGGCAGAGCACCGTTCATTCCTATCAGAGTAGCTCAGTGGTGCATGAAGCCATCATGGAGCCAAAACTTCCCCAGAAGATTGGCACTGCTTCCGCACTGTGTAGAGCAGGCATAGCCTACTGGAGACCTCCGCCAGCTGAGCTGGCTACTTCCAGTTTCGCGCTCCGCTAACTTGAATGGGGATTAAATTATTTAATCGTGCGGCTCTTCTAGACTTTCCAAATGTTATCGGACCGAATGGATCAAATTCAGATAGTGAAACAAGTCATTTAGTGGGAGTTCTGACAAATGTCAGTGGATGATTTACAGACATCTCTTTCGCCATGTACAGTAAGACTATTGTAGCGACTTCTTTGCAACCTCCATAAGCCGCTGAGAGGCTGAGTCAGGGAACAATCACCTGTATGACACACCGTTTGAATAATTCAGATCCACTCCGTGATATGCTTTCAAAGATTTATTGTTCATTTGAAAGTCAGACAAAACATTAAGAAACAAAATCCAATTGCCTGAAAAATACTGCATAAAGGTGACCGTGGATGTGGTGAAACTTGCGGTCAACAGAAAATGCAAAAACCCAAACTCACCCCCTCTCTAGGCTCAGACATGCAGGTGCACAGGTGTATACATAGACTGATTATTGTCAGACCAACCCCCCTGACGTCCTATATTACATGATAGGTAAAAGCTGTAAACCATAAACAAACATAATATACATGGCTCCTATACCTATGGGGGAATAGTCTTTTTGGGTCCGAGATCAGCATGTGACAGACCAGGAGTTGCAATTCCACTGTTCAGTCAATTTGCCTCAATGTCCGGCCACTAAAGCCGAAAACCAACATATGTGGAGATACAAGGTTTTGATATGACAACTGTTGACCTGAGTGTGAGGAAGCACCAGCGGGTTCACTGACATGCACACACACTGAAGAAGAGAGAATTGGATATGGAAGTGACAGATACAGGAACAGATTTGATCTGGGCGCACTTTCATCGTGTAAGCTTTTTTTCACATATTCCTTTCATAAAAGTCCTGCTTTTAATTTTTTCTACTGACTACTGTCCACGCTCGTGGCCTGTGCTCAAGCAATGAAAGAGCACATGAAAGCTTTAGCTCCAACAGCGCTCCATAAATATTGCACCACACAAACATGTTTGGCCAATTTACACTTTTTTGCATTTGTCTGACAGCTCCATCAACAAGCATCTGGGTGGTTTCCATTCACATAAATAAAATATCAGGAGAAACAATGTGTGTGTTTAAAAAAAAAAACTTTCTCTCCATCTGATGCACGACATGGACTACAGAGAAGCGAGTGACAGCTCTCACATAACTTTGATTTTATCTGTTCCAGCATACACAAGTGCATTTTATTCCATGGGACACAGTAGGACTGGTCTTTTTTTCCCCCTCACAAAGCTATATATAAACTTCAAAGCAATAGAGAACGACACATAATATCATGGAAATAAAAGGCAGTCTCCTTTCAGGACTCACGCTTGCCGCAGAATGTTTAAAATTTAAACATGCTTGTCGCAGCCTTTACAAAGTGCCTGACAAATTATTAGCTGCAACTGTGAGAGCATGATACCTCCCCAGATCGAATGCTTCTAATAGCATGGCGATGGTACATCAGTGAAGTGTTTGCTTTGTTGGTGAGAGATCACTTCACTCAGCTGCCATTGGTCTGACAGCCAGAGAGAGCCCTGTAATAAGTGCCTTAACAGCTGAAACACCTAGCATCGGGATGACAGGGCTTTCATACATCATGTTCACTGATCGATAAAGGAAGAAAGCCGACACCGTCTTAAGAGCACCTCTTGCCCTGAGACTTTGAAAGGAGTCTGAGACACATTAAGGGTTTGAGCCAGTGGCCAAGAGGTCCAACAACATGATTAAAAAAGCGCTGGTCTTTGAGGTCAAAGACAAACTTACAAACACTCATGACACGCTGCAACATGCTAGGGATCAGTGGCTTTGGGATTTGATTCAGAGACGCACGAGCGCCGGCTTCGCCCGGAGCAAAGATGTGTCTTTTTTAGCATGCAGTAACCCTCCTTTCATCTGCTGGCTTGCAGCTTGCAGTGCAATGTGGGTTTTACACTGAGCACAGGCTCGGAGCTGGAGAGAGAGAGACAGAGAGCGGGCGAGGCTTGCATGGCAATTACACTGACACATGCAGGAGCTGTAGGCCCTATTTCAACATGGCTCAGTAGTCAAGTTGATGGGAAAGTGTTAATGCTGGTATATAAACGCTTTATATACAATATATTCGTGTGTGTTTGCCTGAAGGAGAGAGCTACGGCACAGAAACGCAGCTCTTTGTAGGTCTTTTTTTCCAAGCCAAGCCAGTTTTATTTCTATAGCCCAAAATCGCTAATTTGTCCCAGAGGTCTTTACATTCTATACAACATATGACACCCTCTATCCCTAGAGCCTTGATTTAGGCTCAGGAAATACTCTAAGGAAGAGCAACAGAGGAGGGATCATTCTTACAGGACGGACAGACATATATATATATATATGTCGATTTCCAATTTTCTTTGAGTTAGGCTAGACGATACGATTTAATTTTTTCTAACCACTTTATAGCACACACAAATATATATTTTCTATCTTTTCTTTAAAAGAACATTTTACATAGAACATTTTTTGAATAGATAATCGATCGCTATAAAATAGAACTATATAAATTACTCCTGGTGTGGGAAATTCACGCACATCTAAAGTACAATGTTAGAACCATTTCCTTCTTTTCACATCCAATATCCAACTGAATATAATAAATATAGCCTTGCAGTATAAAGATATTTCTCAAAACACACGCAGGCCTGTTTGAACGTCAACAGTAACGTTACCTGAAAACATAAACGTCACCACTCATTTTACACACAGTTAGCAACAAACTAAACGCAGGGGGAAGATTAGTACGTTTATAATGTTGGTTTTGAGCGGTATGCACCCCCACTAACCTGTAAAGCGTTTTAAACAGTAACGTTAAGACAGCGTGTCGGATGAATACAGCGTGTCTTGCAGCCGGCCGTCAGAGGCAGAGGGACCGTCACCGCAGCGTTCTAACGTTAACTTCTTGTCTCATCTGGGGTCTGATAAACAGGAAATGCATCAAAGTCAGTGTGCCAAACGCTATTTTCCAATAAACTGTAGCTGTCATATTTCACGGGACCCGCGGTTTTCATGTTCCAGTTATTCAGCCTCAGAGGGGAGAGAGAGCGCGGCTGAGAGCAGTAGAGCAGACGGCCGTGTATAATTACGACTTTATATCATTTCATAAACAGCTGATTGAGCGGCGGTGCGCTGATCTTGCGTTAATCATGCGGCGCCCGAATTAATTTGACCGGCATAAAATCGGCATATAGTCAGACTGACCGGCCGGTCGCCGGTCATGGCCGAGCACGTGAAAATCGGCCAATTCCGGTCATCTCTTGCATCTCTATTACATATATATATATATATATATATATATATATATATATATATATATATATATATATATATATATGCAGAGTAGACTGGAGCAGCAGAATTACAATATGAAGAAATAGCATTACAATATTAAGTAAATACAGTACAAACATATACAAAGGAGACATAAAGTGCAAAAAGGTAAAGATTCCATGCAAAGTTAACCTGTGAGTGGCTGTTTAATTACCAGTTTAACAGCTGAAGGGTTTCAATGTGCGTAACTATTAAGACTGATTTCTATACTTCTGTATTTGGGCTGAAAATTCCACATAGCATTAAACTAAAACAATGTATTGTAATATGCAATATTCATTTCCTACACTCAGTTGTGCACTAGTGTTATTATGCAAGACCACAATTTATTGATTATTAAAGAAAACATTCTGCAGATAAACAATGATGGAAATTATAGTTGTAACCAAACCGTTAGATATTTAGATTATGTTGAAATGTAATCACCTAAGGCCAATTACCAAATAAACAAAAAGAGACAAATACAACACTGCTGATGCTCACAAGACTCATTCAAAAGACTGTATTATCTATTTTATCCTATTACGTGTTATTCACTTATTTTTGGTTAATTTCATTCATTATATTTCCTAATCATATATGTGTTTTGGTAACACATGTTAAATGTCATGTAAAGTGGTGTGCCTTCCGGTACCTTGGATTACTGTAATAAGTAAATGAATCTGATTGGCAGTTTAATACAGCAGTGTTTTATTCTGCTGCGGTGCACCGCTGAGTGTGAGGTGACTGTGGTTAGTTCACATGTCTATAATAACAGCAGGACAGTTGAGTGTCTGTTATCTAAACCTGGGGCGTCTTTAGTCTGTTGCTACAGCCACGACTGTTTTATGAATAGCCCCAGATCTAAAAATATGTGTATATAAACACACACACACACACACATATACATATATATATATATATATATATATATATATATATATATATATATATATATATATAGCGTATTTCCAGGTGGAAAAAAGTGCCTTTTTTCATCATGATTGTAGGTGACGTTTTATTTTATTTTACAAACCTCAGGTTGCACAATGTTATGGTGGCTCCAAAACGAACTACAACGCACTACACTGCATGCTGTGTCTGAAAATCATGAAATCATGTTCAGCGCTGCGCCAGACTCCGTTTAAAGATAACCTTTTAAATAATAATTTATACTTTAATAATCCCGAAATGGAACTTACAATGTTTTCACTCTGTTGTTAGAATACACATTACACACAGGCCTGAAATCCACACACATGCTCAGTACCTATACATGCACTAATGGAGAGACGTCAGAGTGAGGGAGCTGCCCATGGAAAGGCACCCCGAGCAGTTGGGGTTTGGTGCCTTGCTCAAGAGCACCTTGGCAGTGCCCAGGAGGTGAACTGACACCCCTCCAGCTACCAGTCCACCACCATTATTTGTCAGCAGCCAGTCATACGGTAATTTAGGAGGCAATTTCACCTCATTGCTCTGAATAATTTGGCATGCAGTGAACACACTAGTCATAATTGTGTTTTTAATTATTTAAAAATGTGTTCCTGCTGTTCTTCACCACTGTTTTGGAAGAAGGAAATAACGGGAGTAACAGACGAACCAGCCTTAAAAGTGACTTTTTTTCTTTTTAAAATAGTGAACGTGCTGGAGGATGTGAGGTGGTTCATGTGATTTCCAAAAGTAACTGATATATACAGTATTTAAAGAAACTTCAAATTGAGAATGGAAAGTGTGGTAGAATGACACATCTGCCAAATCCCACTTTAAGCCCTGTATAAAGCAGCTACCTGTAGGGTAGTCACAAAATGGAACCCCCTGTTTCACAACAGTGAAAACTGAAAGTTACTTGTACTATTTCATAATAACCATGTGCCTGAGTAGTGTAGGCTTGAAGCATTCGTGCTAAGGGACCGTTCGTTATTTATGAAATGGACCACCAGAGGAAAATAGGGGAGGGTCATGTCTTTTTATTCTGTGCTGAGGGGAGGGTCATCCAACATTTTTCAGTCCAGAGGGGGCGGGGGAGGGGGGGGTCATCCAACTTTTGTATTCATGAAACCGCAACATTTCAAAGTGACTTGTTTGGTACATATTTTTCCATGTAGCTCTCAGTCTCGGCCCTCCTTCGCTACCAGATGGTCTGACCGCATACACGGAGTTTGCTGGGGGGGCAGAGGGAGCTGCCCCCTGGCGGCTGAAACGGGTAATTTAATTGTTTAAAAAATGAGTGGAATAATTCAATGTGAATTACGTCTGGCATGATCATCATAACACAAAACAACTAAATGGTGGTAGGTAATACATCCGATTTCATATACTGCTTTAGTAAAAAAAAGTATTTCCTGGTTGACGATGGGAGCAGCAGTACGCAAAAAAACGAAAGTTATTGTTGCACTAGTCTGGACATCTTACCGTGCCAACCTTGCAATAAAGGTTTCCTAAATGCCATGTATATACATGTGAGGTCAGCTTAATAACTGATTGCGGGTTTTGTGTAGATTTTATAAGTTTATTCCACTTTGTTTAAACGGCGAAGAAGCCTAGTGACTAGCAACCAGTTTGTGTGTTGAATGTTAGGCTACCCAGAGTGCCTTGCTGACTGGTCTCAATATTTTATTGTTTTATTTCATGTGAATATTAGTTTACTAGAGGAGTAACTTAGTATTTGAAGTAATGCAGTAATGGAAGTGTGCATTTAGTTTCCATGCTTATTGTGTTTCCACAACAATGTTAGTGAGTAAATCTACTGAAATGGCCACCACACCATAACAGAGGAGTGGGATGCGTCAGATGAGAATGCAGAGGTTTAGACACGTATGCCATGGCTGTAAAAAAAAAAAATCAATGGGAGTCTGTATATCTTTGCCAAGTGCAAACCAGTACATTGATTGATTAAAAAATTGCCGAGGGAGGGTCATGCATTATTTCGAAATTGTTTTGGAGGGTCATGTCCTTTTCGGCTGAAGGTCCCGAAACTCCTCCGGTGGCCCCTTAAATAAATACTGAACTAACTGTGTGTGTGTGTGTATTCTAAGAAGGGAGCTTCCATTTTAGAACATTGTTGGCTCAACTCAATACTTTGGCGCCTCCAAATGGCAACTACTTGACTTAAAACCCAGAGATCATGTACTATAAAACACACACTCCTCAGCTCTACATTTCTTTACATGAATTTCATGAAAGCAAACTGAACAAATCTACCACATCTCAGGTAGTGAGGATGTTATTATGATGTATAATAGCCGTTATCATGTGACCTAAAAATAGAACTTTGGTCACATGATATCAGGTGGCCGTGTATGGGGAAGGGTGGGTGACCTCTGGCTCGGTTTAAGAATTAATTATTATTGTTAAGAATGCACTGATCCTATTCCTTCTCTCCCAATATATATTCTGAAACTTCAACTCACCAGTACTTGAGTCGAAGGAACACGCCGACTTATTGGGACTTTGTCTTATTCCCCGTTTGCCCCAGAGTTAGATAAATCCATACATAACCTTCACACGGAAAAAGGTGCTAACTGGAACCAAAAATGGTTCTTAAGAGTGATGCCATAGAAGAACAGCCGGAGGTTCTTTAAAGAACCATTTCTGTAAAGGGTTCTCTAAAGAACCCTCAAAGGAGCCTCAAAGAACCATCACAAAATGGTTCTTTGAGGCATTGAGGCTATTAATGGTGCTTCAAAGAACCATAAAAACCATTTTCAAGAAAGTTCTTTGTGGAGCCAACTGGTTCAATAAAGAACCTCTTTAGATTTAAAAAGAGCAATACATGCGTACATTTGGCTATTTCACAATTTTATTGCTGACCATATTTCATTTAATTCAATTACATTACAAAAAAAAGGCAAAAAATGTAACAAATGTTACACAACAATACAATAAGATCCAACCAGGCAATCTGATTGGCCAAACATTCAGAACATGCTCAAATCAGCAAGACAGCAATATTAGAGTTGAATCAAACACTAGTTTTGAAACATATGTACTAAAGAAATTAATCAGAAACCAGAGTAAAACTAACATTTAATAGTGATTTCCAACGCTCTGGTGTTAAATTTATTGGAAAGGTTTCCTTGAAAACACAAAAACTGTGACTGCGCTACTTAAGAAATTAGATTTTATATGTGAATTTCGATAAAAAAATTGTAACATTGCTACATTAGTCACAAAGCCCTGTACACACTGCCAGCAAAATATCCCTTTTAGTTTTTGCTAAATTTAGAATATTTTCAGAGTTTTACCTTGCTGTCAGACAGCGCTTTAGGACAGGGAACTGAAGCCGTTATCTCCGGTCTATTCGAAGACACCAGTCTTGACAACAACAGACATTTACCTCCAAGAACACGGGAGTTGCTGTGAGCTACTAGAAGTAAATGCCGAAAAAAGGCTTTCCTTGAATCAGTAACTGACGCAGTTTCTGCGACAAAAAAAAGCAACAATCGCGACAAAGTTGTTTAAAAAAAAAAAAAAAAAGTTTCACTGAATTAGGATCTGAGTCAACTGACCTGCAAAATACAACCATGAGGTGGGAGAAAAGCAGTTGGCAGCATCCTCAGGGCCACTGACATTCGTTGAGCCATATTTAAGAATCATACCGCAAACAAATGCAAAAGTGCTTTATGTACAACACAAGCACTTCACATTTGCATTCGATTTGCTACCCTCTGCACAGCTATTTGGACTCTTAAAGTTGGAGTCTCAAGCTTCAAAATAAATGCTTCCAAAAATGAAAAACTTCTCTTTAGCTGACTTGGGTAGGCAACATTGTATATATGGTAGATTGCCAACATCACACTGACAGCAGCTGAAATGTGCACCTCTCCATTTTCCACTATCATTTTGTGTCCGTCCATCTGAACATTCACTGAAGTCCTGTCACTCAGCGGCTTCCCGTCACTGCTGCTCAGGGTGATTGTGGGTGTTGGGCTCACTGGATCCTGAAACAACAAGGCTTACAGGTGTACACTACTTACATTGTTTTACAGTTACGTATAACTTTTTAAGAATCATTAATTTATCCACATTATAGACTATTGCTACAATTTATTTAACGTGCCAATTATTTTCCAGGGGTTCGTGCGAGATTCAATGAGTATAGGCATAACGTTAGAAAAGCTTTTGCCAAAACATGTTGACCGTGTGGAACTTCTACAAAGTGTGACTGATATATAGAAAAAAAGAGGCTGTAACTGTTGTCGCTCACTTTTGCTCGGCTAAACACTATCCATTCTAGGCACAACCGATAGTGACCCCCGTCTGTGACTGCAGAACGGGCGGTCAGAGCAGAGGAGAGTAGCAGAGATATCAAATGAATATGCATTGGGTTTACATTAATGTATAATATTAACGGTACAGCAGTTTGCAGTATAGTGCACTGTAAGCTGTAGAAAAGTTAACGTGCAAAAATAACTAAACAAAACACAAAAACGTCCCTTTATCTGAAGCTAAAAACGTGATCAGGGGATCTCTAAATTTTAGTAGTAGCAGTAGTATTATATATTCTTATTCAAGCATATTCCTATACCTATTCCTATTCCTATAATTGTTATTATTAAGTATTTTCCAGGCTTTAAGGCTTCTTTTTTTTTTTTTTTTTTTTTTTACAAACCTTTCAATAAATAATTGATCAAAGTGATTATCTAATCAAATATCTACTTGCCAATTAACTTTTGGTTCATAAACTAATTGATGGACGTCTTGTTGAAGCTCTATTGAAGAACAACATAACGAATTTCTAAAGAACTAACCTTGTTCATCACGAAGAAATGAGCCGCATTCTCTTTAAAAAGAGATGGTAGGAGGAGTATGGCTGCCGACACCATCTGACCTGCAGAGAACAATTAAATTATCAAAATTAGATATATAAACCTTGAAAAATCCCAGTCAGGTCTACTAGACAGTCAAAACTATCTGACAGACAAATACAGTATTTATCAAGGTAGAAATTTTGTGCAAAAAAATGAACAATTCTTTAAAATGACAGTGAAACTCCTGCAGATTATCAGCATGTGTGGCTTACCGGTTCTCTCAGTATTGGTTTGCCTTTCCTCAACAGACTGCAGGCACAGAGTCTTCAGGTTACTGTCAGGTGCCATGGACACAAGCTGGTCTGATAACTTGTTGAACCCCCTGATGACCTGCTTGTCCATATCTATTTTCAGCAATGCTGATGCTTCTTCGAGTAGCTTAAATAGACAAAAAATGTAACAAGGAATACTTCAGAATACTAGCCATCCTATGAACATTCATAAGCCAATTTT
This sequence comes from Zingel zingel, assembly GCA_023566125.1. Lineage (NCBI taxonomy): Eukaryota > Metazoa > Chordata > Actinopteri > Perciformes > Percidae > Zingel > Zingel zingel. The sequence goes on along the minus strand of CM042317.1, from coordinate 7,406,030 downwards.
AAAGGATAATTTTAAAACACATTCCAATACAAAAAAGGCATTGTGTATCTTGCTTTATTCAAAGCCTGAAGAAAGTGTTAAAGGGAAATATCTGTAGCCTAGTTAAACAGTTAATGTAGTAAATCTGGTACAATGTCTATTTACATCAGAACATCATTTTATACTCAAGTTATATAAAAAGTATGTTACTATACTATGTTGCAAAATAAATTACACAAAAAAAAAATAAAAAAAATCACCACAAGTGGAATAGTGAGGCAAGGGAATTCTCCAAGGACCTCTTCAGTTGTGTGTTGATCGACGTAGCTCTTTCTGTACTTCTCTATTCTCTGAAGGTGTTGACGAATTACATCCACGCTGGGCCTCATCTTCTGGCTTTCATGCTTCATCACTTCAACATACTTGTCAATACTTCTGCGGTCCTCACCATCATCCATACCATCAGTTTGCTTGGTAGAAAAATCATAAGTGAACATTTTGGCACAGATAAACAAGAGAATAACATACATCTCTATGCTTAAACATAGCCATCAAGATTTGAAAATAGCACTTTGAAACATATCCTCTCTTTTTTAAGGACAGTAGAATGAAGATTGGATGTTGATCTTTTTCTCCCAGTGTTTGGTGCTGAGTATTTCTGTCTCATTTTCTCTATCTCACTGTCATTCACCAAAGACCTTCTTTCCTTTTTAAATTTGTTTCTTAACGATTCATGCAAAGCATCCTAAAAAGGAATTAAAGGTAAAGTTAGTTGTACAAAATGTAAAGTTCTCAATCTGACTAACTGCATCTTTAAACTATGACCATGTTTTAGGACATTTAAGAAATGCCCAGATGGTTTTGACAATTATACTTACATATCCAGATCTATAACTTTCCTTTAAGAAAGGGAAGCTGAAAAGGACAGACCTTAGGAGCTCCACATACTGCATGTGAGATGGATACCTGCAAGTTTTAAGTGAGGAACTTACACTCTGATATACATTTTTTATTGAACTTCTGCATTTTCCTATCTAAGACTTACATTGTCTCCTGGCTCAAGTGGTCGAACAGGGCTTGAATCAACATGTTTTTGAGTCTCTTCTTAGCATGCGACTTCAAGGCAGCCTCGTTATTTGTCAGGGCAGTGAGGACAGCTGGAGGAAACCGAACATTGCAGTTGAACAAAGGCTGGGATGCTGCGGGTGTCAGAATTGCAGGACTCTCTTTCACTGCAATAGAGAAAATTCAGACTTAACACTCTGGAGTAAGCCGTATCACATACAACACAAAACCACGAACATTAGATGTCTTGTTTAATATCTCCAGATCAATACAGTGAAGGGAAGCACTTTTTTGGTTTAGAAGCAGAGAAATCCACCGTTTTAACAAGATCAACAATTGTAGCCCATCAAGAAGCTTTTTTAAAATCCTCGTGGAATTACAGTGTCTTTGTAACATACATACATAAATAAAATAAATAAATATGAATCCAAAATCAACTTGCAAGTATGTTTCGACAAACACACCCCTCTCCTTCCCCCCCTCTCTACACCGCACACTCATTTTTACTTTCATATGTTTAGGCGCAAAAACACTTAATAGCAGGGAAAACCATAACATACAAGAGATGACTCACCCTTTCAGCTGCTGTAAACTTCCCAGGAATTTCACCTGGTCTTTCATTCTTGGAAACAGCCGCTCACTCATTCGTTCAGTCATCTGCATTAGTGTACATCCATCTATTTCATTGTCTGTGACACAGAAAAACAGTATTGTAAAAACATTAAAACTGCACATTGAAGAGCAAAATGCATTGCTAAAAAAAAGAAAAAAAACAGTTGGCTGCAACTACTCATCATGTCACTCAGTAATCATGTTAAAGGAACACGCCGACTTATTGGGAATTTAGCTTATTCACCGTAACACCCAGAGTTAGATAAGTCCAGACATACCCTTCTCATCTCCGTGCGTGCTGTAACGCTGTCTGACGGCTCCACCAGTAGCTTAGCCTAGCACAGAACATGCAGGTGAATGGTTCCAGCAATCCTACTGCTCCGAATAAGTGACAAAATAACGCCAACATGTTCCTATTTCCATGTTGTGGTTTGTAGAGTCACAGCGTGTACAAAAAACAACGTAACATGAGACACAGCCATCTTCTAACCGTAAACAAACCGGGAACTATACTCTAGAAGGGTATGTATCGACTTGTCTAACTCTGGGGATTACGGTGAATAAGCTAAATTCCCAATTAGTCGGCGTGTTCCTTTAAGGTTTAAAATTTGATGCATCTGTGTTATGAGTTCTTTACCATCACATCTGTATGCATCCAGAGCATGAAAGTCCACCTCCTCCACAGCCTTGAACATCAACAGCTCATCAGTTTCTCTGATATGGTATGAATGAAAGTGTCTTGAAAACGCTGTTGCTGTGAAAAGTTTTCCAACAAGAATCCAGTTTGACCGAATATGCACAATCAGAGTTATTTTCACAAACAGTGGTATCTGCTCTGCATGTACAAGATCCAGAATGAAGAAATCCCCGATTGCATACTTAGTAGAGTTCAAGACGATGCATTTACTCTTCCAGAGTTTCTCATCCATGGCAATAGCTGTCTCCAAGTTCAACAAACAAGCCTGTAAGTTTACTGGAAGTTCTTCAGGGGCCAACTCGCTGACGCTGGCTTGTGAGTGATAGTCTTTGATAGGACTTTCAGGCTGCCATTCCCAGCACTGATTGAGCTGATTTCTCTTTGCAAGAGTCTGACATATATTTACAGTTATTGGTGATTCTTGCAACTTTCTTGAAATACTGATGTTTTGCTTCATATCGCATGCACCAATAAGACCGAGGTGCTCCATATTCGAGAATGAGCCGAGGATAATGCACAAGGAAATGCAGTTTAGGCGTGAAGCTTGCAGGAAACAGATCGTTAAAATCTGTCAAAAACAGAGTAATCAGTCCATGTAGATGACTTATCCAATGAGTGCTGATGATTGGGGCAAGAATGATTTCGCCTATTTCACGAGCCACAAGATAGAGCTGCCAAAACTTATTGTCCTTTTCAATCTTAGGTCCAATGAGGAAAGGGAGAGTCCTAAATAATGTCCATTTTTCAACAGCAGTTCCAGAAATATTTCCATTCAGTGCAACCTTTTCAGGTATCAGAACAGATTTGGAAGGGCAATCATTCTGTCCATAGCAAAACTTCCTTAAACTGTCATTAACTACCTGAATGCTTAGAGTTTTATCCCTGTGCAAGGCCTTTAGAACAGACTTCAGAACAAGAGGAACGATGCCCTCTAGAAAGTCATGCACATCTGGCGGGAATGCCTTGGTAGTTTCAAAATATGACAGCTTGCTAAAAATACACGGGCCATTTACACCATATATTGACTTACAACTTGAATCATCCTCAACACATTTTAAAATTGTATGCATGAGTTGTGTCTGTCCTAAGGACACAATTTTCCTCACTAATTGTCGTAGACAGGTCTTTATAATGACACATACAGAATCTACATATTCTACCATTACTGAATGAACCACTGAAACCTGCATGTATGTGAGCAGTGAGATTGTCTGCAGATACAGTTACAAGACCACCTTTGATGCAATAGTTCCTACACTCAAAATCCAGTTGTAATCCACTCTCTTGCAATCTTTGAAGGTCACAAATAAGTGGTTCTAAAAAATGTTCAAATCCATACGATTTCACCAATCTGTGTTTAACAAGTAACAAGAGATGAATATGTCTCAAAGCAGATCTGTGTTTTGGTGGAATATTCCCTACAGTAAAATAAAAGGCAGATACTTTATGTAAAAGTTTATTTGATCCTAAAGGATTAACAACTTCAAATTCATCACTGTACAGCTGAATTCTCAAACGTGGTTCATTAGTGTTGAAAAATGGATTTTCTTGGTAGATTTTGCCATTGTTGAAATCAGTTAATGTGTCAGAAACAGGGGTATCTGGTCTGAAAACCTGCCTGACAACATTATGATCTTTACAAATTAAATTCAACACTTTTAGCAATGGGATGTATTGAAAAGTGTCTTGTTTCCCAGTAGAAGGGTCTACACCCAAGACATATTCAACAGGTTCAATTAAGTTCAAATTCTCAACACAATATTTATGTAGTTGGTATGTGCTACTGACTGCACTGAAGCGGTGTTCTAACAAATTATTGTCTTCACTATTCAGCAGCTGGAGACTTGATACATCAACATTTAAAGTGTGCAAATATTTAGAAAAAATGTCCTTGTAAATGTTGATGAAATGCTTAAAAATTGACTCTACTTCATTGACAACAAATGTTTGAACCTTCCGATTTACAACATTTTTCTCCTGCAGGTTCAAAGAGAACAATGCCAGTTGTTTTTTAATAGTCTCTGTAAAATTCTCGATGTAATCAAATTCTAAAGATAAACTCGTCCCATCACAAGTTTGAGTAGACGCAACAGTTTCTTGGGTTAAGTCCAAGTCTGTGTTGAACTCCAATTCCGGTGCTTGGTGCCTATGTTTCTTCCTGATGTGATTTTGTAAAGATTTTACTGAAAAATACTCTTTTGGACAGTTTTCTAGTCCGCACACAATAGAGAATACACTTTCATTTTGATGATAGATTTGTTGATGTTTTAGTAGCTTCTCATACGTTGGTTTTCTCGTGGAGCACCATGGACACTGATAGGATGCCTCCATCAAACGCCTCACCTATGAAGGCTTGTAGGTACTCCTGAAAATCGTTATCCTTCAGCCAAGTGGAAACTTCACCAACTGTCCACTGCTGTGCCATTATCTGTTAGGAGAGGACAGAAATCTGATTACATTTTATTCAATGCCAGTAAATGATGTTAGAGCCACATTGATTACTCTATATTACAGTAATAAATCCAATTAATTTTTGGTAATTAATAACTCACTTGCTGCTGGAAACGTCGCCAACTGTCCTTTGCTGCTGTGTAAACTTCACCAACTGTCCACTGCTTCTGGAAACTTCACCAACTGTCCTTTGCTGCTGTGTAAAAGTCACCAACTGTCCACTGCTGTTGTGGAAACGTCACCAACTGTCCACTGCTGCTGTGCCATTATCTGTTAGGAGAGGACAGAAATCTGATTACATTTTATTCAATGCCAGTAATTAATGTTAGAGACAAATTGATTACTCTGTTAATAAATTAAAATTAATCTTTGGTAATGAATAACTTAAGGGGAGACACTACAGGCAAAACCATTATTTTTCAAATTTGAGTTTTTGGGCTATTTTTCTCCCATAGCATGTCTTCTTTCAGACTATTACAAAAAAACACACACACACACACACACACACACACACACACACACACACACACACACACATTTAGATGTTTATTTTATTATTTATTTTATCTTTTATAATGCTTCACTACATTTATTTTATATCTTTAGTTACAAGTAAATACAATTACACTCACCTTGTTCAGCTGCAAAATTTAAGTGACATTTACATTAATCCATCAATAATTTTTGTACTTTTACTTAAGTAATATTTTGAATGCAGGTCATTTACCAGGTATTTCGCCAAACACTTGTGATTTGGGAAACTGCGCTGGGCATTGTTCACTGCTTTCAAACCAAACAATCGAGAAAATCTGCAGATGAATCAATCATGAAAATAATCTACTACCTTAACTTAATTGTTTTTGGCTACCAAGAACCTTTAGTACTTGAAAGAACCTTATAAAATGCTTGAAGAACCATTCTCTAAATATAGAGGTTCTTCAATTGTGATGGTTCTTTGTAGAACCGTTAAAGATCCATTATTTTTCTGTGTGTTCTCATCTCCGTGCGTGTCCTAACTCTGTCTGACGCACCCTAGTGCTACCACAATTAGCCTAGCTTAGCACAGATCCTGGAGGTAACCGGCTCCATCTAGCCTAGCTTAGCACAGATCCTGGAGGTAACCGGCTCCAACTAGCCTACTGCTCCCAGTAAGTGACAAAATAACACCAACATGTTCCTATCTACATGTTGTGATTTGTAGAGTCACAGCCTGTACAAATAACAAGGTCACATGAGACACAGCCATCTTCTAACCGTATACAAACTGGGAACTATATTCTCAGAAGGCGAAGCACTGCTACTTGGGTGGAGTGATCTGCTCGCAGCACCTGAGAAGCCCCTTGGTGAGGAGCAGAGAGTAACAACGGTGCTTTTCAGGTGTTGCGCTAATCACTCCGCCCAAGTAGCAGTGCTTCGCCTCTGGGGGATATGGTGAATAAGACAAAGTCCCAATAAGTCGGCGTGTTCCTTTAAGGTCACCTGTCTGTGGGCTATGTTATCACAAAACCATATTTGGTCATCTTGAGGACATCTGAACCATCTCCACGACGACTGAGCAAACTCCATCGGCTGATTTGGACTACTGGATGATGCTGCCAGTCACAGTTACTGTCACTGTCATTTTCTCATCGAGTTTTCTCAGGTTTTAATCACATCTCACTGCAGAGGCCAGACACTGTAAACATTCAGGGCTCGGCCAAACCTAGGGGGGCGTCAGGGGGCATGCTCAATTTACAGCAGCTATGTGCACTATTTTTCAAGCCATTTGAGATAATAGGATGCCTAATCATCTGTACATAATTTGGGGAAAACATGATAGTTGCCAAGCAAAATAATCATCCTGTCGAGCCTACATCCTATTTTGTATCTAATTGTTTTCCAACTGTCTTTATCATTCTGAAACCAGAACACAAGAAATGTTGAGGATGACTCATTTTCACTCCTGCCACCTAAAAAGGGGCAAAAATAGTTTGATGTTACTTTTTTAAGTTACATAACATAGGTAGAGTAATAGCAGCATTAGTAATCTTGAAACTTATTTTTTAGTAGAGTAGAGTTAACAGAATGAAAGGCGATATTTCTCCCCAGTAATACAACTTTTGCTCCATTGATTTGCTGCTCCAGTCAGAGAGACTGAGCGGAAATGACACAAAGTTGAAGTTATTTGAAAACCCTCAAGTCTTTACTCAGCGAATGGAGCTGGCTCAGATGTCATCACCATTTTGTTTTAATCAAACTCTCAAAAGCTAAGAAATGGGCCTTTGACTATAAATATGCTTGATTTTAATAGACTTTGGAAAAGGATTTTCTCATGAGGTTGGAGAAGTGTCTGCAGTTGGCTCAGGCTTACTGTACGTGTTGTTTAGCCTCGGTCTGGTGCTAAAGGGCTTCCTGCGTGTTGTCCTGAGGCAGAGCCGTGAGCAAGTACTGCTGAATGTCTGTGAACATGCAGGCAGTGGCTGAGTGGGGAGGAGACCCTGCTGTTTGCACCAAAAAGACTTTGGTACCATGTAGCTTATATTTTAGCATGTGTTTGTTGTGTTTACATGTGTGTGAGAGTGTGTGTATGTATGTGTGTGTGTGTGTGTGTGTGTGTGTGTGTGTGTGTGTGTGTGTGTGTGTGTGTGTGTGTGTGTACGAGAATGTGAACGGCCAGACAGGGCGAGCACAGCCACAGGACCCAGAAAAGGAGTGGGCTTATCGAGGATCTATCCTTTCCCACACTCTTGTGCTCTGACCCAGACTAGGCCTGCTCTGATTTCCCTGGAGTGAAACTGCAGCAGCTTTGATATTCTGCAGCAAACTTTATCTCTCCAGCAAAGTTAATGGTCAAAAATCAAGACGGGTTGGCTCAGCTGATCACTCAGAGGAAGCTGGTCGTGGTTGAGAGGCAGATCGGGCCCCGGCCAATCGATAAACCGCTCCGCTCTAACACGTTAGCATTCACGGACAGACAGGCTGGGGATAAATGTTCTGCCTTTATTTGGGATGAGCACAGAATGGTGTTAGTCATCACTGCTTCATTCTTTTTCAGTCTGAAAAATGAAGTATGCCATCTATGATATCTTTGTGTATAGTTACTTACAGTTTAAAGCTAAACTGAAATTGAAATATCTTTTGCATTGACATCAGTATATAGATTTTTTTATCTATATACTGATGTCAAAATTTTGACATCAGTTTGTCTGGTCAAAATTGTGATTACAAAAATAAAATAAGTTTACATTGATTTCTTCAGTGCAGTGACCCCTACATTAGTGTCCTCTGCCACAATACACAACCCAACAAAACTAGTTAATTTAGGCTTTTGATCTGGTGTGACTATCAAACCACCAATGGATGTAATAATGTGCGCACACACTCCCATGTCAGAATAACAGACGTTTTTCTGTTCTATACTGTTCTGCCGATACCGTTGCATATGCTGCCAACATTCGCGATTGTAGTAGGGGATAGTTAGCTTCTTCCCAAGTGGAATACGAACTTAACAACATGATGGGTCCTCTTAAATCTTGAATGTTGTAAAGGGACAGTCTGCTGTAACCATACAATTATGTGAGCGCCTTGAAACTAACCCTGCCTCTAAAAACAGTTTCATCCTCTTGTGAAAAATGTTATATAATACCAGAAAATGCATTTCCTGCAGAAAATGTGTGTGAATACTGAATAGCTGAATTGCTAAAGCGAAACTGGATTAATAGCTAAAATCTGTAAGAAGTTGAAGTAGTGAGAAAAGTTGGAAACGTGGGAATTGCTTTAATTGGTGTGAATTTCATTGACAAGTTGAATAACAGTCTTCTGTAGAGCTCCAAACTCTTCTTCCAGTTGGGCTTTAATTTTAGATTTGTCTCCCTCTCTCTGTAGTCTTCGTTTCACTTACTCTGCTTCTCGTTCTAAACGACGCCTTACTGCTGCTGCCTCTTGATCAGCTATCTTCCTTTTAGCTTCTGTTTCTAGGCGCTGTATTTCCAATTGTTCTCTCTCTTGTTCTTGTAACACTTTCAGAACGGCTTGGCTTGCAGCAGCTTCAGCGGCAGCTTCTTGTCGTTTAACAGAAGACCTACTTGAATGCTGTGAGTTGCCTTTCAAGAGAGAATTGACAGAACCCGATTTGTATGTACTTGAGTCAAAGAGAGCCTGCTTCAGGCCAGTCTTGCCTTTCTCCTTCTGGAATTTTTCCATCCAGTCGACTAAGGCTCTGGATACAATGAACTTGGAAATCTCCACACACAGATCCACTCTTAGACGTGTGTCTTGCTCTGGAGTTGAGACTTCACGTAGTTCATCATAAACACGCTGAACGTCTGCAGAAAGACCTGTGACGCAACCAATGATGTCATTAAGCAGATCATCAGGTAAGGGCTCTGTTGACTGTGATAATGGCTTCTTTAAAGATTTGACTTGGGTTCTCCATTTGTCGTAAATGTAGTTGAACCTTTGTTGAAGCGCTTTGATTTTTTCATCTTGCATTTCTCTACCTTTTTCGGTTAGAGTTCTAACCCTTTGACTTCGTCTTGGCTGCTGTGCGTCCTCTTGATCACCAACTTGATCTTCTTCTATGCTATCCCTAACCTGGTTTGTAGGCTCACTTGACTCTGACATTGTCTAATCACGACTTTGAATTTACCCACTTTTGTAAATAAGACCGGTGATGAAACTGTTACGTTTACCTTTAACACTTACTCAAATGTAATGTCACTTAAATGTTATTACTTGTAAGCTTAAATGACTCGAAGGTTTTCAAATATCAGTATTTCAATAAGGCTCAAAATGCACTTAGAAAATTGAAAATGTGCAAAAACAGCTTAACTCACTTTGGATATTACCTTCAAAATGCGTTATGCATGGACTCTGCAGTGTTTATACACTTAAAAACTTAAATATTAAATGGCAAATAACTCACTTATTTCCAAAAACACACTTTAAACTTGAATATAGTTTCCTTTTAACTTGGGCACTGTGTGTCTACAAATGGCAAGTTTCAATTTGAATTACGTGGTCACAAAAGTCAAAACATTTACTACACACACACCACAGAAGCTATATTCACACTCAAATCTTTTTGGCAAACCTTTACAAAAGCCCTCTTCTTAGATTACTCTTGACTTATTAGTGTCCAAAGTTCTTTATGGCTTTGTCTTGAAAACATTGTTCATTAAAAATCTGTGCGTCTTCTTACTTCTGTCTGTGTGCGTGCATGTTTTCGGCTTCGGTCCTTTCATGACAGCTCCGCGCGCTACCGACTGCTGCTGGTCCTTTGAACTTGCCGCGCCTTCAAATAATGTCCACCCGCGTTGATGAACAGTCCGAGTTTTCACATAATTCCCTCGAAGCACTGGCAGACACAAGTGGTTTTCTTGCTACAGGTTTATTTGAAGCTTCTTCTCCAAATCCACCGTGAAAACTAAACACACAGTATAACGAGAAAATAAAGACCACATTAGCTTAATATGAACATACAATGACATGCACAGCATGTAAAATAACGTTCACCAAAGTAAAATACAGACACAAAACAACATACCTCGTTGGCTGCATGCTGTACACAAGGGAATTGAGGTTTCCTTAGATCGCTGACATCCGATATAACAATCTTAAACTTTATCGGAGCATTAAATTGCTGCTTTGCTTGCTGTTAGCTCGCTGACTCTCGTCCCAAAAGGTCTTGCGTGGAGATTTCAAAATAAAAGCACTTTACTCTTACCAAATAAAATCACTAAATAATACTAAATGCAATTTATATAATTCTAAATTATGAAATTGGTTGAAAACAATTATACATTAGTATAATGTAATTGCAACAATTACAGACTAAGATGATCTTTTTAAGGCTCCGTGCTCTAGCCATGACATCACCCACTGTAAGTCACGCAATACACACCCATTATAAACTTTCGGCAAGGAACACTAAACTTAAACTTAATTTTCACAAAAACTGTTAAAGATATCAAACTGTTGAGATAGAACCTAATAGCTGACGTTTTTGTGAATGGTTTATAGTTTGATTGGTGTCTGTAGATGAAAGTATGAGGTAGGAGTAACATTTTGAAGTAGAAGAGGATTTGAACCCTGCTCTCATTGACCTGAATTGTTTAAAAAAAAATGTAAAAGCTTAATATTTTATAAAGTATAAATAGCAACAACATTTTTTGAAGAAGTCCTATCATGTGCTTAAAGAGATGAACATTTTGATATTTGAATGTTTTTTGTAGCTGAACATAGAAATGTCTGAACATGATCATCTAATGTCAACCCAGCAGATCCACTGAACATCAGAGAGAACAAGCTCTGTACAATAAAGCATAAAGTATGGAATAACATTGAGTTCATCATTACAAAACCATGACTGGTAAAGATGAACTTAACACCCCCTGAATATACGTACAATAGATTAAACAGATTTGTGGACTGCTGTTTTGAAGGCACAATTTTGACAATGTCGTCACTTTGACGATTTTTGGATGAGTGTGGGGGGGGGATGATGCAGCCAAGCTGGTGTTGTTTATTGTTGCTTTGGACCGGACCCGGACCTCCAAGTACTGGCGTTATCTCTGTCTCTGGGAAGCATGCAAAAGTGTGGCAGACCCACCCACAGTCCTGAAACACCACGTGCCCTTATCATGCAGCTGTCTAGACTCCCTGGATCTATGGAGACACAGAGTTGAAGTACTCCTCTGCCTGGAAAGGTTAAGAGGTTATGTTGGACATTGACCGAATGAGACCTGGGGTACCACTGTCTTAACGACGCATATCTTTTTGGTTTTGTAATAATATGATATTGTGAATAAGGGGAAGGAATTTATAAGCATTATGCTTCCGCCTGCTCCTTCTCGAACTTATCCTTTTTTTTTTGTTCTTTGTTAAATTCTGATTGATTTGTCTACGTTTGTGTGTTTTTTATTTTTATTATTTTCTTTTCTTTTAAGAACATGCTGTTGATGGTTCGAGAAAAAAAAAAAAAAAAAACTTAGATAGCGTGAGTTAGTAAGCTGGAAATTCCACCACATATGTCCTTTCACAAAAAGGGAGGATAATTCAAATTTATGACTTCATGATTATTTCCTCATTTCTCTATTGACCAAAGTATTAATAACTTTAGCAGTCATAACTCTTCACTTTTCACCTCGGTCAACAGTCATGAGATACTTCCGAAATCCATCCCTCCTCCGTCATCCAGCCTGCAGCTGCTGCAAACAGCTGTGGTCACATTCTCTTATGGGCATCATTTAATTGTTATCATGCAAAGCCCCTTTCTCCCCGAGGAGAGAGCGGTTTTCTATGATAACAATTAATTTGTCACTCCCTGCAACAAAGTCACTTCGGTGTCCTCGATTGCCAGCTGTGTCTTCGCTGCAGAATAATGGCTGTTTTTGTTGTGATGCTGTGTGACTGCGCAGCTGCAGAAATGCTGGTGGTAAGCCACAGGTTTTATTATGAGCTGTTCGAAGTAGCAGTTGGAAACAGATGGTCCACAGGATTCCAATAGGTTATTTTCTTACCAATTATTTCAAATTTGTTTGCTTTTTGCCAAAAAAGTGGAATAAAAACAAAAATAATTCACAGAGTTGTATCAAAATCTGCTTTATTTGTTTGGACTTAGACATTTGTAAAAATAAAAAATAAAAAATACAGAAATAAAAACTTTTAAATAAATAATCTGCATAAATAAAAGATACGTCAAGCAAAACAATAAAGGTGTGTGCATTTCAAAAGTGGCCTTCTTACACAGACTTGCTGCAAAAGTACTGTATATTTTTACATTATCTATCCCTTAACTTCCCAATCTTCTCTTTTTTACTTCATTCTCTCCCCTTCCTGCCTCCCAACTGTTAATCACCCCCCCTCCCAGCCCTCTCGCTGTCATTTCCCAATCCTCTCCAGTGCAGCAGTTCAGTGAAAGCTCTGCTCTCAACATTCTCAATCTTCATGTGACCTCCGGGACTCTGGTCCGGATAACTTTCCTCCCCAGTCAGGCCTCCCCCTCTTGTACTTTCACTCTGCCTTTCTTTTCCTCTCAATGCACTCCATTTTACGGCTCTCGTCTTTGTTTATCCTGAAAAGAGTGAGGAAGAAAACTGGGATTAGGCCAAAGGACTAATAGAAAACATCTGGAGGTTTGTGCAACGAGTCACATGTTAATATTTGAGCCAACGTTTTGTAATAACCCCTTCTTATTTGCAGAAAGTTTTCTGTCTCATTGACTTTGTTTTTTAATAGTAAGAGTAAGATTAAACTGGAGTGTAAACTTGTGAGGTTTTGGCTTTACTAAATATGTTCTGATGCTACATATCGGGGCCAAATGAAGAATTCTTTTGGTGTCATTTTCTGCCCCGACTTTAATGAAAGCAGTGCAAAAAATCCCGCTGTTTCTGCAGGATTCAGCCAGTTAAGTGCAGCTCAAATGCCTTTTTGAAAAAGGCTTGCATTTGTGTGCAGATGTAAGCTCAGATGGTATAAAGTAAAGAACTGTCGACGCCAACTACTTCATTCAAAAGTCAGATTTAAAGCAAAAATCTATCCAAGGTCAGTCGAGTTGAAGTGATGTTACTGTGTGACAGCTAAGCAGTGATTGTGTGGATTATTTGTGTGGTGTAACTTACCTTTCCCAGCATTTCAAAAAAGCCTTGGCCATCTTCCCCTCAGTGTTTATACAGAATTTCCTGGTGGAGTTGTCGGCATTGTTCATGGTTACACTAAAAAATACAAAACAAGAAATCCAATTTTGGATCAAAATCCACACAATGCTGATGAGATTCTAAATTAAATAAAGCTGCAGGTATTAAAAATTAAAAATTCAAATTTAAACTTACATAAATTCAGTGTTATCACATCCAGGATGCCTTTCAAGGACTTGGAAATCTGACATATTGCCTGCGATGAACTTGATTGTGTTGAGACATGAGCAGCGTCCAATAGAGACTTGAGCTGCATGGAAAAGTTTTTTAAAAAGCAGTTAGGTGTGCAACCACAGGAACTAGTCACACGGTTTAAACACATACACAGCATCAATTAAACTGTTAGAATGAGAGTAGTACAGTCTCTTTTACAGCATTTTGAAATGTTTGTGTATCACCATACTGTAAAATTCCACTTTAACCATTATAAATGTTGCTTTGACTCACCTTGATAGAGCTGAATACAAACTGCAGCTACGACAACCAGCAGGAGAGTGCAGCGTTTCTGTGACAAGGCCATTTTTCTGCGGAGAGACAAGCAAGTCCAGAGATCCTTCGGAGGAGAGCAGGTTGAAGTGCTGCTGTGAGACTCTTCCCTTCCTTTTATAGAGCAGCGCGGAGTGGGTTTTCCCAGAGTCCATGCTTTTTCCCGTCAGGCCAAAGCTGAAGCATGCTCTGGAATTTCCACACTCACTCTGGAGACACTGGAATGTGCTCAGCACTCCTTTCACAGACAACGTAGGGAAAGGGAAAGAGAAAAGGATTATGAACAAAGAGACTCCACTACTTATTTTTACATACTTTATGGCACACTTTTCCACGGCATGTCCAGGCAAACCAAACTTAAATTAAGGTGTTATCAAACAAGACGAGGTGGGAGGTTTGCTTTAATAGCTCAACTTTACTTTGGTTTTTCAATTCTGATTAACAGCTAAAAGCTGTTACTGTATAAAATGAGCCTGAAGCATTTCTTTACTCTGCTTATGTAGATAAAAAAAATTAAAAAAATCACATCTGTTATTATGATTAGGCTTTATTAGTTTCTTTTTGTTCTGAATAATGAATACTGCATATGAAGTTATGCGCTGTAAACATAAAGAAAAATAGGAAATAAATATACATACTATAAAGTATGTCATGAGACTCAGAAATGTCTGACCAGAATCCTCCACTGTCAACCCAGCAGATCCATTTAACATCACAGAGAACAAGCTCTGTACAATAACACATACAGTATGGCATACCTTTGAATTCATCATTAAAGAACCATGATTGGTAGAGACTAACGGAACACTCCCTGATAGTAGATCAAACTGGTAGATTATATCTGCTCCTCACCAAGAAATACTGTAGCTACAACACATAACTCTCTGTAAAACATTTTTTTACACACAAAAAACACACACACACACACACACACACACACACACACACACACACACACACACACACAGACACACACACAAATTAGATACAACATGTTAATTGTTAGCCTTTAGGTACTGGTATGCACAAGGTTGTAACTTTGGGTTGGGAAGGGGGGGCACAAAACAGGGAGTCTGGGGGTGGGGGGGGGTCCTCCGCCAGAAAAAACGATTCCTTTTGAATCCCATTTCTACATATTTTGCATTGGATTTTGCATAACCATGGTTATGCAAAATCCAGGAAATAATTAAGTTGACCATCATAATAAATGATGCCAGAAAGAATAGTACTTAACTATAAGAGACCATAAGAAAAATATTTCTTACTTTCTTTATTGTTTAAAATAAGGGCCAATAACCCAGACTTATAGGCTTAATAAAGTATCAAACAAATTTGACAGTTGGGGGGACACAAATGGGATTTTGAAAAGTGTGTGTGTGTGTGGGGGGGGGGGGGGGGGGGGGGGGGTGGTAATTACGCCCTAGGGTATGTATATGTTGAACTTTGGACAGAGCAGGCTGGCTTTTCCCCCTGCTTCCAGTTTTTATGCTTAGCTAAGCTAATCCCCTCTGAGCCCTAGCTTCATTTTTATCGTACAGATAGAAGAATATATGTGTATTTCCCAAGATGTCAAATTATTCTTTTAGAGTTTGATGTATAATTAATTGATAAATAAATGATCTTAAAATATGGATTAAGTCCAGAAACACAATTTTCTTTTTTTTTTTAAACAATAACTTAATTAAAGATTGCATGAAGCTAGAGTAAGAGCAGTTAGTCTGAAAGAGGCGTCAGGATCATAGACTGTAAAAATAATGGCCAAAGCTTCAGGGTCTAAAAAGTGAAGCAAATGCGGAAGTGCCTTAAAGCTGCATTCTATCTCATTTCCAGCAGGGGGCGACTCCACTGGTTGGAAAAAGAAGTCAATTTCTATACAAGTCTATGAGAAAATGAGCCTACTTCTCACTTGATTTATCACCTCAGTAAACATTTTAATAATGCGTTTATGGTCTCAATCGCTAGTTTTAAGTCTTCTGCAATACAGCATTATGTTAATTTTGTAAATTATGGTCCCATCCCCCAGCAGGGGATGCTTTAGGGGCGGGGCTACAGCGACCTGTCAATCATGATAAAGGCTTAGCGATGCTAACCATGGCACTGTGGACATTGAAATAGCTGTAAACTTATTTTTGGAGTGCTGTCCATGTTTTCGTCTTACACTTTGACCATCTCACTGTGTTTTCACTTCAGCAAAGTTAATTGGAAGTCCTGTATCCGGAGGACCCCCTTTACCTGCCGGTAAATCTCTGCTGGATGACTCACAGGGTTGCAAGGGCTGAAGGGTTGAAAATCAGCAACTTTCCCTCTTTAGCGTTTAGCTTAGCGCAACCAGCCCCCGCCTCTTGTCAACAATCGTCACGTCCAGTTTCAAAACGGCAGTCCACAAACCAATGGGTGACGTCACTGCTGCCACATGCATTCATTTTACAGTCTATGGTCAGGACTCTCTATCGCCCCTTCACGAGAGGTCTGTAGTTTTAATCCACAGAAAACTCAATACAAACATAAAAAGTGGTTAATGTGCTCTGGTTGCTTTACCAACATTGTAATGTAAATGGTATTGTTAGTGTAGCAGGACATAAAGCCTGGCTTTGCCTGATTAGGATTAAAACAACTGTTTTAATGGCTTCATTTCACAGGGGAGAATTGCTTCATGGGACAAAACCATTTGGTAGCATGGTCAGCAGCATTTGTCTAGAGATAGGAGAACATGAGCTGATACAAGCTTCTGCGGTTGGGGTTTCAGCTGTAAACAAAAAGAGATGGGTCAACTAATTGATGGCCTCAGGCCTGGACTATGAAGCAAAATTTGGCATTAATGAGGTATCACGACGGTGGATCACTTTTTACCGGGTTAAATCGCCGTGGTAACTAATGCTGAACACCTAACCTGGTCGGGAGCAGGTTATGTTGGAGATTAGAGATCAACCGGTGTAAAAGCAATGCCTACTGACCAATCAATACTCGGTTGATAACGGCATCACCGTTGTTAGAAGATCAGGTGGAGCTCGGTGGGCAGAGAGAGACAGAGAGAGAGAGAGAGAGAGAGAGAGAGAGAGAGACAGAGAGAGAGATAGAGAGACGGAGAGAGAGAGAGACAGCGAGAGAGAGACGGAGAGAGAGAGAGAGAGAGAGATAGAGAGAGAAATAGAGAGAGAGAGAGAGAGAGAGATAGAGAGAGAGAGAGAGAGACAGAGAGAGAGAGAGACAGATAGAGAGACGGAGAGAGAGAGAGAGACAGCGAGAGAGAGACGGAGAGAGAGAGAGAGAGAGAGACGGAGAGAGAGAGAGAGACAGCGAGAGAGAGACGGAGAGAGAGAGAGAGAGAGAGAGAGAGAAATAG
The DNA here is from genome assembly GCA_023566125.1 of Zingel zingel. NCBI lineage: Eukaryota > Metazoa > Chordata > Actinopteri > Perciformes > Percidae > Zingel > Zingel zingel. Next base: position 7,388,722 of record CM042317.1, on the reverse strand, counting down.
AGAGAGAGAGAAATAGAGAGAGAGAGAGAGAGAGAGAGAGAGAGAGAGACAGCGAGAGAGAGACGGAGAGAGAGAGAGAGAGAGAGAGAGAGAGAGAGAGAGATGCGCTCATAAAAGTTAAAACATTTAGAGACCGACAACTCCGTTAACATTCCCTGATGGGTATTTTTATGAAAGTTATAGATTTTCAGTGGAGGGAATTATGTATAGGCGATTCGTCAGCTTCTTTTATTTGCTCTCACGATCGCTTACCACTGTCAGGGTTGCAACTGAAATAATAGGCTAAAGCAACGGCAGTTTACGGAAAGCACAAGTGTAATTATGGTCAGATCTTGGTCCTGACTGATGGGGAAGTGATATTGTTAAGTGTTGTAATTTACGCATAACAGCGTCGGCTATTTTTTTTGCCAGCTTTCCTTCTGTTTTAGGAAGCAGCGACTGTATTGTGTTTTGCCTGTAAAACCGTGTCTGTGTTCTTCATATTTATGTAGAATTATAGTTTGCATAGGTTAGGTGAAGCCGGGTAACTGAAATAAATCCAGGGCATGTTGATCTGGATTCGTAGTACAGGCCTCTGGAGAGTCATCTGTAAACAACAAATGCCTCGTGTTTATAAAATCACATTAGCGTAAGGAGACTTTTGTAGCCTGGACTCTGACCACAGAAACTCTCTAACCAAAACAAAAGGTCACTGGCATGGCAAATCCTCTGCCGTACCAAACTGAGCCAAAGTCAAAATGATTCAGAGGAAGTCTTTACAACGGCGTCCTGCAGTCCAACACAGTCTGTAAACGCAGCCAAAAAAGAAATGACAAAGCAATTATTTTTCACTGTGACATATTATTAGGTGTTTATCCCTCATCTCTATTGTTGATGCACTTTCTTAGTCCTTGATAGAATACAATTACAAGTCATACTTTAATTTACTTGAGGCTCTTTTTTATTAAGAACTTTACTTCGAAGCCGACGTGATTGTACAGCACATTACAGATCAGACAGATCATCACATTTCAATTTTATGTGTCTATGAAAACATCTCATACTCCCGGTGGCAGGAACTGTAAAGTCATCAGACTCTGAGCTTGTAAACCTGAACACAAAGATGAGATACTGTAGTTGTAACTCTGTATTTTATTATTCAAACATTTTATAGAGTAACATTAAATCAAGACTTTGATATGTGACCTCCTCAGTGATTTATATGTCCACTGTCATTTTCAATAGATTAACTAGCACTAGCTTTGTTTATTTATTCAGTCAACACATAGGCAAGCAAATAGGCACATGTCTGCCCTGCATGCTACCTGTTTAACCTTAAACATTTTCCAATCCAAGTCATTAAACAAAAAAATGGCCACAACTAGGCCTTGAGGCCACTTTTGCTGTAAGGAAATATGCTAAATGCTGTCAAGTGATCAAAAACAGTAATCTGCAACACACTCAGTCCAGCAGATTTCTCACTCTAGTAAAATACACCAACAATAAACAGCATGGACATAACTGAACACACACATCAGCCCACAAAAACATTTTTCTCATTACTCAATAATGTGCACCAGATTTTAGTATCTATATTTCATCAGTGTTTTGCTGCAGCTGCATCTTTGAAAGAAAACAACTATATTGTTAATTCAAGTCAAGTACATTTTATTTATAGAGCAACAAATTGTAACTTTATTTTAACCTCATGACACTTTTAAAACAGTTTCCCCAATAATTGTACAGGCCGTGTCTATTGTTTTTCCAACCCAGTTTAGATGAAAAAAAAGCCTTGACGCAGTGCCAACTGTGCTGTGATTGGCTAGTGCCCGGTGCCTCAGCTATGCCACATTTAGAAACTTGAATTGAGCCAGGGCTGGCGGTAGAGGAGAGAGGCGACACCCACCAGCGCGCTCACTCTTCAGCACATTTTCTGTGACCAGTGTAACATGAAAACATGGTTGAATTAGCATAAGCTAACTAGCCAGTGGTTTCATCTAACAGTGTGTTCCATTTGTACTTGGAAGTCGGATATTTCAAGGTCAAAGTCGGAAATACCCCCTGACCTCGGCTTTCCAAGCACGGAATTCGGGCAACTACCGAGTACCCCGAGCTAAAAATCCAACATGGCTGCTCTGTGCATCAACAGTAGTGAAATCTGTGGTAACATACAGTTATTAGCACTTCTGTGTCATTTGTAACTCACTAAATCAGTCGTACACACATCGCTGTCCATATTCTATCTGTGGACAATGTTGTTAGGCTGTTTGTATGCACAAAAAACGTGTGTAAAACGTAATGTGTTGTTATAAACTGGCATTGCTAACAATGGCTAACCTGGCTAGAGCTAATGAAAACAATCAAAGTCCGACTTGTAAATGGAACGCATTCAACTCGGGTGTGACATCATTCCCAGCTTCAACTTCAGAGTTCTGAGGTCAGTGGAACGCACTATAAACTGTGATGGAAAAACAAGAGATGCCACTAGGCCAGAAAGACTTTTTTTTAATGACAAAATAATGCCAAATATCGTTTTTTTCCCGTGTGTCAATCAACGAGGCAGAGGTCTGTGGTTAGTTCACGTCTCGGCCTCTTTGTTTTCTGGAAGTAATGTAGTGTTTTATGTAGAGTGAGCATTGGACAGGACTCCGTTTAAAAAATGAATGCTTTTAAATGCCACTAATAACAGGAACAATAACAAAAGAGGGACAAGCGCTCGTTTGTGAAACACTAATGTAAAAATAAAATATATATATAAACAATTAAAATAAAATAACAATAATATATCACAAAAGAAGTGTGGTTGTGTAGGTTTAAATGTATGATTACATTTTAACTGTGAAATGTCACTAGACACTACTGTCCGTTGGGTTGAACATTGTGTAGTGTTGTCATGTTATCCTGTACCCCTCTTTCTAAAATATTTACAATTTTATATAAGTATATATCTGCATATATATTCAGATATTGTGTATGCATTATTGTTGTGATTTTTGTAAACATTTTGCAACTATTGTGATTTCTGATCATATATTACAAGGGTCGAGTGTATGTTTTTTTTCTCATCACATGATTGTGACATCAGCGAGATTAAGTTAATTTCATGCCTCTATTTTACAGGCTTGAAACGTTTCCCTTTTTTTCTAATAACGTTTGGGGAGATTTAATCCAGTGTGCATATATTCTCCTTTTTTTCCTTTAAAAAGACGTAAGTCAGTGTATGCGGTCCCTGGGTGTGTGGTCCTGGGTCAGTTGTGCCTCACAGGCACAGCAGACTTTTTGACTTGCACGGAGAAAAAGCACAGGTGTAATTAATATTGTTAACGATGGCTGCAGTCCGTTTCAAGCCCTGCTTTTGTATATGCTGGCTTGAGCCATCGTTAGCTTTAGTGCTTTCTCTTGCCATGACAAGTCAAAATGACTGCTGTCCCTTAACTTGGCAAATAATAACCTTAATGTTGTCCTCAGGTCAAATTTAACCCATTTTCAAAGTTTCTATATCAGAAATATGGGTTTCTTTCAACCAAATTGCCCAAAAATAACATGAATGGTTCCATACAACGCTCTTTGCAAGTAAAATGAAGGATTAGTACTTTGGGTGTTTTATTCAACTGCCATTACCAAACTGAAATGATCTGAAAACAGTAGTACCTGACTAAACTGTGATATATATATATATATATATATATATATATATATATATATATATATATATATATATATATATATATATATATATATATATATATATTTATATATATATATATATATATATATACATATCAGTCTGTGATAATCCATCAACATACATTTTGTGAATCTTAACTAGTCAGTTAATTCACAATTTGCTTCTCTTTTTTTTTTTTTTTTTTTACTCAAATTAGGTATAATTTCATATAAATTAGGTTACCATGAATTTGAAAAAAAAAGTGTAAAACCAGTGGTAATAAGTTGGAATGAAGTTGGCTAAGGCGATGTAACACAGAATTGATCATGTATATGCTTTATAAACTGGCAAAACAGACCGGGTCAATTTTAACCTGAGAAGACAACCAGTGCATAACCGACGGGAACACAACACAGGGTTAAATAGGCTTTCTTTGCACACAGGTCAGTTTAAACATTAGGCTTGTTTTTACATTTCAGCTCCAAGGTTGGCCCATAAACATTACAGAGTGCAGTACAGAGTTCTCTCCAAAATCACAAAACACCTTACATGTATACTAACTTTTGCCTCATTCACACTTCACATTCTTAAAATACAATTTATGCGATTAAGACGGAGTCGGTAACAGGTTAGATTAATGAGGCTCACCATTTATGTCACTGTCCAAACATTTTCTGTCATGGCAACTTTATTATTACAGGGATTTTTTCTCCCAGTGTTTCCAGTAGTGGCATTATCGTACATATGGATGTGTTCCCACACACAGAATGCCACCTTTAATCCTTTAATTAAATAACAAAATATGGCAACACAAAGTAACAATGGAAACTCCTTTTATTGTACTGTACCATACGGTATGGTAGTTAGATAAACCACCATTACAACTGGAAAGGATTTTGTAGTGTTTAAAAAAATCATAAATTCAACTAATAAAAATATTCAACAACACTTACAGCATATTTGGGGTATTACTGTAGGTCTATTGTATTGTGGGACTTCATGGTTCCTGGACGTGAGCTTTTCCCCACTCAAAAACACAGCAGTCTCTCTTCCCAGACTATTTAAAGGGTCAGTTTTCTCAAATTACTAATAAAATTACTATTTTCTTAATAACTTGTACTATACCTTCTGGTATCTACAGACCCAGTAGCAGACATATATCCATGGGCGGGCCCACTGTAAACATAGTGCTGGCACGTGAGTGTATTGATCAGGCTGATTATACAATTATAAGCACATCCTCCCTATCTATACTGTATGTAGAATATGCATGTAACACAAAGTCATATGCTGGGCTGAATTTCCACTGATCTGAAGGCAAGGCAATTTTATTTATATAGCACATTTCAGCAATAGGGCAATTCAAAGTGCTTTACATTAAACATTAAAAGCAATTAAAAACAAATAATAAAAAACAAAACAAAAGTAAAATCAGATAAAATACGAGAATACAATTCATAGTGCAGTATAAGAAATTAAAGAAAGGCAACATCAAAAAGAAAGGTCTTCAGCCTTGATTTAAAAGAACTGAGAGTTGCGGGGGACCTGCAACTTTCTGGAAGGTTGTTCCAGATGATGACAAGATGTGGACGTGATTTTGAACCAGCAGAAGGATACAGGTAAACATGTCATAAACAGGCTAACCTCTGTAGGGGGGTCCGGGAACGAAGGAGCACCTTGTGGAGCACCATGCAGAGAGAGAGCTGAGCTCTGTAGCATCTAAACATATCTACTTACTGTCGCTGATACAGCTGAGCTGTGACCAAGGTCGGTTGCCGACATCATGGAGCTCTGTAGCGACTTAAAGGTGCCCTGCCACACCACACCGTTTTTACTTGTATTTTTTGAAATATGTTAGGGCCATATGTGTTTGTGTTCCTCTGTCAGCTCTAGCCACTGAAAAGAAATAAGTTGAGAAATCAGGCCAATTACAAAAGCTGGTCAGTCTGACGTGGTGTTGCCTGAGCTCATTACTGTTCATGAGCTCTCCCAGTTGAGCTGAGTAAAGGATGGTGATAGCCAGGCTCTCATTGGCTAGCTGTTAGCCAATCAGAGTCAAGCAGCTTACCTCGTTGAATTACACACATCGAGTGTTCCTGCAGACTTTCTATACCACGCTAGAATGGCTTGAAACAAGGTAACCAAGGCATTTTTTCCACAAAAAATGTTACAGAGGCCATAGCAGAACTTTAGACATTACCACAAAGTAATGAAATATGTGTGGTAGGGCACCTTTTAACAACTAGCAGCTGCCGCTCGGCGTCATGGAGCTCATAACCAGCCACTGTAGCCGGCGTCACGTGACCAGCCATCGGTCTCCTAGTTTCGTATGATATCTTACGTTTTGGTGTGCATACATTTTCGTACGATATCATACGGACCTGTTCATAAGAATGTGCTGGCCCAGGACTGGGTATCTTCCCATCCAAAGTTTTGGACTGTAGGTTTTGTAGGTTAGTAGATTATTGGAATTTAATTTGTGATGCTAACAGCATTTGTTTTAAAGCACAAATTAGCAATAGCTGTGACTTACTACGCCCATGCGTCCGTACGTTCATGCATTCATACACGCACAACAAACACTTGACCTCCATGCTAAGTTTCAGCCTCCTAGGGCCAAAACTGGGGCCACCAAAGGCTGGGAAAACCTTTTTGGAATTACCAACCCACAGAGCAAGCTATAGAGCTGCTGATCAAAATTCAACATCTCCTTTCAGAATCAGGGGCCAAAACGATAGAGCTAAATAAGAAGAACTCACACTGCAACCAAGAGATGATTTATGCTCCGATTAACCTGAACAGTGCAGCACTCTGTCTTGTGAAATAATAAATGCAAAGTAAACGTTCTGTGACTGTTTTTGTTAGATTGTCAGGAAACGGAATGTGGAAAAATGTTAAGGCACCCACACAAAAACCTGTTTCCCTTCCATGACTGCAGTTCATGTCTAGACTGGAGCCTGCAGATATGAATCCAATGTTGTCTTTATGCTCAAATTTGTCTAAATGTTTAATTGTTGTATTTCATGCAGATGATTAGTAGTTTGTGAGATGGATTCTCTTGATGAATGCTGAGATGTTGCAGTATTTTCTGACACAAAGCTCATTTTATCTTTCTGCTTTCTTCAGCTGTATTTTACGGTGGCCGACAGGGGCAAACGCACTGCAACTTAACAAAACACACGCAAACAGACTAAACACAAGCAAATTAGGAAAACATCTTCATTAATTTGGCAACACATTCACAGCATTTAGCAAATGCGTTGCAAATACACACAACACAATTAATTACACAAACGCACTGCAAATATAGAAACGATGCAAAAAGAAGAGCATACAAACTCAACAAAAAAAATGCTGCATCCAGACAACGGATGTTCTCCAGACCTCTAGGGGGAGCGCTGAGTGGAACAGCTTGATTTTCGACCCCACTGAGAGAGAGAGACAGAGAGAGAGAGCGAGAGAGAGAGAGAGAGAGCCGGGCCACGTTCAATCTCAGAACGGTGTGCACCGTTGTGAAACGGTGTGCAATTGCTTTGAGATCATATGTTTGAGATATGTTTTCTCTAGTTTGTTGGGTGTGTCTCTAGGTCATTGGCTCAGGTCACAGGTGATACCCAATCAGCAGAGACGTGTCTGTAAACTCATGGTAATAAAAAGGCAGAGCGCTCTCTCCCCGTGGGGTCAAAAATCAAGCTGTTCCACTCAGCGCTCCCCCTAGAGGCCTGTGGGACTTCCCTTGTGTAATCTGGATGCAGCGTTTTTTGTTGCATTTGTTTTCGGGGGTTGTGTGCTTTTCTTTTTGCATCGTTTCTGTATTTGCAGCGCGTTTCTGTATTTGGTTGTGTTGTGTGTATATGCAGTGCGTTGGCTAAATGCTGTGCATGTGTTGCCAAATTAATGAAGATGTTTTCTGAATTTGCTTGTGTTTTGTCTATTTGTGTGTGTTTCACACAGTGTTTGCCCCTGTGGGCCACCGTAGTATTTCATATTTAAAGCCACACTTGTGAGTGTTTTCACATCACACAGGTCTTTGGGATATTACAGCCAAACTTTGAATTAACTACAGCAAATCTGTTTTATATCACTCCTCTGGCACGCTGCTGTGTATCTTATTGCAGAGCACCGCTCACAGTAACCCATACCTTTTGTAATTTAATGAGTTTTGGAGAATAGATGATATCTTCACCTCAACATCATTGTGGATTCAATTAAAAGCAAATCTAATGTTGTCAACAGACAAACTTTTCACGACATTTATCTTTTTGAGTTATCCCTTGTGTTGACTTCGGGTCACATTGGCCTGTTTTAAATTTTTGTTTTATATCAGAAAATATTGGACGTAGAAATAAGCGCTGAAAATGTCTAGAAGAAAAATTTAAAAATTTTAAATGTTGGAAAAAGCAAAAACAAATTGTGAAAAAAGGCGTCACAAATGTCAGAAAAAAAGTGTTTTTTTCAAGGTTGAAACGAAGACAACACAAGGGTTAAACATCTGTTTTTCCATTCTGTGTGCCTGATGCATGCAGTGTTGCACAATGTGTATGAGCAATTTAGGGTCAGATGGGAAAAGACTTGCAGGCTTCTTCTGTGGAAGCTTCTCCAGGGGGGCTGCTCGACTCCCTCCCTCCCTCACCACATGCTTGTTGAACGTAACTCCGGCTATTCCTGCCAAGACCGAGCTGGAGACCATTTCCACATGGTCACAAAACTTCAGGGAAAAAGAAACTAAAAGTAGACGTTTGAACATGAAGCACAGCCTGAAAAGATAATGAAGGACAGCAGTGTTTAGAGGCCGCTGGGATGTTTAGAAGTCAAGGAACAAAGTCACTGCTGAAGCGTGAGTCATGTTTTTCTCACAATTGTTTTATTTAATATTGAACGAAATGTTTTTTAAAGACACAGAAAATAACTGAAACTGTTGTACAGCGCAGGGATCATGAAGGTGCTTTATTGCTTCATTCAAGTTGTTTAAAATGCCTAAATTAAAACAAATCAATAGGAAGTAAAGTGAAATACAATACACATTGTTATAGGTATTACAGCATGAAAAAGTCATGTCATAATAAAAACTATTTATTTAAAAAAAAATTAATTTCCTTATGACACTGCAGACATAAAAATGATTTACATATACAGATGTGATTTCACCTTTTTACTTCATTTTAGATCTGCCTCAGTCTCTCAGCAGCATCTGAAAGCAAAGTATCTTTGAATATTTAAAAGAAGATCCAGATCCCAAAGAGATTTTACATTTTCAGTTCATTTTGGGGGCTCCACCCAACTTTTATAATGTCATTTTACATCTTTCATATTTGGGCCTTCAGATGAGTCTCGTAGGAAAAATCAGGGAGTGTATCCTTAAATATATTGAAATCATCGGGACCCAAAACCCACAGAGAGTTGACATTTTCCGTTTGTTTGGGGCCCCCCTGGTGGCTGAGGGCCCCTACGCAACCACTTAGTTTGCTCACACCTCAGGCTGCTCATTTGTTTGTTCTGCCCTTGATATTTTTCCCTTTTCATCTTTTGTTTCATGTGTTGCACTCTTTTAGCACTTCAAAGGAAATACATATCACTTTTGGAAAGTGGCTGTACTCAATTACTTCTTACACATAAATGAATCATGCAACGTGGAGCTGATGTCAAAGCATGCATGCTGCAGGGGTAGCTGAGTAAATCCAGTCTGTTCTCCCCGTTAATCCTTCCTTTGGCTCACACCAGGCCTGCAAACAGGGATTGTGCAACCACCATGTCCAGCAGGATCTGTTTAAGATGCAGTGGTGAATCGCAGTTTGTTTGGTCAGTTAAATTAAGTGATATATCTGAGAGTTCAACTGGAATCCAGGGTGCGTAGGTAGATGGAGCCACAGGTGTTACCCCGGGGCGTGTGCGCACCATCCAGCGGCGGGGACCCCTGAGGGACCCGTGGAAAGGGTAGGGGGCTGGCTGGGAGAGCTTTCTGATGGAGTCCACATACTCCTCCATGGTGTGTGAGGAATCATCCTGGTCCTGCATCTCGTTGATGGTGGGAAGTCTGTCCACCGTGGAGAGGAGGCACCTGGGCTTCATCCTGCAGAGGAATGCATGTCTTTTAATGTTGCTATTGTGATACTGTGATGTGAACATCAAAGGTGATTCCATCTTTTTATCAAAAAGGATATCCTGCGCTCCTGTGAGCCATTCCCTCATTGAGACTATAGATCACAACGTTTGTTGACAATAACTTCCGGGTAAAAAAACTCCTGCGTCACGTACAAACAAATTAACGGATGAACACTCATGTCATGTTTGATGCTTTTATATGTCAACACTTTCATTAACATTAAGTTGGAGCCCTTATTTACTGGGCCCCAGACTAAAGAAAATGACACCACCCAAACTAGATAGAGAGATAGATAGATAGATACTTTAATGATCCCCAAGGGGAAATTCAATTCAACTAGCAGTCAGTCAGACCGGGGTGAGATGTTGCTGTTCCTAACGCTAGATTTGGTTTATCAAAGACGCTAGCAAAGCAACACAGGACAGGAAATAATCACAGCAGAAACATCAGACAGGTCGGACCTCCGTGTTTAACTATATATCTTTAAACATTACAGTTACGGATGAAAATGACAACAGAAATAAACCAGTTTGCCAATTACACAAATCTATGCTATAGCAGTAATGGCAGAGTCAAATGGATTTAATCAATGGGAAGAACCTGAAAGGGCAAAAGTCAAAATTTAAGACAGAGTAGTCTGTAATGTAAAGATCCTCCCAAATAGTGACATGTAGTTGGAATATTATTTTATGGCTGCAGCATTCATTCCCAACCCCACACCCTGCCGCCACCCTCACATCAAAAGAAAGTCTCTTTTAAAAGTGTTATTATTATTTGGAGTTTTTTAGTTAGCTTTTTGATTACTATAATTTATATAAATCTAAATCTAAATGGACCAGTTCTTTCGGGGAACATTCATCTAAAAAAAATCAACAGCTGCTTGTAAACTCAGCTCACTAAACTGTAACTAAAGTAACTTCCTCAAAACATTGTAGGGGAGACCTGGGATAGTTGTAACATTTTTGACATTTCTGTCTGTATCTTGGAGCTCTTTTAAACCAGTGGGTTCGAAATGTGATACAAACTAGATCCATGTGTCTGTTATTAAATGGTGTAGCTGTTATCTCTGCAACTGAAAATGGGTCAGTCACAGGGTGCTGCTTTACTTCTTCACATGTGTAATAAGGACTAAACAGAGCAACTTGTTCCTGATTGGAGAAATTGGACGTGTTACAACCTGACCTGTGTTAAAACTATCCCCGGTCTCCCCTAGCTATGTTTTTCTATTTGTAACGTTTCACTTTCCAGAAACCTTCTAAATATAATATTAATACAGACCTGACAAATAAAGCATTGCAATTCTTTTCTCCCAAAATGAGGATCTAAATGTGTTTTCAGAGCCCTCTTCATGTTGTCAAGAATAACATTTTGGTGCACAAACAAACCTGGTTGAGAAATATTGAATCTAAAAAGTAGAATTACCTCCAGAGTTGTGGAATGTTAACTAGGGCTGCAACTTATGATTATTTGAATCTGTTGGTTATTTTCTCGATGAATGGATTAGTTGTTTGATCTATAAAATCTCAGAAAATGGTGAAAAATATCCCAAAGTCCAAAATGTCATCCGTCTTGTTTAATCCACAACTCAAAGATATTCAGTTTCCTGTCCCAGAGGAGAGAAGAAACTAGAACATATTCACATTTAAGGAGCTGGAATCAGAGAATTTTTACTTTTATTTTTTATTTCTTAAAAAATGACTCAAACCATTTTATCAATTATCAAAATAGTTGGCCTCTAATTTATTAGTTGACAACTAATTGATTAATTGTTGTAGCTCTGATGTAAACTCCCATTAAGTTGTTAAAACTCCCAAATACCAAAAAATAAATACATAAATAAAAAGAACATGACCTCAGCGTCCTCTATGGTGTCAAACAGTGTCCTCTAGTGAAAAAAAAAGTATTGAGAAAAGAACCATGTATAGAAATGTCCATCCAAACACAGTCTTACCTAGAAATGTCTCTGTGATTCTTCCTGATGGCAGTTAGTCTTGTGACAGCAATTCCTTCTCTGTGTCTTTCTACCTCTCTTTCTGCCACTGCTCCCTTGCTCCCTTGTTCTCCTATCTATCTTCACCCAGCAGTCTGTGGATGTCAACTGGGCTTTTGCTAAGGCTCTCAGCATGTACAAAACATGTGACGGTGACGCAGAGGTGTGAATCTGCGAGTGCTGTCGGAGGATAAGCCAAGCCAGGGGAGCTTTCATATTGCATTAGCCAGACTAGGCCAACAGAGCCAATTATAGCCATCATAGCCCAGAGAGACAATCAGGCTGTAATGGTGGATGTGGGTTGGGATGGGTTGCAAAACACGAGGGGAACAGAGTGGTCAGGGGGGCGCCGAGGTGATCAGTGAGTGGCTTATCGATGGGGAAATGTCCTTATCTCCGATCCACACAGCTCGTGGCTGCACAAGCTACAGCTGGAACTTTATTGACTGGTTGAGGTTGTCATCAATCTATGAATTTCCTCGTAAAGTGTTCTGCCTCTTCTCATTGAAGTGTAGGGCTTCACTGCAGCATGTTCTGGGTCAAGATTTAATATCATAAAAAACATGAGATTTTTTTCAGAAATGCTATTGAATGCAAAATGTCCTTCAAACCGTACGACAAGCAGGTCACCCGGGGGGTGGGGGGCATTTTGTCAGAATACAGCATTGAACATCTTATTAGAAATCTAGGAAATATTCGATAGGATAGAATAACAAAATGTAAATCTGCTAAATAAAACACATAACATTCATTATTAATTGAACTTGTTATATAATTAAAAAAAACAAACATTTTCTATAGGCTCAGTCTGCCTTTACAAAAGAAAAACTTTTCCAGTGCTGATTACATGGTATCACAATTTGGAAACATGAATTGGTCATGTGACAAGGGCTGGGAAGATTGGCAGAACAGGCAGCCAAGTGATAGTACTCTGATCCAATGGAAATCACAATTGTCAGATTGACAGTACTCTAGCCCAATGGATTGGTGTGGGGGGCACTCCTATTTCAGGGGGGGCGGCGCCACCCTGTGCCCCCCTGCAGGTCGTTTATTCCTACCTTCTAATACGACCCACAGGAGCGTTTCATAAATTAGCGCTCCTAGCAGTGGCAGGAAATACGACCTTATATCTAAACCAGAGAACTTGACGTTTTAAACACGTCATTGGTAAACAGTCATAGTTTGGTTAGGTTTAGGCACTAAAACTACTTGGTTATGTTAGGCACCAACACTTATTAGTTTCATTTAGAAAAAGATTGTGGTTTCGGTTAAGATGAGTCATGTAATGTGTTCTTCCTACATAATGTATATTCTAGATTGAGTTGTCAGATTATGTACAAATTACCATATTATATCATATCCTACTTCTTAAGACAACCATGGTCTTGTTCTGAGGAAAGTATATTTGATGCATTTTCAGTTTCCCTGGTCAGAAAGACATTTTCTTCCTAACTTTTGGGTTTTGTGACGAGGTTTGATTTGCTCTTATTATTGTACAATAATAATCAGCATTGTTGTTGTGCATTATTTTATGCTTGTTTGAGTGCTTTTAGATGAATTCCACGACAGCCTCTAAAATCATGGATGTAACTTAACTTAAAATTATTTTGTAATTTGGGTCTCTCAAATTGACTATTTAGAAATGAAAAAATAATTCAAAATACATATCCTTTTTCAGTAAAGCATAATGGCAGATCAAGCCTCACAGGCTTCCATTCACTGTACTGGTTACAGGTTAACCGGTAACATTAAAGGTACCTGTGTTTTTTACACAGGGCCCCTTTAAATAATTTGATTGACAATATTCCAATTTTTTTATTTCACCTGAATAAGGGGTCTTTTTTATGTTTTCTATAAAGTGGACATTCTGCTATTTTTGTGTAGCAAAGTCTTCTTTATGAAAATGATATTATTAGCTCTAAATAGATGTTGTTCCTTACGGACAGGTGAGGAAAACATGAATAAACAAGTGCAGAAACATAACAAATGCAAATGCGTCCACCTTCACAGTCACTACATGTAAATCTCAACACAATCATCAAAACACCAAATGAGGAGACATCTTTTAAAAGACTGCTGTTTATGTCTCAAGTAGTTTCAGAGAGTTTGAGAATCTATGACAAGCTTTTTTAGAGGATATCAGCCATGTGTATTTCACCACCAGCCCTTTGGGAATGCTTTGTCTCACTGAATGAATCTATATAGATCTATATAGATTCAGATCTACTGACTGACTAAGACCACTGTCCAGCCTGCCAACTTAGTTATAGCCTCACACTGTTCTCAGAAAGTGTGATGGTGGTTGACAACAACAGCTGTTACAGTAAATTCATTTGAGTCACTGTCTAGGAACTGAAGTCACTCTTCTTTTTAAATTGTTAATGTTTTTTACTGTCCACTAGAAAAGACAAGACCAACATGCATCAACTGCACACCACTCTTTCTCATGGTGAGAAAAACAGGTAGGTGAATATTAGAAAGAAAGAAAGAAAGAAAGAAAGAAAGAAAGAAGGAAAGAAAGAAAGAAAAATAAATACTTTAAAACTGTCCTCCCCCAAAAAACGCCCACATAAGTCTTTTGATCAAGCAGCAATTACGATCTATATTTACGTTTCTAGTGGCGGTGCCCTCTAGTGAGCGTAGGCAGTTATGACGGGAGCAAAGCAGGACGTAAGGTGACGTAGTATAAAGGCGCTAACTTTCCCCAAATATTATCTTCTTTTTTTTCTGATGATTTTTTGGGGCTGTTTATGACTTCTAATTGATAGGACAGCTTAAAGACAGGAAAGGGGAGAGAATGACATGAGCAAAGGGCTGCAGGTCGTATTCCAACCTGAGCCGCTGCCAAGGACTCAGCCTACATGGGGCGCACACCCTACTGGGGGATCTAGAAGTCGCCCCCTGTTTCACAAAGTTAACGACGTGTACAGCGGTCTCTGGTTTAGATATAAGGTCGTATTTCCTGCTACCGCTAGGGGCGTAAATTTATGAAAGGCTCCTGGGGGACGTATTAGAGGGGAGGAATAAACGTCCTGTATCATCATATGGTTTGGAGGATTCGTTGGGAAGTACACACACATACACATGTATTGGAGAGATGCCAGAGTGATGGGGCTGCCACATAGTCGGCCCTTCATGTAGTAGGGGGTTCAATGCCTTGCTCAAGGGCAACTCTGCAGCGCCCAGGAGGTGAACTGGCAACTCTCCAGCTACCAGTCCACACTCCGTAACATGGTCCAATCTGCACCTGAACTTGCCACCCTCCAGTTCCCAAGACAAGTCACTTCACACTAAGCTACTGCCCCCTATAAGCACAAGCACACACCTGAGAATTTACACACACACACACACACACACACACACACACACACACACACACACACACACACACACACAGTCCCATCCAGCTCCTAGCTGTAACAACTCAATGAATGAACATGAATCATAGTAATGAAAACACATTTCTTTAAACACTATGCACAAGCAACATGGAGGAAGAGCTACACGCTCTTTCTCCTTTACTCTTCCTGCTGTAACTTGTGTTACTCATCACAGCGCTGACTGTCAGACCACACACACACACACACACACACACACACACACACACACACACACACACACAGACATGCATTTAGGCTGTTACGAAGAGTATCGCACATTCACATCACACTTTTTTGTAT
Organism: Zingel zingel; assembly: GCA_023566125.1. Classification (NCBI taxonomy): domain Eukaryota; kingdom Metazoa; phylum Chordata; class Actinopteri; order Perciformes; family Percidae; genus Zingel; species Zingel zingel. The sequence continues at coordinate 7,373,303 of CM042317.1, read as the reverse complement.
ATATATTATATTATATATTATATATAATATATTGTAATTAAATTAGTTCTTCATTTGTCCTTCATAGACTAAATACACCTAATGGAAGTGAAAGTATTTCTGCCAACTTGTGAAAGCCTAAAGCAGGCTGCTTAGCAACACAATTTATTTGCTTAAGAAGAAACAAAGAAAATCAAATCAAACTTGAAATCATCATAATCATATTCTTTTGCATCGCGTTGAATCGCATTGTGTCAAACTGCACTGCATCGCAATACAGGGGTGAATTGTATCATATTGTGTCTGTAGTTGCTGCATATGTATCTTTAATGTATTGGATCGTTGGCAATGCATCAAGATGCATATCGCATCGGCCTCAGACCAGAACATGTACATTTCTAATGTAATGAGAAAACAGCTGTAAGTCTTCAAGGAATGAACATTTTGCACTAAGTGCAACTTGCACAATAGGTTTACTTACATCTTTATTAATACTATTTAAGTAGTTGTACATTTGTATTCCTAACTTGTATATATTTTAAATATTTGTTCTTGTATTCTATCCTATTTATTATTTCATGTACATTGTATCCTATTATTTGATGTATATTCTGTATGTGTGCTGTGTGTCTGATATTTTGCTGCTGTAACACTGTAATTTCCCATTTTTGGGATCAATAAAAATCTATCTATCTTAAAAAAAAGGATTTTAAGGTGTGAAAAAACAAGTCTAGCAGACTCTATTAAATGACGAAATCTAAGCCAAACAAGAGAAAACAATCCAAAACTAGAATAATACTGTTGTATAAAAATGTTTAGTGTTGGTTAATTGCTATGGACAGATGCGGATAAACAAGATGTCGCAAGACTTAAAGCATATGTTTCAATCTGACAGTATAAGCAGACAAAGTAGCATTATTTTCTGAAATATTTATAATTATAAAGACTCCCTTAAAAAGCAGCCTTTTATATACTCTCTGAATAAAGAAATTCAGCTGAATGTGTTTGACTTTATTAAAATTGTACCATAATTTGTTAAACCTAAAACGGTCACTGATTTTAACCACCAGTAATCTGAAAATGTTTTAAAACAAGGACATTCACGAACGAAATGATAACAGATCTTTCATGAGAAGTGACCTCCATGTCTGATCAGCATAGTCATCTCTTCACAAGAAGAAGGATTGAGTTTGAAAACAACAGTTGTTACAGTAATAAATGCCAGCCAAAGCTGAATCAGACACCAGGGACATTATGAATGAATTAGTTTTCTGCACCATCTATCTCTGCTAGCGCTCAGGGAAAGTCACTCTTGATAGGAATACCATCCAAGTGATTGTGTACAAACAGCCTTCACAACTCCTCCGTGGTTTAAACATTTCATTCATGTCTCACTTTGCTGTTTTTTGTCACAGTTCCAGGAAAAATGTGCATCAGTAACTGAGGATGGAGTTGTTAGTGATAACTGGATCGGAAGCTGAGTTTCAACACTGCAGTAAAATGAAGTGTGACCATACATTTCCATCAGCCAGACACCAGCCATCAGCCTTGCTGTGGCTTTAATTTCACAGTGCGACTATGAAATGCATAGTGGTGGAAGCTCTCAGATCTTAAATACAATACCACAGTGTAGAAATACTCTTACTTTACAGGTATAAGTACTACATTCAAAACTAGCATCAGCATCAAAATATTCTAAAAGTAAAAGTAATCATTTAGCAGAATGGCCCATTTCAGAATCACATGTATTATATTATTGTGTACTGTAATGTGTGCAATAATTTAATGTTGCTAGTTAAAAAGAAAGAATGTTTATCTACTGCTAGCTTAACCTATAAGAATATACCATCATGTATTAACTGATTTGATTTTAAAATAATATTAAGTTTGCAAAGTCATTAGTAAGTTATCAAAACAATGTGGTGGAGTAGAACTATAAAGAAGGGCTAAATGAAAATACTCAGCACAGTACTTGAGTAAATGTACTCTATTGTGACTATTACACCACTGTTCATCATAACCCCAACCAGCCCTGTCAGACACCGCCTACCAAGAGTCTGGGTCTGCTGAGGTTTGTCCCTAAACGAGTTTCTCTTCGCCACTGTCGCAGTAGCCACTGCTAATGCTTGCTCTTGGGGGAATTATTGGAATTGTTGGGGCTTTGTAAATTATAGAGTGGTCTAGACCTACTCTATCTGTGAAGTGTCTTGAGATAACTCTTGTTATGATTTGATACTATAAATAAAATGGAATTGAATTACTTTGTTACATTCCATCTATCTATCTCTATATATATATATCTATCTATCTATCTATCTATCTATCTATCTATTGTCCTTGTTGTTATTTCTTTTTTTTTTTTTTAAATAAGAGTGTTGCTGATATAGACACCAGCTCAGAGCCGGACTGCAGATTTTTTTGACCGCCTGATTCCACACAGTGAAGTTAAAACCGCAGAGCCCTGAAGCCCCGCCCCCACAGCGGCACAGAACAGTCCTTATGGTTTACTCAAAGTTTATTAATATTGAACGTGTGGCATGTCCAAACTGCACCAAATTCGATATGGCACATCTTTGGGTACCCAGCAATACACCCGGCAAGTGTGCAGTAGATCGGTTCTTGAAATATTCAATATGATTCGAATGACAGACAGACAGCCAGAGGGGACACACACACACACACACACACACACACACACACACACACACACACACACACACACACACACACACACACACACACACACAGATTCCTTGCTTTATAGTTAGATAATGGTAATATTTTACAGTTTTTCTCAATCACTTTGGCACAATCGTCGAATGACTATTACACTTTTCAAACTATGACTATTATATGAACATTAGGTCAGTTGTTCACCTGACTAGAGTCATTTATATTTACTTTGGCACAAAATGCACTGAGTAAGCCTTGCACATCAAAATAATTTCCATTTGTTTGCTATTAAATCATATTACTCTCAAATGAAACTATTCACATGTTCATTGTGTAAATCCCTACATGATCAATAGAGCAACCAACAATCACAATGACCTGTCACACATGTAAAAGATAATTCATAGTTGTGTGCTGTTGTTGTAAAAGTTTTCAGATGGATAGACTTAGGCTAGATGGGGAATAATTCAATTTCCTCACAATTTAGAGCAACTAAACGCAAATGCTGTCCAACTTATGACAGGTTGAACTCATACTGTAACCAATCAGTTCTCAAACACATTCATACTCCAAGGATAAGACTGAATTTTACAGCTGCCTGTGCAAGAGGAAGGGGCATTAGAGTGTGGGGTGGTGTGGTGAGGGGGAGAGGGAGATTTGATTTGATTAGGATCCCCATTAGCTGATATAGAACATCAGCTACTCTTCCTGGGGTCCACACAAAACATAAAAACATGACAACAGATGAGACATTTTCAGACAAAACAACCCCATGAAACAATAATCAAAATAACAAAAGTATAACTAGCAATATTCTTTCTTGCAAACATAACTATACATATTCCTAAATATAAAAAATGAACATATTCGTATACATGTAAATATTCCTGAATATAAAAAAGTGAACACATTTGTATACATTCCTATACATAAAAAGTACATAATGTAATTACAAAATATGGTTACAGGCGTAGGGCCATTAGATGTTGCTTTACAAGTTTTTTAAAGCTTGCTTTATTGTGCGCTTTAGCAATCTCAGCTGGAAATGAGTTCCATGCGACCATGATTCAATACAATACTGTACGTTGATATGAATGTGTTCTGGATTAAGGAACAGTGTGAAGACCTCTGGTGGCATGTCTGGTGGGGTATGTACTGTATGTGTGTTAGAGCTGAATGTGAGTTAACTATACAAACAATTAGGACTTTTCAATACATTCATGTTTCTAAGAAAAACTAGGAGTGATGCTGAGAGCCTCTCCTCAACTTCCAACCAGGAGAGATTGACATGCACGTTGTTAACATAAGACCTACGTGTGCATCGAAGGGCAAGATGAGCTGCTCTGTTCTGAGCCAGCTGCACTTTTCCGAGATAGGGGACACAGAGGACAAGGAAGAGCCAGAGAAAGGTAAAGGCACAGAGAAATATCAAATGAGATACGGACAACAATTATAGACTGTAATCAACCATGGCCTAAGTAAGACAGAGGCTGGTGAGAGAGTGCAGCCTAGTTTCCTTTTTTCTTACACATATTGTACAACAGTTCCTGATCATTTTCCTGTTGTATATCTGTTTTTACTGTACAGCTTTCTTTATGTATTTGCGGTTGGCTGGTGCGTACATACAATGACAAAGTATAGTGTGTGTCATGGTTGACATCAATACTATTCAGCTGCCTAAATATACAATGTAAGCAACTGGACAATATCACATAGTGGGTAACTATCACACTTTCAGAGTACATTTATTTGACAAGATGGTTTGACTGTCTTGGTCTAAACAATGATAAAGGAACCTTTTGTTTTGATTTCAATGATTTATTGATTTACATTTGAACATTGAACCTTTTGCAGGTCCCAAAGAGTGATGTGCTGAATGTCCAACATGCTGTGAGGATTGTACAACTGAGTTTTGATAATTGTTTATTCCAGTTAACAATTGTCAAAAGACAAAAGTTTGTTTTAGTAAATGTGACAAATTGATTGGGAAAAACTGTAAATATGGCAACAAGTCCTCATTAAAATATGATTTTTATCTGGACACAGTTAAGTTTTCATCAAAATAAATGGGAGAAATTTGCATTAACACTGGTCTTTATGCCTGCAGCACTCTTTCCTCAATAAGACTGTTACCTCAGACAAATCCACTGGGAGCTGACCTCAGGGACACACAGCTAACTATATCATGGTGTACACTAAGCTTGCATGTTAATGTACTATTTGAAGCACATTTCTTAGTCAACACAGCCCAACATAACCCTGAGATTAAGGGCAGAGCTGGAAATAGATGGTGCCGTGATTAAGAATAGACTGCGAGGCTGGGGTGCTGCAGGCATTAAGGAGGACTGAGACGAGCTAATTGCACCATGTCACCTGATCTAATGGTTGACCCCCTGATGACCTGGCTAATCAGGTTAGTTTTTTTCCAGTAAGTTAGGTAGATAGTTAAACTTTGACGTTGATGATTGAATTTAATGTTCCTTTACCACAAAACTGATGAATCAGATGGAATTAACAGCTGTTTTCTTAAATTAGATGGATAGCATAATTGTTGATAGCAGCAGTAGGCTGTATTTCAGGTTGACATAAAAAAAACTTAAAGTTCAATATTTTGAGGAAATTTTTACCAAAAAGTAAGCCCTAAAGGGCTCACAGGTTAAGTGACTTGGGCTGGATGCATCTCAAATACTGTACAACATGATTATAAACAGCCTATGACTATAACTAATTACATGATTGGCCTCTATAACTAATCACCTCTACTGTAGGTGAAATAGAGACATGCACATTCAATTAAAAAAAAAAAAAAAAAAAAACTTTTGTTCTTCACATTGAAACTGTCTGCCATGCTGGACTTCTGTCATGTTACTTAGCAACTTGGCAAAACTTTGACCATTTATTGGTTAGTTAGGATCAGCTTAGTTACTA